>CM042177.1:47418133-47680633 GCA_023376005.1 Doryteuthis pealeii
GATGAACTTATAAGTTTCTGATATAATTATTCAGACTCTATCTTCATAAAAAAGTTTGTAATCATTTTTTGTTGGGTTCATTTTTTCATATTCATAGAATAAAATAGGAGAGGGGTAGACCTCGTAAAAAATATTTCCCTAAATATTTTAGAAAAAAAACTATTGCAGACATATATTCATGAAAAGCTAAGTAATTCTGGAAATTTTCATGAAAATCGACCATTTAATTGATTTTTCAATATATTTTTAAAAAGCTTCTTGTCATAACTTGTTTTTGGCTATGTTAAATTTAAATTGATTTAACTGTGCAAAAATGTAAGTTTTTTTGTTCATAATTTTCATTATTTCTGTAAGCTGAAAATTTTTTAAAAAAATCATCAGCAGTTTTTTAAAAATGTTTCTTCTTTTGAATGGACAATTTATCAATAATGGAGTGTCCTTTTCTTTCTAAATAAATCTTTGACCAAAGTAAAACATCTGACTGAAGTAAACTTGTTTTGTTGGCTACATATTTGAGTGTGAATAATTTTCTCTCATATTTATCAATAATGGAGTGTCTTTTTTCTTTCTAAATAAATCTTTTGGCCAAAGTAAAACATCTGACTGAAGTAAATTTGTTTTGTTGGCTACATATTTGAGTGTGAATAGTTTTCTAATATATTTATTGTTACGATTGTGGCCATCCTTACGGGTCCAAACAAGCACCCTGTCCAGCGGAGATCCTTCGTGTTAAGCAGAGCATGATCCTTAGTGAAGAATCCTTTTGTTGCTCCTTAATGTCCCTAAATAATTAGTATGATCCTTTCATTGTTCCTTGGTGCTCCTTAGTCTGGCAGGTCATTCAACAATGTTCTTCTTTAATGACACCTGTTCTTCATTTACAGATATCAAATGCAGTGTAGTGAAAATCATTTTCAAAGTAAAAATCATTGTCCAATGCATTTTTTAGTAAAAATCATTTCCAGTGCATTTTTATAGTAAAAATCATTTCCAGTGGCATTTTTATAGTAAAAATATTTCCATGCATTTTTTATAGTAAAAATCATTTCCAGTGCATTTTTATAGTAAAATCATTTCCAATGTATTTTTAATAGTAAAAATCATTTCCCATGCATTTTTTATAGTAAAAATCATTTCAATGTATTTTTATGTAAAAATCATTCCAGTGCATTTTTATAGTAAAAATCATTTCCAATGTATTTTTATAGTAAAATCATTTCCAAATGCATTTTTATAGTAAATCATTTCCAGTGCATTTTTATAGTAAAAATCATTCCAATCATTTTTATAGTAAAAATCATTTCCAGTGCATTTTTTATAGTAAAAATCATTTCCCATGCATTTTTATAGTAAAAATCATTTCCCATGCATTTTTAAAGTAAAACTCGTTGTCCAATGCATGTTTATAATAAAAATCATTGTCCAATGCATTTTTATAGTAAAAATCATAGCCTAATGCATTTTTATAGTAAAAATCCTTTCCAATGCATTTTTATAGTAAAAGTCATTGTCCAATGCATTTTTATAGTAAAAATCATTGTCCAATGCATTTTTATAGTAAAAATCATTGTCCAATGCATTTTTATAGTAAAATATTTCCCATGCATTTTTAATAGTAAAATCATTTCCAATGCATTTTGTATAGTTAAAAATCATTGTCCAATGCATTTTTATAGTAAAAAATCCTTTCCAATGCATTTTTAGTAAAAAGTCATTGTCCAATGCATTTTTGTAGTAAAAATCATTGTCCAATGCATTTTTATAGTAAAAATCATTTCTAATGTATTTTTATAGTAAAAGTCATTTAATAATGGAGTGTCTTTGTATTTCTGATCAATAAATAAATCTCACACCTAAGTAAAACTTTCTGCACTTTTAATTGAAACTCAAAGTTATTTTCCTAATTTTCTCATTTGAGTCTCTTGCTTTCTTTAATAATACCTGTTCTTCATTTTCAGATATTAAATGCAGTGGAAGACCCCAAAAAAGACTGAAGAGAAAACCTATTCTTGAAAAAATGTGTGGACCTGCATATTAACAAAGTTCATGTTAAGTAGCTGAATATAAGAAAACAAAGACAGAATCATTACTTTTGAAAAGACTGTACATCATCATTTTTACTAAACTCACATTTCATATTATACATCCAACTAAACTCAGAGGAGAAACCTAACATTTATCAAATTATTTAACATCACTGAAAACAAACAACAAATTGTGAGGATCGGCATTTTCAAATAATTCACATAAAAAAATAACACATGCGAACACATATTGGAGAGAAACCATATACTTGTAAAGTTTGTGGATAACATTTTCATTTAATTCACTTTTGAAAAAATACATGCGAACACACACTGGCGAGAAACCTTTTTGTGGAGAAGTCTGTGGATCACCAATTTTATCAAGGGGAGAACTAAAAAAAACATGCAACCAAACACTTTAGAGAAATCCTTTTTATGTGACGTATGTGGATCAGCATTTGCACACAACAGCAATTTGAAACTCACATGCGAACACCACTGGAGAGAAACCTTTTCTTGTGAAGTGTGTGACTCAGCATTTTCGCTTAGTTCGACTTTGAAAAAAACACATGCGAAGACACACTGGAGAGAAACCTTATTTTGTAATGTGTGTGAATCAGCTTTTGCAGATAGTTCACGTTTGAAAAGCCACATGCGAACACACTGGAGAGAAATCTTTTTCTTGTGAAGTATGCGGATCGGCATTTGCAGTTCGTTCATCTCTTGAAAATCCACATGCGAACACATACCGGAGAGAACCTTTTCCTTGTGAAGTATGTGGATCGGCATTTTCAGTTAAATCACATTTGACAATTCACATGCGAACACACTGGTGAAAGACCGTATTCATGTGAATTGTGTGGATCAGCATTCTCGGAAAAACAACATTTTGAAAGGCCACATGCGAATACACACTGGTGAGAAACCTTTTCCTTGTGAACTTTGTGAATCAGCATTTTCATACAAAGGAGAATTAAAAATCCATATGCAAAAACACACTGGAGTGAGACCTTTTTCTTGTCAAGTATGTGGATCAACATTTTCACAGAGTGGCCATTTAAAAGGCCACATGCGAACACACACTGGAGAGAAACCTTACTCTTGTGGAGTATGTGGATCAGTATTTTCACTTAGTTCATCTTTAAAAAGTCACATGCCAACACACACTGGTGAGAAACCTTTACTTGTGAAGTCTGTGGATCAGCCTTTTCAAAGAGTTCATATTTAAAGGCCACATCCGAACACACACTGGAGAGAAACTTTCTCTTGTGAAGTATGCGGAGTAGCATTTTCACGAAGAGATTATTTGAAAAGCCACATCCGAACACACACTGGAGAGAAACCTTTTTCTGTCAAGTGTGTGGATCAGCATTTTCAGTTAAATCATCTTTAAAAAGCACACTTACGATTACACACTGAAAATTAATGAGTTTGTAGATGAACATTTTGAGTTAATTCATTGTTAAAATCCACATGTGAACACACACTGGCAAGAAACCTTTCTCTTCTAAAGTTTGCAGAAAAACATTTTCATATAGAGAAGTGAAAAGCCACATCTAAATACACACTGGAGAAAACCCTTTTTTTTTTCTTTTTTTTAGTGAAGTATGTGAATTAGCATTTAAATACACAAAAATCCCAGATAGGCCAAATGAAATGAAACATCAAAGATTTTCACAAAATTTACATTGGAAGTTCTGCGTGTGAATACACACTGGAGAAAAACCTTCTACATTGTAAGTGTCTGGATCAGCATTTTTACAAAGAGGTGAATTGAATTGAAAAGCCACATACTAACACACACTGGCATGCATCTTTTTTTTTTATTGTTAAGTGTATGCATCATCATTTTCAGAAAGAGCACATTTGAAAAGCTATCTGTGAACACACACTGGTGAGAAACCTTTTTCTTGTGAAGTTTGTGGATCAGAATTTTCACAAAGAAACCATTTAAAAAGTCACATGCAAACATCTACTGGAGACAACCCATTTATGGATCTCAGCATAATTCATATTTGAAAAGAAACTTGCAAACACCCCCTTGAAACAAAACTTTTCTTAGCATAATGTTTGGTTTAAATCTATATCAACTGCAATATAAAAAGCCATATTCTAAGACACACAGCTCACATGAGACGATTTTGTTGTCATGCATTTAGATCTGTATTTTCAACAAGTTCCAATTAAAAATTCCATACACAAACTCTAAAAGTATAGAGACCATTTTCTGAAATTAAAACTTTAAACACACAGGAGAAAAACCTTATTAATTGAGCTTAGTGCTTTTAGTGGGTTATAGAATATGAATTTTCAAGAGTTATAAGAAATATTTGTGTTGTATATTTTTTTAAACATGTAATCCTGTTTATTACATTGAAATGGAATTCTTTTTTAACATTTTAAATTTTAGCATTCCCCCTCAAGGGGGCAGGTGTTGCCTGGGGGATAGCCCCCTGGGATCACCGCTGTTAATTTACATTAACAAACACAGGCCTCGAAGAGCCCGTGTTATTAGTGCATTTAACATCCTACAGTGTATCTTATATATCACTAAGAAATAAAGGTTTACATAATATATGATGTGATTAATTTGCATACTGATTTTAACAAAGCTGGATTTGATAAATAATTATATGGTGTTTTGATCTCTAATATTATTGTTTTATTCTCCAATGTATTAAAATCAATCCTATGAAAAATTTTATATTGAAAGCAATGAACATATATTAGAATAAGTGTAATCTTTTTATATGCGTTCTTATTTAATTTCGTTATTCTTTTTAATTTAATATATTTCATTACATTAAAACTTAAATACTTGCATAATCTTGCTAGTTTATATAATAATGATAAATGAATATTAGTTTTTGTATATATATTTAATTACATGAGTGTTTATGTGTGACCTTAAGGTTTCATGCACGTCTTTACACGGGAATCCTCAAGCAGAAAAAGAAATATCTTGAAAAATAGAAAAAAAACAACAAAACATTTAACTCTTTTGTCACGTTTTACTCCACAAATGCAGGAGATAAACCTTTTTCATAAAGTGATTTTTGTGTTTTTTACAATGTGAATTTCCAAATGTTTTAAGTTATATTTATGTGTTGTATATTTGCTAAGTAAAACGTGACAGAAAAACTGGTAGTACAACTCTGGGCCAGAGAGGACCTGTTAGTAATGGCAATGAAGGGTCACTTGGCCATTCCCCAGAGCTCAGGAATTGGAACCTTACCACTGAATGCAATTTAACGTCATACACAGAGTATTAAGACCCTCAGCTACTACATTCTAGCACATGTATGATAAAAAAGGTTGGGGTTGCCATAAGAATAATAGGGTAGGTACAATCATATAGGTGCTAGGGCTTGACATGACCAGCTGATTGATCGGAGGGAGTCTCTCCATCTGCCCGTCTAGCCCAAGTAACGGCCAAAGGGAAGTGTTTTAAGTTATGGACTGCTCAGCCATCAGGATTCCATTTGGGGGTTGCCATAAGAATAATAGGGTAGGTACAACCATATAGGTGCTAGGGCTTGACATGACCAGCTGATTGATCGGAGGGAGTCTCTCCATCTGCCCGTCTAGCCCAAGTAACGGCCAAAGGGAAGTGTTTTAAGTTATGGACTGCTCAGCCATCAGGATTCCATTTGGGGGTTGCCATAAGAATAATAGGGTAGGTACAATCATATAGGTGCTAGGGCTTGACATGACCAGCTGATTGATCGGAGGGAGTCTCTCCATCTGCCCGTCTAGCCCAAGTAACGGCCAAAGGGAAGTGTTTTAAGTTATGGACTGCTCAGCCATCAGGATTCCATCCTTAAGCTTCACTGGTCGCCACCCACGACTAACCAGGTAGCCCATTGGGTCGGGGGCTCTTATTCTACAGCCCCAGCCTACTGGCCTACCGTTCAGCTGAGTAGGCAAAAAAGATGACTTTTAGTTTAAAAGGGGGGGGGGGCGTTATGTTCTTGCGGTAATACGTATAAAATCATGAGAAACATTCTGTAACTTTTCCGGGTTTGTATCTTCTCATTTTAATTAATAAACTGTATTTTAATCCACAAATTAGATGCTAAAATTTTAGCTCGCTTCGTACAACGAAGTAGCCAATCAGAATACATCTTTCATTGACTGCTGATGAATTAACCAATTACGATCACCGTAGCATGAGTTGTAAATCAACATAGCTGCCTCCATCAAAATGTAAACAAAAAATTAAGTGAATTTCCAAATGTTTTAAGTTATATTTATGTGTTGTATATTTGCTACAAAAGAAATATAAAGTATTTTCCCCTTATCCAACGGCTTTTATTTCCTTCATGTGTGTACGTAATTGTCGATTTGTATCTTCGATATTCAGTCTTCATTTCTGTCTAAAGTTTTAGGAAGCAAATAACAAAGATTGGGAATTATTCCAGCTTATTCTAATGTTAGCTTCTCTTATTATATAGTTATCTCAGGTTATTTTAAAAGTTTGCCCAAAATATCAGGAAGTAAATCCAACCATTCAGTAGCGCTGAACTTTCAATAAGCACACAACTCACTACTTGTAGCCCACTCTGCAAACCCGCGGAAGGGTCAGTCTATCAGCCCCGGTATAGCTGCACCGATGGCCACACACACAAGATTAGCCGGATTTGAGGAGTGGAGAGAAAAACATAAAAAATGTTTTGTAAAATCTCAAATAAAGATAATTTCTTCACATACTTTTTTTTTAGTTTTCATTTTCTTTTCTTTTCTTTTTCTTGTTGTCAATCAATACAAGAACAAAAGCAATAGAAATACCGAAAAATAAGAAAAGCAAAAAAAAAAAAAATCTTTATATCCGAAATACAGCTTGAATGGGAAAAATTCCAAAACAACTATGTGAGAATTTAATTTTGAGTGCGAAAATATGGTTACGTACACTATATGCTGCAAAAGGACAATATATATATATATATATATTATAGATATATAAAATAGAATAAAAAAAATCAAAGTGTTTGTTTGCTTGACTGATCAATTCAATTTGTCGTTTAAAAAGACAAAACTAGTTTAGAAATTGTTTTATATTTTGATTTTTTGTCAAAATCACTGGCAATAACATTACTTCCAGCATGGAGTCCATGTTGTAGTAGTAGTAGTAGTAGTAGTTATAGAAGGGGGGGAAATAGATGTTCGTATCAACAAGCTCTCGCCAAGAGGGGGGCCAAAAACAAGCGAATCCACAGTCTTCCAGCAAGCCAAACCTTCCCCTGGTCAACACGTCCTCGCCTAGCAGCTGCAAAATCCGTCACCGTAGTCGAAAATAATCTCTAGCAGTTCAAAATCACATTTCTTTACTCGATCGTTCGCGTTGGTCAACCTGCTACTGCTGACTCCTCACTGCCCAGCGCTTGACTCGCATGCTATTTATATACATATTTACCAAAACAACCTGGCACTTCGCGTCCGTCCAGTGCCTAAATCGTATCTGCTTTCGCATGCGGGAGGACGCGGGTTCGATCCCAGCAGGCAAGACAATGTCTTGCTCTTTTTCGTTCTCCGTCATAATAGTAGTAGTCGTTTTTGTTGTTGTTGTGATGGTGTTTAAACTAGAGACGAAATTGGAGAAAGAGATTCATGAAATTTTAAGACACTGCAACTGTTCTTATTAATTTGTTCTGACTGTACGGATTCCCTTGGCTCTCTCTCACCATCCCTCACCTATGACAGAAATAATAGAATGTTGGTATATTTAGTTTAAAAGATGATTTACTCTTTATTTTAAAAAATGGAGTGTACATATTTATGGCTAATAATATACTCAATAATATCTATAACTACTTCCGGTATGGACAGCATGTAGTATTAGTGTTAATAGTAGTAGGAGTAGTTGGAAAACTAGAGATGATGATTAAGCATTACTGCCACCGTTTTCTGCTTTTAGAAATAAATTAAATTTCTTTGGCCTTCTCAACTTTGTCTTTCTTATTTTATTATTTTTAAAGATTTGAAATGGGCCTAGTGGCTATCTACTGTGACATTGGAAGTGATTTTTTACAATAAAAATGATTTTTTCTTTGAAAGTTTAGTGGAATTGATTTCTACCCTAAAAATGCATTGCCAATAATTTTTACTGTAAAAACGAATGATTTTTTTCCATAAAAAAAAGCATTGACCAATGTTTTGTTACTATAAGAATTTACTGGAAGGGATTTTTACTATAAAGATACTTTGACCAATAATTTATACTGTAAATATGGATTGTACTATGATAAAAAAGAGTATTGCAAATGACTTTTACTGTATAAATGCAATGGGAATGGTTTTTACCATTGGAAACAATTTTGTATCAATTATAAAAAAACATTGGAAATTATTTAAAATTGGCCAATATTCTTTTGCTATAAAAATACATAGGAAATAGATTTGTTCTATATAAATTCATTTATCCATTATTTTTACTATAAAAATGCATTGAAAATGATTTTTACTATAAAAATGCATTGGAAAATGATTTTTACTATAAAAATGCATTGGAAATGATTTTTACTATAAAAATGCATTGGACAATGATTTTTACGAATGAAAATGCATTGAAAATGATTTTTACTATAAAAATGCATTGGACAATGATTTTTACTATGAAAATGCATTGGACAATGATTTTTACTATAAAAATGCATTGGACAATGATTTTTACTATGAAAATGCATTGGACAATGATTTTTACTATAAAAATGCATTGGAAATGATTTTTACCATAAAAATACATTGGAAATGATTTTTTACTATAAAAATGCATTGGAAATGATTTTTATTATAAAAATGCATTGGTCACTGATTTTTACAATAAAATGTATTGGGAATGATTTTTACTATGAAAATGCATTGGACAATGATTTTTTTTTTACTATAAAATGAATTGGGAATGATTTTTACAATAAAAGTGCATTTGGAAATCATTTTTACTATAAAAATGTATTGGACAATGATTTTTACTATAAAAATGCATTGGAAATGATTTTTATTATAAAAATACATTGGACAATGATTTTTAATATAAAAATACATTGGACAATGATTTTTAATATAAAAATACATTGGACAATGATTTTTAATATAAAAATGCATTGGAAATGATTTTTAATATAAAAATGCATTGGACAATGATTTTTAATATAAAAATGCATTGCAAATGATTTTTACTATAAAAATGCATTGGACAATGATTTTTACTATGAAAATGCATTGGAAATGATTTTTACTATAAAAATGTATTGGACAATGATTTTACTATAAAAATGCATTGGAAATGATTTTTATTATAAAAATGTATTGGACAATGATTTTTATTATAAAAATGCATTGGAAATGATTTTTTTTTTTACTATAAAATGAATTGGTAACGATTTTTTTTACTATAAAATGAATTGGAAATGATTTTTACTATAAAAATACATTAGACAATGAATTTTACTATAAAAATGCATTGATCAATGTGGTTTACTATAAATATGCATTGGAAAAGCATTTTGGCTATAAAAATACATTAACCATGTTAAATCATCCAGGCAATGTCACCCACCCCCTTTAATTTTTCTGAAATTTGGTCCAAGTGTGAATTATGATAAAGTCAGCCAGTCGCCAAAATTTGAGCTTCCAATTCAAGAAATTGGCAGAGTTATATTGATTTTGAGCTCTCTAAATTTGAGGTGCACCATGAAAAATGGCGACTTTTTGTAAGCTATTTTTGTCTGTCAAATGAGTTCTAGAGCTTCCCTATTCCTAAAAATTGGTTTATAAATGTATTTTTGCCCAAGGAATAAAAAACATGTCAAACAATTTTAAGTTATTGATGATTTCTGATTTTTTCATAGCAAAATCAATATCCCAATGTGGCACTGCATCTATGACAACAATTTTTTCTATTATTATTTCACATATCATCATCATCATCATCATCATGTCGCACTTTCAGCACGGATATCCATGATATTTCGTTAACGAAATCTATTTTGAATTTCACATATATTGAACATTATTTGTACCAAAAAGATAGTTTGATATATGGGGTAGCAAGAGGTTTTGGTGTTTTAAGATTTAAAGGCAGCTAGACACTCCTCTTGCGTGTTGTTAGGGTTTTGCTTTTAACCCCATCTCATTTAGTGGTCGCACTGAAAAGGAAGGATTTCAAGAAACGAAAGGAAAGACAGAAGGTGGTTTTATGACTTAGGCTTTATTGACCAGTCATAGTCGCCTGTGGCAAAGGAATATCTCCCTGGCCTGTAGGAGTGACAAGGCCCAGTTAAGGCCTAAACTAGAATGGCTGAGATATTCTCTTGGGTGTCGGCAGTCAGTCCTTTTTCTTGCACATGCATGGAGCTTTTGTCTGGCAAAGGCTCATGGAAGTTTATTTTTATTTTAATTTTATTCTAATTCACCAGAGATATTTTTTCAGAACCGAAGCGACAATATTTTGCAAACATTTCTTAAAAGTTTGCACTTAAATCTTTCTGAAAGTGTGTCCATGTGTGGACTATCTTAAAGTTAGCCAATTCCCAAAATTTTAGTTTCCAATTCCAAAAATTGGCAGTGTTATGTTGATTCTAAAAATCAACATAACTCTCCAAATTTAGGTGGGGGTGGGCAAAAAAACGGCGACTTTTTGTAATCTATTTTTTGTCTGTAAAATGGTTTATAAAAGCATTTTAGCCCATGGAATCCAAAGATGACATCAAAAAAGTTTTAAGTGAACCAATTGAAAAAATATGTGGGTAATTCCATGTCAAATAATCCAGGCCATGTCACCCACCCTCTTCAATTTTTCTGAAATTGTATCCCAGTGTGGATTATGAGAAAGTTAGCCAATCCCCAAAATTTGAGCTTCCAATTCCCAAATATTTTACAGATAAAAATAGATTACAAAAAAGTCGCCATTTTTCGCTAACCCCAACAAATTAACATAACTCTGCCAATTTTTGGATTTGGGAGCTCAAATTTTGGGGGTTGTCTAATGCTAACATATTTCACACCAATTTAAAGTTATTAATGATTTCTGATTTGAAAAATTCTAATTGATGTTATAGCTTCAGTTCTGAGCAAGAATCAAACTATCTTTTTGCTACAAATAATGTTCAATATATGTGAAATAATAATAGAAAATAAATTTTGTCATAGAAGCAGTGCCATATTGACCCTGCTTGGAAAAAAAAAAGAAATCATCAATAACTTAAAATTGGTTGACTTTAAAACTTTTTTTGATAGCACTTTTTAATTTCATTGGTAAAAATGCTTATATAAATCAATTTTTCATAGTAGGGAAGCTCTAGAACTCATTTTACAGACAAAATTAGGTTACAAAAAGTTGCCCACCCTCAAATTTGGACAGTTCAAAATGGACATAACTCCATGAATTTCTGGAATTGGAAGCTCAAATGTTGGAGATTGTCTAACTTTGACACAGTCCACATCTGTATATAATCTACACCTGAAAAAAATTGAATGCGATGGGTGACAATTTTTCTTTTTTTCTGGATGATTTGACAAGGAATTACCCCAATGTGGTCTACTAGAAAAAATGCATTGGACAATGATTTTTACTATAAAAATGCATTGGACAATGATTTTTACTATAAAAATGCATTGGACAATGATTTTTACTATAAAAATGTATTGGACAAGGATTTATTGGAAATTCCATAGTTAATTATCTCCCCCTGCCGCTAGGGGGCGAATTGCCAACATCGTATGTTGGCGCCAATACCAAAAACTTTACTAAACACACGAGCTCCTACTGAGGATAGTCGCGAAAATAGCGGTCCCTACACTTCATTCACCACTTAGCCCAAAAACAGGGCTTGCTTCTACAGACCATTGACCTGGACGGAGGCATATTTTCACAGCACACTTTCGAAGGTACAAAAGCACACTATCGAAGGCTGAAGACCAAATAATCTACTTGAAAAGGGCCCATTCACCGTCATTTAAAGAACTGTTAACCCGGGCGAGAAGTTTCTAAATTAGCATCCCCCATCACTTATCACAGAACGGTCGAGGAAGGACAAGAAACTACCGAGATGAAGCGTCTTATTAACATTTCCTACCGACGAACAGAATACCCTGTTATCACCATTACTCCAAGAACTCTGCTCAACTCACAGATAAGTCTGGTAGCAAATACCAATGATTTTTACTATAAAAATGTATAGGACAATGATTTTTACTATTAAGATGCATTGGACAATGATTTTTACTATAAAAAAGCATTGGAAATTATTTTTCAATAGGTGACGTGTTAGTTTAGGCCATATTGAAGAACGAAATGTAAATATTTTTGAACTTAAAAAAAAAATTCTCACAAAAATGAAATAACGAACATAAAGAGTTGTTACAAAGAAAAACAATTCAAAGATAAAATTATCCGATTGGGGAAAAATTACTCATCGTTATCTTGAAAAATAAGTAAAACAGTCCGTTTTTTTTAGTTTTTTTTTTTAGAATAGATCAGTTTCTTTATTGATATTTTTTAGCAGAATTTTGTATTCATAGTTCTTTTATAAAAAGCTCTCGCATCAAAACTCATGAAAATGTTATGATATAATTATTCAGACTCTTATTTTTATAGAAAAAAAAGTAAAAATGTTGGTTTTTTTAGGTTCATTTTTTTTTCATATTTCATAAAATAAAATATGGGAGGCTAGACCTCGTTTTTGGCTACGTTAAATTTCAAATGATTTAACGGTGCAAAGTTGTAAACATTGATATTTGTTCATAATTTTCATTATTTCCCTAAGCTGAAATTTTTTTTTAATCATCAAGAGTTTATTTAACGTTTCTTCTTTCGAATTGGCAAAAAATGTTCAATATAATATTAACCTTTATGCAAGTTTCATTGTGTTAAATGGGGGAGGGGGCGTAAATTTCTCAGGGAAAAGGTGGTAACTATAATAAATAATTTGGTGAAAATTTCATTAAAATCGAACAATTCCTTGATTTTTTTGTAATAGTTTGAACATTAAAAAAAAATCTATTTGTTTTTAATACTTGCTTTTTCAATTTCTGGACATCCTTACTTATTTTTATTACTCTGTTTAAAAATACATATTATTACGCTTTTGGGTCACCTTACTTTAAAAGAAAAGTTCGGTCATAGTGCCATAGAGGCATCTCGAGTGGTTATGTTGACTGAATAGATTTTTATCATTTTTTCTCTAAGGTTGAATTTCTGAAACGAAAAAAATAAATCAGACGAATTAATATCGAAAGAAGTAAGTATCATTATTTAATTTCTTTTTTTACAAATAAAAATACGTATTTGTTTGTATTTGTAGAGAAAGACTTATTTTTTATTATTACTCTGTTTAAAATTTGATTTACTCCCGTAGTGAATATTTTTCAGAAAATATATTTTTATTTATTAATTTATTTATTTTAATGTGAAATTAAATGAATGGGATTTTTGTTTCTTGCGAAAACTTTTGATTTTGAATTTTTGTTTGAAAATATATTCATTTCAATCGGTGTTTTTGTGATACAAGTTCGGTTTCACTTAGTTGTAAAGTGGGGGTTCGATTTACAATGTAAACATTATTATATACTGAACACTCATTTTATGTCCGTCTTTCTCTTTGTTTTTGTTTTTTTCTACACCCGTAATTTTACCGGACGAAAAGTGTAAAAAGGAAACAATTTATTATTGAAATTGCATTTAATTTCTTTCTTTCTTTCTTTACAAATAAAAATGCGTATTTATTTGTATTTCTAAAGAAAGACATTTTTATTTGTTTAAAATTTGATTTAATCCTGTTTGTGAATATTAGAAAATATATTGATTTTAATGTGTACTTTGTGAGAAAGGTTTCGCTCAGTTCTAAAGTGGGGGTTCGATTTATAATGTAAACATTATCGTAAACTGAACCCTCATTTTATGTCCGTCTTTTTGTAATAAACGTTTTTCCTTTCACCCGTAATTTTCAATGTTAAACTATGTTTTCTTGGTAAAAAAGAACAATTTCCTCGTAAATTCCTACCATAAAATAAACTGAACCCTCATTTTATGTCCGTGTTTTTTCAATAAATGTTTTATTTTTCTTGCACCCGTTATTTTACAATACAAGATATATTTTATTTATTTATTTTGATATTCATTTCAATGTGTATATTCTAAAAGTTTTTAATTTGTGAGAATGGTTAGTTTTAAAGTGGGGGCTCGTTTTTACACTTCAACTTTTTACTCGTAAATTCCTACCATAAAATGCCCAAGCCTAATTTTATGGCAGGAATTTACGAGTAAAAAGTTGAATATTACCTTTTGTTGTTATTTCTTTTCTTTTTTGGCTTTGGTACTCTAAAATAAAAACGTCAGATTTTAATCATCGTCGACGAAAAAACAAAATTACGGTCATAAAAGGAGGATCCAATTTATGCCTAAATTGTAAAACGAGCCCCCACTTTAAAACTAAACATTCTCACAAAATAAAAACTTTTAGAATATACACATTGAAGTGAATATTAAAATAAATAAAGAAAATATATTTTGTATTGTAAAATAACGGGTGCAAGAAAAATAAACATTTATTGCAAAAACACGGACATAAAATGAGGGTTCAGTTTATTTTATGGTAGGAATAAACGAGAAAACTGTTCTCCTTTACCGTTTTCTTTATGTATTGTAATATTCATTTTGATGTATATATTCTTAATTTTTTTCATTTTTGTGAGTTGTAAAGTGGGGATTCGATTTACAAGTTAGGTATAATGATAAACTGGACCCTCATTTTGTGCGCGTATTTATGTTTTTGGTAAACCACGATGAAAATATTATTGTTATTTTAGAATACGAAACTAAATTTTTGTTTCTTTTCTCCAACTTGTAAAGTGATTATAAAGTGGGGGTTCGATTTACTATATAAGTATTATCATAAACTGGACCCTGATATTATGCCCGTCTTTCTGCAAGTAACAGCTTTTTTATTTTTGTATGTCTTTTTTTTTTTTTTTCGTTAGCCCCGTCAATAATCTTGCATCCGTAATTTTTCAGTACGGAGGACCAAAAATGAAACAAATTCCAAATTAAAAACATGAATAAAACTTACACTTACTAAAGCACCGTTTTTTTTTTTTTTCGGTTTTTTTTTTTCGTTTTTTTTTTTTTTTTTTCGTTTTTGTTTTTATTTTTTAATACCCCAGGAATTGGCTGGTTTTGATAAAATTCATTTTTCAATTGATTTAAAAAAACAAACAAAAAAAAAAACTCTTTAATTAATTACTTTATTTATTTAGATAATAGCTGGTTAGCTCAGTCAGTAGAGCATTCAGCTATAAACCACTAGGTTCCTAGTTCGATACCGGCCCTCACCAACTCAGCATATGAATAGCACAGGTATCTGTGCGTAAAGTAAGGAGCTGATGGTAGATGTGGCGCTCCACCTCAGACGCAAAAACAATCTCCTTGGTCTAGCACTAGTGATTGGCTGATACTGACTTTAGGCCATCCCGATAACGACAACAACTCTTTTTTTTTACTTATTTAAATTATTACTTACAGCGATTTATTTATCTATATTTTTATTTGGGAAGAGAAAACTCTGTAACAGAAGGTAATAAGAATTTTTTTGAATTTTAAAAATTTTCAAACTACTACCAAAAATCAGGGAATTACTTGATGACTTAATTTTATAATGAATATCTTATTTTATTTTTTAAAGATTGAATAAAATGTTTTTCATCAATTCAGAATGTAGGGAGTTGACCTGGTAATCTGAACATTAGTTAGATAAATGAGAGTAACCTCCCCTTGTGTGTTTCACTTTGAGGAAGTTCAATTAAGTTCATTTCAAATAATGCGTAAGCACAATTAAGAACACATTTTATGATATTTTCGTGTTAAAATATACAGTTGTATTGATTCGAACAAATTCGTATTTTCATTGTAGATTTATGGTGAAATGAAAATGGCCAACCAAAACATAAGGCTTCCTCAAAGTGAAACAAACAAGGGGAAGTTACTCTCATTTATGTAACTAATGTTCAGATTACCATTGACCTTTGGTCATTTGTAGAAAAAATATTTGGATGCCTAATTTTTACATTTCTTGAAAGAACAAATTTTGAAGAACATATAAAAAAAAAAGATAAAAATTCAATATCCGAAAAGAGAGATTTGAATATTATAATTAAGTAAGTAAAGTAAAGTTGTTATAAAAAAAAGAATAAAAAAAAAAAAGATAAAAAATTCAATATCCGAAAAGAGAGATTTGAATATTATAATTAAGTAAGTAAAGTAAAGTTGTTATAAAAAAAAAAGAATAAAAAAAAAAGATAAAAATTCAATTTCTCTGAATGTTTGAGATGAGGCTTGAAGATTAGTATTATCTGCGTTATTCGGACTATTGTCACCATCTTCATTGTTATTTGTACAACGTTTCGGCCGATATACCCTCCGGCCTTCTTCAGGTATTTCTTGTCGGACTCGGGAACCTTCTCGGACTCGGGAACGCTATGTTTAGCGGAATGAGAACAGGATAAATAAAGGGTTAGGTTCAAAGTTCCGTGATGGCTCCCGAATACGACAAGAAAGTTCCCAAGTTCAAAAAGAAGGTTCCTGAGTCTGAGAAGGATCCTGAGTCCAAGAAGGTTCCTGAGTCCGACAAGAAATACCTGAAGAAGGCCGGAGGCTATATAGGCCGAAACATTGTACAAATAACAATGAAGATGGGGACAATAGTCCGAATAACGCAGATAATAATAAAAATTCAATATCTGAAAAAAGTGATTTGAATATTATGATTAAATGAATGCTCCAAAACCAAAACAATCCCATAATTTCCAGCAAACACCAAACATTCCTCATTTTAAAAGGAGAGAATAAAACAGCAATGAAATTTATTTTAACTTTATTCGTTTTCGTGGCTTAATCTTCTAAGGATGTGGTTAATAAAAGAGAAAAAATGCAGGTTGTACTTTTTTCTGTACCGATATAAAATTGGGCTCACTAGGTCCATTTCAAGAGGAACCTTACCTATAAGGCCTGGGGACCCAAAACTTTTCATTCTGAGTGAAACAAAGCTGGTGTTTTTTTCAGCAGCCACTGGATAACGATTTTTGAGGCAGGAGTCCGGGATGGAACTCTGCGAATATACCCAAAATGTCCATATACACTGAGGAAATTTGTGGTATTGATTTAGCCTTTGACCTCATAAACTCCAGCAAACACCAAAAATTCCTTATTGTTATAGACTCCATATCAGCCCAAACTTCATTAAAAAAAACAAAAAATTAATGACCTACTTACTACCAAACTATTAAATAGAATTACTACCAAACATCATTAAAAAAAAAAAAAAAAAATGACCAATCCATTTACTAACAAACTATTAAATAATATAGTTTCTGTTAAGATAGAGACAATAATACGCAACATTGGCAATCTCAGAATTAGAGAAAGTTTATTAATAGTTAAATTAGGTCCTCGTATAAACAATAGATTAGAATTAAACACAGAATATATAATTAATTAAAATACACATTCTATATATACACATATATATACATAAAAAAGATATATAAAAATAAATACATAAATAGATAAAAAGAATGAAATTGAAATTGATTGAACAACGGCAATCACGAACCTTCCGCGTGGCGTTATGAAAAAAAAACCCACAAGACACGTGTTTATAACGTACAGAAAAAAACCACACAAGACCGCGTCCATTTCAGAAAATGTCTCTGATGATAAAGTTTTTTTGAAATCAAGACTGAACATTATTTTATTTTTATACGCATTGTAATTGCTTTCTTAACATAAATAAATACTAAATAAAATTAATTAATGATATTTAATAGAATTACTACCAAACAAAAAAACAAATAAAAATGACCAACCCACTTACTATCAAAGTATTAAATAAAATTAGTTAATGATATTAAATAGAATTAATTAATAGAATTACTTCCAAGCTGTTAAATAGAATTAACAGTATAACACAAATGAAGTGTAGCATTAGTTTCGTATTTGCCTGGGAGAGTTGTCTGTCCGGTTTAGTTTGCTGGTGCCCGCTAGGGGGCTATAGTATTTAACCGGCTGGTTCAAAACGCTTCTCCCTCTTTTCCTGTTCCAGTAACCACGAGACACATGGGGTAGATTTTGGTCTACCCCTTCTCATTGGGGCTTTGCCCCCTTACATTACTATAAGTGAATTATACAGCATGGATTATCCCTAGTCTCATGTCTGTGGCCTTTATGTATATCTTGTACCATTCATGAATGTGTCTTTATCTTTCTACATGTAACTTTGTCTTACCTATGTATTATGTATCTTGTTATATCCATGTGCTGTACCATATTAAATGTTTTTGTCTATCAACCCTTGTCAGAGTCTTGTATTCAAGTATATATAACTTTGAATCTTTCTTACAGAAGTACCAAACTATTTTCTTTCTAAATAAATCTTTGGCCAAATTAAAATATCCATTATTCATATTTCATTCAATTAAGTTTTGAAATTGTTAATGTTTTTTTCATGTCGGAACATGAATGACATATGTCACTATTAATTGAAACACAAAGTGATTTATTCTAATTTTCTCATTTCAAATAAACCATGAGTCTTTTGTTTTCTTTAATAATGCCTGTTTTTCATTTACAGATATCAAATGCAGTGGATGACAAAAAAGACTGAAGAGAAAAATCTAGTAGAAGAATTTTGCAATTTTAAAGAAGAAAACCTTTTCTTGAAGGATGTGTGGACCTACATATTAACAATGTTTATGTTCTGTAGTTGAATAAAAGAAAACAAAGAAGAGAAACATTACTCTTGAAAAAAAGAATTGTGCATTATTATTTTTACTTTATATACAGTGAGTAACTCATTGGTTTTTACAGTGCAGCAACTGAAAAAAGTTATTATCCAAACACACACTGGAAAGAAAACATTTGTTTTTTTCTGAAGTGTATTGATCAGCGTTTCGACGGATTTGCAATTTGGAAATCCACATGCAAACACACACTGCAGCGTATTTTCACGTAATTCTATAAAAAAAAAAAAAAAAAAAAAAACACATGGAAACACATACAATGGAAGACAAACCTTTTTCTTGTGAAATTGGTGGATCAGCAATTTCATTTAATTCACTTTTGAAAAACCACATCCAAACACACACTGGCGAGAAACCTTTTTCTAATGAAGCGTGTGGATCAGAATTTTCAGAAAGAGAATCTTTGCAAAGTCCCATGCGGATACAGAGTGACAAGAAACCTTTTCCTGTGATATTTGTGGAGCAACATTTACAGTAAAAGGAACTTTGAAAGGTCACATGCGGACACACACTGGCGAGAGACCTTTTTCTTGTGAAGTTTGCAGATCAGCTTTTACACATAGTGGAGATTTGAGAAGACATATGCGAACACACACTGGAGAGAAACCTTTTTCTTGTGAAGTGTGTGGATCGGCATTTTCTCAAAGGGGAAGTTTGAAAATCCACATGCGAACGCACACTCGAGAGAAACCTTTTTCTTGTGAAGTCTGTGGATCGGCATTTTCACAACGAGGATGTTTGACTCGCCACCTACGAAAACACACTGATGAGAGACCCTTTTCTTGTGAAGAGTGTGGATCAGCATTTTCAGAAAGAGGATCTTTGGAAAGTCATATGCGAAAACATAGTGACATTAAACCTTTTCCTTGTGAAGTGTGTGGTGCATCGTTTTCAGAAAGCGGAACGTTGAAAAGCCATGTACGAACACACACTGGCGAGAGACCTTTTTCTTGTGAGGTTTGCGGATCGGCCTTTTCGCATAGGGGAGGTCTGAAAACACACATGCGGATACACACTGGCGAGAAACCTTTTTCTTGTGAAATTTGTGGATGGGCGTGTTCTCAGAGAGGCCATTTGAAAAGCCATATGCGAAAACACACCGGAGAGAAACCTTTTGCTTGTGAAGAGTGCGGAACAACATTCGCAGAGAGATCAAATTTGAAGAGCCATATGCGAACACACACTGGAGAAAGACCATTTTCTTGTGGAGTGTGCGGTTCGGCATTTGCACAAAGTGGAACTTTGAAAATCCACATGCGGACACACACCCGAGAGAAGCTTTTTTCTTGCGAAGTATCTGGATCGGAATTTTCTGATAGCGCAAATATGGAAAGCCACACGTGAACAAACTGGCCTGAAACCTTCTTTTTTTTTTGTTCTGAACTGTGTTGATCAGCATTTTTCACAAAAGGTGAACTCTGAAAATCCGCATAAAAACTCACACTATTTTGTTGTGTTGTGTTTAAAACTTTCTCAGAATCGCATTGTCAAAAGCCAAACACAAACAAAAGTTGATGTAATATTTTCTGTATTGTTTCATTTTTGTATCTAATTTGTGAAATATATTCTTTATTTTCAGTTTTTACACTTTTCTATGGTAAATAAACCTGTGCACAATAACCATTGATTTCAGAGTCCTTTACTGTAGGAAAGAATTTAACTAAAATCATTGTCCAATGCAGTTTCATAGTAAAAATCATTGTCCAATGCATTTTCATAGTAAAAATCATTGTCCAATGCATTTTTATAGTAAAAATCATTGTCCAATGCGTTTTCATAGTGAAAATCATTGTTCAATGCGTTTTTCATAGCTAAATCATTGTCCCATGCATTTTCATAAGTAAAAATCATTGTCCATGCAATTTTCACAGTAAAAAAATTCAATTGTCCAATGCATTTTTATAGTAAAAATCGTCCAATCATTTCTAAATCACAATCATTTCATAGTAAATCATTGTCCAATGCTATTTTCATAGTAAAAATCATTGTCCATGCCATTTTCGATCAGTAAAATCATCTGTCCAATGCATTTTTATATGAAATCATTTTCCAATGCATTTTCATAAGTAAAAATCATTTCCCCCAATGCATTTTCATAGTAAAATCATTTCCAATGCATTTTCATAGTAAAATCCTTGTTCCAATGCATTTTATAGTAAAAGAATATCCAATCTTTCAAAGTAACATTTCAATGCATTTTCATAGTAAAACATTCAATTGCTTCATAAACTCGGCATGGCATTTACTAGTAAAAATCACATCATTCTTCATATAAAAAGTCAATGCATTTCATAAAAATCATCCAATGCATAATTGCATATGGGCTGCACAGTTAGTTGTATATAAATTTCTAGGTAGTTATAATAGTAATATAAAGTCAAACCACATATATGTATAAAACTCGTGTGTGTGTTTAGTGTGGATAACGGGTGTACAGAAGGTTCAAAGTTATATACTTGAATAACATGACTCCGACGAAGGTTGAACAGACAAAATACTTTAATATGGACAGCACATGATATAACAGGATACAAAATAACATAAGTAAACAAAACAAAGTTACATGTAGAAAGATAAACAACATTCAATGAATGGTACAAGATATACAAAAACGTACAGACACAAGACTAAGGATAGTCCATGCTGTGTAATAACTTACAGTATGTTAGTGGGGTCAAAAGCCCCAACGAGAAGGTAGACCAAATCTACCCCATGTGTCTTGTGGTCTGGAACAGGAAAGAGGGAGAAGCGTTTGAACAGCCGCTTAAATACTTATCCCCCTAGTGGGCACCAGCAACCTAAACCGAGCAGACAATCTCCCCAGGCCAAATACGAAACTAACGCTACAGGTATAAATATGTATACGATACGATACATATGTGCCAATTGTAGTAACAGCCGTGGTGTGTGTGTATGCACTATATTGTAAATGTTAAGTTAAAGGTATGTAATGGCCGGCTCAAAGAAACACAATAAAAGAAGTAAGATTAGGTGTTAGAAATAGATATGAAAAGGTGAAAAGGCCAAGAAAGCAGAACAACATCGTCTGGTCCTTGCTTAATAGTTGACCAGTGGTCAGATGGGGTCATAAAACATCTGAGAGTGGTCGTTTTTAGACAAAGAACCCTTTCAAAATCAACAGCAGGGTGATAATAATCTTTGTAGGATGAGATTTCAACGAGATTTGATAGCGAGATTGGGATTCTGGGAAATTTGAACGGAGTTTAGTCAGTTAGCTTTCTGGACAGCGAGAAAGAGTTAGATCTGGGCCGCGAAAAGAAGCAACAATCTCTCTTAGAGGAGCTTTCCCCTAGAGGCCATGCCTTAGAAAGAAGCCAAAAACGAACAGGGGGATACCCCCCTCTCGACAGACAATAGATACGATTTTAGAAGCTGATGGAGTAACTGATGTGAAATGAATACGTACTATATGCCTCTCTGACCATATAATGTTCACCTGAGACTTGTCTTGCTTGTCCTCTCTTGGTGTTTGTTTTTTTTCTCTTATGATACATGGTGCATTCCAGACAGGCGTTGGGGTTTGCAAGACAATAAGACGGCTAGTGACAGAGATGATCCGGACAGACTGCTATTGATCATCCATATTCTCTTCGGACGTCCTGTAACGTAACGATTCAGAGTATTGATCTGGGAGATGCTATTGGGTAATCGATTTCTCCAGACGATTTGACACGAGAACGGTGGAATGAAATGATACGAATGAAGACCCGACCCCATGTTGTCATAGATTTTTATAGTAGAATCATTGTCCAATGCATTTATAGAAAAATCATTTATGTTACCATTGCCATTTTTCATGTAAAAATCATTGTCCATGCATTTTTATAGTAAAAACCACCCTTGTCCAATGCATTTCATAGTAAAAAATCATTTCCAATGCATTTCATAGTAAAAATCATTCCAATGCTTGTTTCATAGTAAAAATCATTGTCCAATGCATTTATATGAAAAATCATTGTCCAAACCATTGCAATTTCATAGTAAAAATCATTGTCCAATGCATTTTCATAGTAAAATCATTTCCATGCATTGTTCATAGTAATAAAAATCATTGTCCAATGCATTTTCTAATAAAAATCATTTCCAATGCATTTTTATAGTAAAAATCATTCCAATGCATTTTCCATGTAGTAAAAATCATTCCGCATTTTATGAAAATCATGTCATCTTTATAGTAAAAAATTTCGATTTTTGTAAGATTTGCTAAAGAATAATATAAAAACATTTTTTCTGTTATTGTTCTTTTGTATCTTATTTGTGAAATATATTTCTTCGTTTCATATTTTACACTTTTCTAATTGTAAATAAACCTTGAATAATAACAATTTACCTTCAGAGTTTTTTACTGTGGGGAAAGTTTAAACTAAACGCAATAAAATGATGCTCAATGCCGGATGCTACAATATAAATTAGTGAAAATAGATCACTAATTAAGACAGGGGGGGGGGGGGCGGTGAGTTTATTCTAGTGTGTCCGGGTGCTTTTAAATATAACACTCCTACCATTTTGAGCTGCTGGTGGTTTGTCGTCAGTTGATGTAATCCGCACGGGTCATTGGGAAAGTTTCGGGTCTTCAGCATCAGACTTCCCTCGCCCTAGCTGACCCTATGCAGAGGTGATCAAACTCTGGTACAACCACCAACAATAGACGCTGTATGACGTTTTGACAAATTTTTTTTTTTTTTTACGCTTGTAGATCAACCCATTTAAATAGCGAAAGTACCGCATCGGGGGGGGGGGGGGGGGGGGGGGGGGGGGGGGTCTGATTGATGTTAGTAATAGCCAATCAGATGAGCGGTACCTCCAATATTTAAATGGATATATAATTGCAGAGGGGAGACGTCGGGTGATAGAGAGAGAGAGAGAGAGAGATCGAGTTAAGACTTAAGTTGTTCTTCATTTCTTCTTGTACGTCTAGTCGCCATGTTGCCCTCTTCTACTTCTCTTTAGGCTGTCATTTTGTCGTTCATAGCTGTCTTCTGTACTAAGGGCTTTCCTTTTAAAGGCTAACTTTTTATCAATGCAGTGCATAACTCACAGACATTTTTTCTTGATCAAGATTATTTACCCATGCTTCCGTGTGGAGAGTCAAACAACCCCAGCAGAGAGATAGGCATCCTCTTGCCACGAAGGTTGAAACTAAAATCTAAACTAACTAATCAAGTAACGCACAGATTCGTGCCTCTAGGGGTCAGTTGGGGTTATAACCTCCTGTATTTTCCCCATTCCCTGAATCTTGAAAACCCAATGGCCCCTTTTATTCTCACTAGAAGGTCCATCAACATTTTATGTTATCCACGTAATATTGTAACAGTCAGTGACCACAAGTGGAGTTTATAGGTTTGGAATTTAGATTGGTTTGGTTTGGTTTGTTTTGTTTTATGGCTATCAACCTCAGTGGGTCATTTAAGCTGATAAAGTTTTTGAAATAAATCATATTCTTAATGGATAATCAAATTTTGTTTATTCACTCCTGTGTTTGTTCTATTTAAACCATGAAAATGGACCCTAACAGGTACTACCACTCCAGGTCAGATGGACCAGGGAGCAATGGCTGATGAAGGATAGCTCCACATTCCCCAAAACGCTAAAACTGGAACCTCACCATCAGATAGAGTTTAACATCATTCCCAGGGAATGTAAGATCGCAGCCACCGCTTCTTAAGCACCGCATATGATAAAAAAGGGGT
The DNA here is from genome assembly GCA_023376005.1 of Doryteuthis pealeii. Lineage (NCBI taxonomy): Eukaryota > Metazoa > Mollusca > Cephalopoda > Myopsida > Loliginidae > Doryteuthis > Doryteuthis pealeii. The sequence goes on from CM042177.1 coordinate 47,442,657, forward strand.
TGGGGCTTGCCATAAGGCAATAGGGTGCGAAAAATCATATAGGTGCTAGGGCTTGACGGACTAGCCGATTGATCGGAGGGGTCTTCGACCGGCCCGTCTTAGCCCAAGATAAAGGGCCAAAGTGGAGTTTGCAAGTCATGACTGCCATCCTAACCTGAGCTCTATCCTTAAGAGCATCACGGTCGCCACCAGGCCAAAAGGTGGCCCCATTGGAGGAATCTTACCCCTCTGCAGAGGGTATAGTCGCGTGTATTCTTAATGCCCAGCCGACAGGCATTGAATTTGAGTTTTCATAATTCAGACCTCTTTGCATAACCAAAGTTAAAGAGCCCAGTCTCGCCCTACTATTTACCATACCTGGACATCCACACTTTTTGGCACAGTCGATAGAAAAGAATTGCGTGCATAAGAATGCCACAACCCAAACCAAAGACTGACCTCAGTGATTTTCAAATTCAGAGTTTTCCTTCTTCCTAGCTGGTTACCTACCCAAGTTTAAAGAACACCAGTCTACCTCTGCTATTTTACCATAGCGGAGGGAATTATGGATTCATACCTCTTTCCCAAGGGTATTGTAGCGCTATGTGAAATGCAAACAAGCTATGTCTAGGATTTGAACTCGGGCTTGACAAGTCCATTTCCCACGACTCTACCATTGGTGCCACCGCACTTCCATAATGATCTAAAGCAGTGTTTCTCTAACCTTTTTCGGCTTATGCGTACCATTTTTATTCAAAAAATTCCATGAACCAACCTACTGTTTACTTTAAGTTAAAATGTTGCTGTTGGAGCGGCTTAGCAACGTTAAATAGACAATTCATTTTCCGCCGATCATCGACAGTGCGGCTAATTAATAGAGATTTTCACTGGGAGGGGGTCATTATAAGCAGCGCTAAATTAGTTAAATTTTTGTGAAAGTGGCAAAAGACATTTTTGTGGCTTCGAACTCCTGTGACCACTAGGAAATTGTTCCTGTGGACCACAGATGGTCGGTCCAGATGGACCACGTTTTGAGAATCACTGGATCTAAAGATACTCACTTATAATATACTAGCAAATATATGCACCCTCCGTAGGGTGCAAGTATTTAAGTTTAATTAATAATAAATATATGTTAAATTAGAAGGCTAATGAAACTAATAAGAATGCAGATAAAAAGATTTGAAACAGAGTGCAAAGTATTGAAGTTTTTATGTAATTGAAATATTATATTAAATTTAGAAAGGCCTAATGAACTAAATAAGAATGCAATAAAAGATTTGAAACAGAGGCAAGTATTTAAGTTTAACTGAATAAATATTATATGTAAATTAGAAAGGCTAATGAAACTAAATAAGAAATGCAGATAAAAAGGATTTTTGAAAGGGGCGATATTGAATGAACAACTTTGAAACGTAACGTTTCATCATTCGTTATCGTATGTCATTGAAAATATTATATAATTTAGTTAAAAGGCAAGAACTAAAAATAATATTCAGATCATTACTTTTGTTAAGATCTAGTAGTCCCCGCACGATTTTTAAGCTCTTTCAATAGTAAAAATATCAATAGATTAATACTATAGGATATTTAAATCAGAATATCTAAAATAGAATATGCAAATTTAAAAGCCATTACTGTAAAACCGCTAGTGTAAGTATATAAGCAGTTTTTAATATGTATGGCAAATTAGTATATGTTAAAAATTTGATTAAATGAGCTAATAAATACATAAGAATAAAAGATTGGAACAGGGTATGTAAAAACAGAACAACTTTGAAACTAACTCTTCCATCAATTTTCCGTTACTCCCTCTTTCATTGATAAATTTTTCCTATCATGTCAACTATTTAGTTAAAAAAGAAGTAAAGGATAATAATATATACAGTTATTTTTCTTTGTTAGGATTTCACTTTTAAATTATTGTAGAGTTTTTTGCTAATATTCAATAAATAAAACCAAACAATTAGAAATCAATAATACTAGCACATATTTATTAAATCAACATTTTTTAAGATAATATGTAAATTAGCTTCCCAGTTCACATTGTAAACCGCTATTTTGGTTGTATATATAATAAATTGGCATGTTTTGGTATGTAATATATGTAACAGTTTAATAATGTAAAAATTTTATTAATAAATTGAGTTTAAAATAAAATAAAATCTATGGAGAGGATGTGATTACAATAACAAAGGGAATTGTGACTGAGTAGTATATAGTTATCGGTTACAGACGAGAAAACCAACAATCTCCTTTATAATAAGATTTGGTTTTAGATTAGTATGATAGTTTTGGATTCATCATTAAATCTTCATTGTTTCTAAGTTTATGCATGCTTAGTCCATCATCTAATGGTACGCTTGGGGATTAGCGGGTTGAATCTACGCTATAAGTATATTGTTGGTAGTGATTTACTATGAAGCTTCAAGTAGGTACTTGATATCTAAAAAAATTTTAAAATTATTTCAGAATTCTCAGTTTAATAAACAATTTTTGGTTATTTCCTGTTAAGTAACATGGATAAGGTTGTACCGAAAAGAATTATTTATCCATCACCACATCCACTCCTCCCTATGAAAACAGTTTAGACAATTCTTATGGTCATTTAATTACAGTTCAAATAGAAATTATTTTATCCTAGTTATAGACTGACCACCTAAACCCACCTACCACCTTTCATACTCTCTGTATCTAGATCGGTCCTGTAAAAATTTACAGTTTTTTAATACAAAATTGGTGGGTTTTCTGTTTTTTCGGCGTCACTTTATATCGGGTGACCCAGAAAAAAGTAGAACCCAAATTTTTCATTATATTATTTCCCATTAAACTAAACCTAAACCCCCAACCCTTAAACCTAACCCAACCCTAGTTAAAAACTTATACAGTTTTACAAAAATTGGTGGGTTCTTTGTTTTTCTGGGTCTTTCACTTAGCAACTAGACAAAAGAAGATTGTTTGGGCATCCTTGAGGGCAGAGCGCCACTCTTACCATCAGCTCCCTCACTTTACCGACACATACCATGTGCTACTCATACGCTGGAGTTTGGCGAGGGCTAAATCAACCAGGAAAACTATGTGAACACTGAATAAAACTGAGTTCAGTGTTAAAAAGAAAATGAGACAATTCCAACTCGACGGTAGACCTCTAAAGCCAGTAGAAAATTCACATTACCTAGGTAGTAATATTCATCCACAGAAAGAAAATATTAATACACGAATAGGGAAGCATGGTCAACTATATCAGTCATATGTAATCCGATCTCACTGCAAGTTAAAGGACAATTCTTCCAACTGTGGTGTATCAGTGCTGCCTGCTATGGCTGCACAACTTGAACCCTAACTTGAGAATAAGCCTAGACGGGAGCNGTGGTGCTCCCCCTCCAGCATGCCACCCCTACTCCTTGGTCATAGCGCTCTGAAGGGGATAGCCCCGTCCCTGGCTGATACCGCTTTAGGCCGCCCCGACGGCTTTTTATCTCTAAAACAAAAACTCTTTAATGCTGTCACCCCAGCCGATTTGATGGTGTAAATGAAAAAATGTCCTTATGAAACGAGTCGCAAGGGGTGCTCAAAGGTCATATGGTCCTTCTCTAACTGGATCCTGATTTTAATGTTTGGTTGTATGCTCCGTCTGAATTGTTCAATATTCTAATATGGCTCACAGATTGGAAGCATTTCTTTTTTTTTCTCTGTGGAGTAAGCCTCTTAGTGGCTTGAGTCGTCGTGACCCGTATTGGTGGGCTTCTATTGAAAATGAGCACAGACCCAGCAAAAATAAAAATACGTTTAATGCGAGGTTTCTCCTTGCTTTGCCCGTCCATCCTTTGCGTGGGTATGTGGTAAACCGGAAGTTCTCACTACGACGATTGAGAGTCGAATGACAAAATACGTCTTATGCGCATTGGATTCGGCGCATCATAAAAGAAAAAAAATTGAAATACATATTTGTACATTTTCGACCAATCAGAGACGTTCGCGCCTAAAAAAGAAATTTACCAAATAGATTCGATTTGGAGCCTACCCGATTTGTATAAATTAAAACTTTTTTCGGATATCAAGTCAGAAAGAATTTACATGTCTAAACGAATCCACGTCTTCCTGCGTAAGATTAATCGCATTCAATTTTAGAAGGTAGGACAATTGTATCTCTCTCTCTCTCTCTCTTCTCTCTCTCTCTCTCTTCTCTCTCTCTCTTAATAGCCATTTACGAGATCAGCTATTTATTTACGTCTGTTTTGTGACTTTGAAATCTTACCCTTTCTTTTCTCACTTCAAAATTTATAACATCTCTTTTCTCACATGTTCTAATGAACTTTTAAAAAGTTACCTTTTTGTACAAAGACTGATGAAAGAACTTGCTCGGTATTCTGCATTACCTGTTAGCTGATGGTTTTCACTGGAGTCTGAGTGACAGCAAGTCTCCTCAGGTCTCCAGGACTCTTCTGAGTATTGCAGCAATGCAGTGTTCTGGATGGTATCATTTTCTCTGATTTCCAAACATTCCAGACCCTTTCTCAATCCTTTTGGGACTGTTCCAAGTGCACCAACTACAATTGGTATCACTTTGACTTTCATATTCCATAACTTTTTTCAGTTCTCTGGCAAGGTCCAGATATTTGTCCATTTTTTAATTTTCTTTTAGCTTCACCCTGTGATCTGCTGGCACTGCAAAATCCACCAGTTGACAAGTTTTTCTTTTTTTTGTTTATCAACACTAGGTCTGGTCTTCTTGTTGGGATAAGGTGATCCGTTTTTTTTCAAAATCCTAGAGAATTTTAATGCGTTTTCGTTCTCAAGAACAGATTCTGGTTTATGCATATACCATTGTTGTTGTATGGTCAAAAATTTATTTTTTGCATAATTCCCAGTGGATCAACCTCCCAACCCAGTCGTGTCTAGTTTTTTATTCTCGTGTTAGTTTGCTATATTCGCAGAGTATATGGTTTACAGTCTCATCTCTATTCCTGCAAAGTCTACATTTACTATTTGTTGGGTCCTATCAATTTTCACTTTGATGTAGTTTATCCTTATGGCATTATTTTGTGCAGCGAATTATAGTGATTCAGTTTCTTCTTTGAGGTTTCCTTTTCTTAACCATGTCCAAGTCTTTTCATGTGCAATCTCTTCGATTTGTTGTTTGAAGTGGTCCATATAATTGTTTTTTTCTTCCCATTTTTGTTTTCTAGTCTTTTTTGTTTTTCTGTTTGTCCATCTGTCACTTCTACTATTATTGGCCGGCCAATAAGTAGTTTGTCTTTGATCTTTCTTGTGTAAATCTTCAAGTTGTTGGATTGTGGTTTCTATGCAGTCCTCTATGTTGGCAAGACCTCTTCCCCCTTCCTTTCTTGATACATATAATCTATTTCTATCATCTCTAGGGTGAAAGCCTTGTGCATTAACTTTCTCGTTCTTTGGTCAATCTGTCTCAGTTCTTCTTTTGTCCATTTTAAGAATGGTCCTGAGTATCTTATAATGGGGACGGCCCAGGTATTGATTCCTTTGATCAGATTTCTGCTGTTAAGTTTTGGTTTCTATTGTCCGCTTCTAAAATTCCTAAGTATTTGTAACTTGCATTTTCAATCAAGTGATTTTATAGTGTCCTGATTTGGCAGTTGTATTCCATTCATTAATTTTCTTTCACCCTATTTATTACTAGCATAGCACATTTTTCAATTCCAAATTCATTCCTATATCTTGGCTATATATTCTAATAGTTTTGTACCAGGGTTTCTAATTCTTTTTCATTTTTTGCAAAATTTTTTATGTCATCCATGTACATAAGGTGGTTTATCTTTTCTTGTGAGTTAGTGAATTTGTATCCCCTGTACAATTTTTAAGTATATGACTGAGTGGCATCATTGCTATAATAAAGCGTAGTGGTAATAACGAGTCTTAATAAAGAGTAGTGGTGAGTAGTTGTAGTAGTAGTAGTAGTAGTACTGCAATAATTGACTTTCTTTTAAAGAATAATAGTTCATGTAATTAATAATAATAATTCATTATTAATGAGTGAAAATAGTTGACCTTGCTATAATGAATAATAGTACATGCACTTAATAATAGTAATTTTCATTAATGAGAGCTAAAAAGTGAACTTGCTATATAGAATAGTAATTCATGTAATTTATAATATGTCATTAATTAGTGAAAATAATTGACCTTGTTATAAAGAATAATAGTTTATATAATTAATAATAATAATTAATAATTAGTTGTAGCCATCACCGGAAGTACACACAGATCAGGGTCAGACAAGTGGCTAGCAATTAGAGTTTAAAAGGGATTAACTAAGGGGCTTAACTCTTAACATCCTGTTGAGAATTTTCCAAGTCCAGAGCCCCATTCCTATAAGGATATTATATATATAAATGGCTATAAATGGCCTTTAATTTAAAGTTACCTGTTATTTCCCTTAAAATCAAAGACTTCTTAATTGTTTATATTATTATTTTAGAGGCTAGTCGTTTGGGGTAGATTAAAGAAACAAATGTGACTTCCGGCCGGGTGGAATGAGGTGTACAGGACTTTAACTAATACAAAAAAAAAAAAAAATTTCAGAATTTAATAAAGATAGTTGGTACCATTATAGTATGTGGCCTACTTTTGAATGTGGCTACGAAATCATGTCTCTCTATAGTATGTTGGCCTACCTTTTAAATGTGGTCTACTGAATCATGTCTCTTTTTTAGTATTGTGGCCTACCATAAAAAGCATATTATAAGGTTATAATAATAACTGCTAACCTAACCCTATTTTCTGAATTTTAGAATATTTTAGAATTAAATAGATCTCTGATTCATGTAAATTATGGATGAATTATTTTTTAATCATTCTTAATTAACTATATACAGCTTATGACTGAATTGCATTTCTTGAAATTGAATATATGTGAAAATAATTAGTTTCAATAAATTGTAAACTACTTATATCTATAAATATACTCTTACTGAGGTAAGACACATTCAAACCGGGTAAGCCAGATACTATAACAGAATCAAAAAAGGTAGGCCACATACTATAAGAGCACCGATAGTTGTAGCTGTGGCATATTTAAATCTAATAGATTGCAATGGATTTATGAGAAAAATAATTAATTAGATTCATTTTATTTATTTTGTTATTGTCCTAAAGAACTGCAAGGGTTAGATAACAAAATTAGTAATTGTTAGTAGCCTAACACTTATTTACAGTAGTGTAAGAAACAAAAATGGCTGTTATAATTTGCAGCCGGCGGCCTTGAAGGATTGAGTGACTCGGCTTGACCTCATCCTGATCCTCCTTCTGGGGATATTGTGAGAATCGGTGAAGACCCTCTTCCAGTTTAGATTAGAAAGAAAGTTTACTCAGTACCGGCCAAACTACGAAGGTGGTAAGTCGTGTTAAGCACACTGCCGATTCAATCTGCACAGGTAATCTGGTGGGGATTTCAGAATAAAATATGATCTAAAGCAAATCGAAGTCTTGGGTTATTATCTAAAAACTACCAATGACACAGGGCTTCTGATAAAGAGAAATCCTCAATGGAAGACCAGACACAAAGTCCCCAAGACAAAGTCCAGACGCTAGAAGAAGAACGTAAGATACCAAAGATGAGCAGAAGAATAATAGAAGTAAAGAGAGTATACAACAATAATAGTAGTATAGTAACGAAGTCCCCGAGACGAAGTCCAGATGCTAGAAGAAGAACGTAAGATACCATAGATGAGCAGAAGAATAATAGAAGTAAAGAGAGTATACAACAATAATAGTAGTATAGTAACGAAGTCCCCGAGACGAAGTCCAGATGCTAGAAGAAGAACGTAAGATACCATAGATGAGCAGAAGAATAATAGAAGTAAAGAGAGTATACAACAATAGTACCAGGTACTGGTTTGTATGATACTGGTTTGTACCAATGACACAGGGCTTCTGATAAAGAGAAATCCCCAATGGAAGACCAGACACAAAGTCCCCAAGACAAAGTCCAGACGCTGGAAGAAGAACGTAAGATACCAAAGATCAGCAGAAGAATAATAGAAGTAAAGAGAGTATACAACAATAGTACCAGGTACTGGTTTGGTTTTCACATTTAAGGAATGACCCTTCTCCTTTTAGAGGTTGCTCTATCAGCTGGGGCTGTAGAATATACCGACTGCACCTCTGTAGAGTGGTACGACGCCCTCGCCCACTGGAGCCACCTATGGGCCATGGGTGGCAACCTGTGATGCTTAAGAAATTAAATCCTAGTGGCTGAACAGTCTATGACATACAACATTTTGCTTTGGCTCAACGGTCGGTCAGAGAGACCCCCTTTAATCAATCAGCTGGTCATGTTAAGCCCTAGCATCTACATGATTGTCCTGACTGTATTGCTATTATGGCAAACACTAAATGTTACATAATTATGGATCCCTAATATCTTTTTAAGGTAGTATAGAAATCCTTATGGCGATCAGTACAGCTGATGGCCTTGAGAGTGAGTGACAGCGTTTGACCTCACTCTGACCTTGCGTTCTGGGGATGATCATGAGAACAGGAAGGCAATAGAAGCCCCTTCCGGTTTAAGGTGTAAGCAACTCAGTCAGTTGCAGTTAGGAGTTAGGACTTAGAAGCGAAGCTAGCAAGATGTGAGCTGACTGCGCAGTTGTCTGGTCTGGGGAAACTACGAATAAAGTAACATCATCGTAAATCGAAGTCTTGTTGTTATTACTAAAAGCTAACAATAGCACAGGGCTTTTGATAAGCAGTGATCCCCACAGAGACCAGACCCGGAATCCCCATATAAGAAAGACCAGACCTGTAGAAGATATACCAGATCCGGCCAGAAGAATAGACGACAGAATAAGAAGTAAGAAAGTATATAACATATAGATATTTAGTGCCGTCCAAGAAAAGGCACTACGTAACACAAACCCATTTCATAATAAATGTGCTAGAAGGCGGTGGAAGAGGGTCTTAGAGTCCTGGGTGTAGTGCTAAACTGCATCTAATTGTGATGTTCCTATTGTAATATCTCAAGCGAGCGTATGGTAGCAAAAGAAAAATGGACGAGAAAAATTGGATTAATTTTGTTTATTTAAAAATATACAAAAGCTGGAATTGTTGAGATGATAATTCTTTTTTTTTTTTTGATCGGTGAAATGAGGGCAGGCGTGAGGTTGAAAGTCTGTTCTGACTGATGACTTGGTTCTGTGTGACGTAGGGTGTGGTGTGGGTTTGAGGTATGCCGGTTCGTTGATCTTGGCCTGGTGAAGCGACACTCTCTGTGTGGCAGCCCACAATCAACTGCTTATCAATTTAAGTCAGCTGTTTTATAGTTAGGATTTGGCTTGAATTCACTTTGAAGGGTTTTGGGGGGAAGATTTATGATTGGTTGAAAAACATTAAATAGAGGATATTTTTAATTGTTTATGAATTTTGTTTTTCGACCGGAAGTTTGCGCGGAGCCTATGTGTAAAACGTTTGTTTTTGTTCATTTTGTTTAAGCTACTGTTGGGTTAACAATTGGTTGATGTCAGTAACTTAGGTTCTGTTCCGAAGTGTTTTGTTTTTTGTTTTTAATTTTTTTGTTGGTGAGAATCCAACCAGCCAACCCTATACGGGTATCAGGTACTTTTTAGAATAGGTGTACCAAGTTTGTCAAAAATCCGCGTTTTTACAAAACAAATCCCCCCTCCCCGTTTAGAAAATTACCAAAAATCAGTGAATTATCACTGAAAATTTAATTAAAATTGGATTATATCCTGATTTTTGGTAATTTTTTTTTCAATCCTGAATGTTACAATTTATTTTGTAAACACAGATCTTAAGCAGAGTTTCAGGCTGAACGCGATCAAAATTGACCGAAAAAATCGTTTTGAATGTATTAAATGGGCCGGGTTAGCTCAGTCGGTAGAGCGTTGGGCTAGAAACCACAAGGTTCCTAGTTCGATACCGGTCCTCGCCAACTCAGCGTATGAGTAGTAGGGATCTGTGCGGTAAAGTAAGGAGCTGATGGTAGGTGTGGCACTCCACCTCAGACGCCAAAGACAATCTCCTTGGTCTAGTGCTATTGAAAAGGGGATAGACACCCTCGCTGAATGGCTGATACCGACTTTAGGCCGCCCCGACGACTTTACTTACTTTATACCCACTTTGTCAAAAATCCGCGTTTTTACAAAACAAATCCCTCTCCCCCCGCCCCCGTTTAAAAAATTACCAAAAATCAGGGAATTATCACTGAAAATTTCATTAAAATTGGATTATATCCTGATTTTTGGTAATTTTTTTTTTCAATCCCGAATGTTACAATTTATTTTGTAAACAGAAAAAAAAACTTAAGCAGCATTTCAGGCCGAACGCGATCAAAATTGACTGAAAAAATCGTTTTGAATGTATTAAAAATAATTTACATGTGTAATATTATTTTGCTTTTGTTATTGATGCTCATTATGTTTCTACTTTTCGAATTAGACAAAAATTTTACCTTAAATAATCGATTTAATTAATCTTAATTCGTTTTTAAAATTTGCAGCAGCCGAATTTTTGGGTATGCCTAATTTAAATAGATTTTAAAAAAATGTGTTATAGAAAAAGTTTGAATACCCAGCAATAATGAATAAAAAACAAAACGTCTTCGGCATAAAATAACCAAAGGGTTGACATGCCGTAAAATCCAATCAACTAACCCTTTAGAGATATCAGGTACTTTTCAGGGTAAAGAAGAACAATTTCCTCGTAAATTCCTACCATAAAATAAACTGAACCCTCATTTTATGTCCGTGTTTTTGCAATAAATGTTTTATTTTTCTTGCCCCCGTTATTTTACAATACTAAATATATTTTCTTGATTCTTTATTCTTTAACAAATAAAGAAAATATATTTAGTATTGTAAAATAACGGGTGCAAGAAAAATAAAACTTTGCAAAAACACGGACATAAAAGTTCAGTTTATTTTAGGGTAGGAATTTACGAGCAAATTGTTCTTTTTTACTCTTTTCAGAATATCACATGTTTTCTTTAGTTATTTACTAAGCTTAGCTTAGATGTGGCACAAGGCCAGAAGTATGGGGCATCCAATAGACTGTCTTGAGCTCTTTTCGGCATTCATGTCTATTTAGCTGAACTTTGACCCCCACTGATATCTTAGTTCATAATTTTTTTTATTAATTATCTCCCTTGAATTTCACGGTTGAAAAATATTTCCCATCAATTATAATCGACAGCGATATTTAAATTTTAATTCAACCCGATAAAATTTAGTTTATTTAAAACTTTACATTTTTATCACTTTTCACTAAGGTTGCATTACTGTAAAGAAAAAAGAAATCAGACGAATTAATATCGAAAAAGAAGTAAGTATCACAATTTAATTTATTTCTTTCTTCTTCGCAAATAAAAATACGTATTTTTCTACAAATACAAATAAATACGTATTTATTTTTATTTGTAAAAAAATACTTATTTTTATTATTCTGTAAATTTTGATTCAGTCCTGTAGTGAATGTTTGTTAGAAAATATATTTATACACCTTGATATCTATTTTAATGTGTATTTTCTTCTGAAAATTTTTAATTTGTGAAAGGTTGGTTCTAAAGTGGGGGTTCGATTCCAAATGTAGGCATAATAATAAACTGGACACTCATTTTATGCCCGTATTTAATGCTTTTTCGTAGACCTTGGATCAAATTTGACACGTGCTATTTTAGATTACGGAAGCCCACAGAGGAAAAATGTTTTCAAACTTATTTCTTTCTTTCGGGCATTCTAATTTAGAAAATTTATTAACGCATATTTTCTTTATGTATTTTAATATTCATTTTAATTAATGCGTATATTCTTAAATTTATCGATTTTAATGTGTGTTTTGCGACAAAGTTTCCGTTTAAGCATCACCATTTAATTTTTTTTATTATTTAGTAAATAAATTTTTATAAAAAACGTATTTTTAATAAAAAACGTATTTTTATTTGTAAATATTATTTACAAATAAAAATACGTTTTTTATTTTTATTTGTAGAAAAAGCCTTTTTTCTGTTCAAATTTTGATTTAGTATTAATATTATTTACAAATAAAAATACGTTTTTTATTTTTATTTGTAGAAAAAGCCTTTTTTCTGTTCAAATTTTGATTTAGTATTAATATTATTTACAAATAAAAAATACGTTTTTTATTTTTATTTGTAGAAAAAGCCTTTTTTCTGTTCAAATTTTGATTTAGTATTAATTTATTTACAAATAAAAATACGTTTTTTTTTTTTATTTGTAGAAAAAGCCTTTTTTCTGTTCAAATTTTGATTTAGTATTAATATTATTTACAAAATAAAAATACGTTTTTTATTTTTATTTGTAGAAAAAGCCTTTTTTCTGTTCAAATTTTGATTTAGTATTAATATTATTTACAAATAAAAATACGTTTTTTATTTTTATTTGTAGAAAAAGCCTTTTTTCTGTTCAAATTTTGATTTAGTATTAATATTATTTACAAATAAAAATACGTTTTTTATTTTTATTTGTAGAAAAAGCCTTTTTTCTGTTCAAATTTTGATTTAGTCCCGTAGTTTGTTTGGAAATATATTCATTTTAATGTGTATTTTTTAGGAAGGTTCGATGTCACTTACTTCTAAAGAGGGGGTTTAATTTACAATGTCTGTCTTTAAATCAAATAACCCAGGTCAATGCCAAAATGTAGTCTGCTTTTCATTCGAAAAACGAATTAAAATTAATGAAATCAATTATTTAAGGTCAAAATTTTGTCTAAGTCGAAAAGTAGTAACATCAGTAAAAAAAAAAAAAAAAAAAAATAATAATAATATTACACATGTAATTTATTTTTAATACATTTTAAACTATTTTTTTCGGTCAATTTTGCTCAAATATATCGTAAACATAGCCGTAAAGACTGTCTGAGATGCTGTAAAATCTATATATTACAAAATAAATTTACCCCCTCCCGCTTCTGATTGAAAATAGTTACCAAAAAATTAGGGAATTATACGATTTGAATTAAAATTTCAGTGTTGATTTATCAGTGAATTAATTTTATAATGCATCAGTTATTTTATTTAAAAACTTTCCGATTTAATTAAGTATTTCTGCTCTGGTAAATTAATATATAAAATTGATATATTAAAATATGAAACGACTAATTTTAAGTTTCAAATTTCATATTTTTAGATTCTAAAACCAAATACTTATAACTACTTTAGTTTATCATCGTTATCTCATAATTTTTGTAGAAAATCTTTACTGAAAATTTTATCCCCCCCCCCTTTTAAACAGAACAAATATCAATGTATAATTTTTTTCTTTTATAAATTAAATAATTATCGAAAAGAGTTAAAAAAGATCTCCAAAATAATTTTTTTAGCTTTTATTTTAAATTTATTTTCCAATTACTTATTTTTACCAGAGTAGCTCTCTTAATTTTTCTTCTTCTATTCACATGCGCCCCCAAAATAAGGGGGGTCAAAGTTAGGTGACCTGAAAAAAATCAGAAAATTTTGAAATAAAATAATAGATGCAGCAACTTTGGCAGTGCCTAGTTAATATTATCTTCAAAATTTTTGGAAGAATCTTTTAACTCCTCAGGATTTAAAAAAAAATTGTACCATATGACCTTTAGGCACCCCATCTGCAATGTCGACCCACAGGGACATGTTTTCATTTACACCATCAACATCCGGTTGATTGTTAATAGACAATTTTTAGAGATTTTAAAAAAATTTAAAACTAACCCCTATCCCCTAAAAAACAACCGGATTTTGACGGTGTAAATGAAAAACATGTCCCTGTGGGTTGAGATCGCAGAAGGGGTGCCTAAAGGTCATATGGTACAATTTTTAAAAAATCCTCAGGAGTTTTTTTAAAAAGATTCTTCTTTTGAATGGTTCAAAAATTGTAAATGAAAAACAATGTCCCCACAAATCGAGATCGCAAAAGGGGTGCCTAAAGGTCATATATGGTCCAAAAAAATTTTTCATCTTATGGAAATAATGAAAATTTATGAAATGAAAACAATATTTACATTTTTGCACCAATAAATCAATTGAAATTTAACGTAGCCAAAAACAAATTATGACTACCGGCTTTTTAAAAAATTCTATGAAAAACTGTCTAACAGTCAAATTTTCACAAAAATTTTGGTAATTATATATTTGTTGATGAAATTATGTTTAAGATAGGTTTTTTTTCTCCCACCCCAATTCAGAATAACTGATGTGGCAATTTTGACAAAATGGTAATATTTGCAGAGTTCCATCCTGGCCTTCTGCCTCAAAAAACGCTAGCCGGTGGCTGCTGAAAAAAAAACCCCAGCTACGATTGAAGTCCGTAGCCGAAGCGGTGTCACTTGAAAAAAAAACAACCCACTTAGGGCGTTTTTTCCCGAAAACCCAACCCTAAGCCCTAACCCTACTCCTCTAGTTAAAATTAACACTTTTATTTACAAAATTTAGCCCTAACCCTACCTCCCTCTAGTTAAAATTAACACTTTTATTACAAAATTTAGCCCTAACCCTACCTCCCTCTAGTTAAAATTAACACTTTTTATTAGCAAAATTTAGTAACCACTAACCCTACCTCCCTCTAGTTAAAATTAACACTTTTATTACAAAATTTGTGTGTTCTGTTTTTTCTGGGTCACCCTGTATACAAATTATTTATTTATTTTCCCATTAAACTAACCCTAAACTCCAACCCCGACCCCCCAAAAGAATTTCAGCTCACAGAATAATGAAAACTATGAATGAAAACAATGTTTACATTTTCGCACCATTAAATCAATTGAAATTTAACGTAGCCAAAAACAATTTATGACTACCAGCTTTTTAAAAGATTCTATGAAAAATTGTCAAATTTCCACGAAAATTTTGGTAATTATTTACCTGTTGATGAAATTATGTTTAAAATAGGTTTTTTCCCCACCCCAATTTATTTTATGAAATCAGAAAAAATGAACTGATAAAAAACAATTCTAAATATTTTTCTGTAAAGGTAAGAGTTTGAATAGTTATACAGAAGATTTTTATAAGTTTCTATACAGGATTTTTTTTGTAAAAAAAAACATGAATTCTGAATTCTGCTAAAAAATGTCATTATTAGGACATTATCGTCAAAACAAAAGGCTACCTACACTGTGAATACAACTTCCTTTCTTAAAGGCCGAACACTTCGACACGAATCTCGCATTGTTTCTTCAGATCAATCATAAACGACAGAGATATTTAAATTTTAATTAACTAGATAAAATTTAGTTTAGTATTATCTGCGTTATTCAGACTATTGTCCCCATCTTCATTGTTATTTGTACAACGTTTCGGCCGATATGCCCTCGCGCTTCTTCAGGTATTTCTTGTCGGACTTGGGAACCTTCTTTTTGAACTTGGGAACTTTCTTGTCGTAATCGGGAGCCATCACAAAACTTTGAATCTAACCCTTTATTTAGTCCACGGGGTATCCTCTCATTCCGCTAACCATAACTGGGGTAGAGTTGTGTAATTATTTTTCTAACTGAACTCAGGATCCAGAGATAACTGTCACTTAGAACTGTCTTAACCTAACTACCTTATCCACTAGGCCATGTGTCCAATTGGACAATTGAGTGTGAATTTTGGGAACTTATAAACCTAATGTCTTGATTTGGCTAGAATATCTACCTATTTACTTATGTAGGATTTTTTACCTAGACTCATATTGTGTTTTTTTTTGTTTTTTTTTCAATCTGATCTAGCCTTCTTAATTATGGGTTCCCATATTGTATTCATTTCTATGCTAGGTCTACTTAACAGCCCAGTACAGCTTATCATATGAGCTTATGTCTTCTTTCCTTCCTCTTCTTTCTTTCTTTCTTCCTTCCTTCCTGATACAAACCGCCATGTCACTAAAGCACGCAAAAAATCGCCACACCCTCTCTGCCCAAAATGGACCACTTTTATGGTGAAAGTAGGAGTTGCAATGCACCATGGGCCATTACCCATAGTGCCTTTCAATATCAATAAAAATGTCTTCTCTGCCCCCCTTCCAACTTTTCAACATTTCTCACTCCGACCGACTCCACGACACACCGCCCCGACCACATTCCTTTCTTCTTCGCTACATTTTCTCCCTGCAAGCCATGCACCGGAACCGTTTTGAGTCAGGTAGGTTTGCCTCGTCATTACAGAGCTGATTCTTTGAGGCGTCTTCTCTTTGAATGTTCTTCTTTATCTATTGTTCTCAACAATATTATAACAATGAAGATGGGACAATAGTCCGAATAATGCAGATAATACTAATCTTCAAGCCTCATCTCAAACATTCAGAGAAAAATTTACTTTATTAAAAACTTTACATCTTTATCACGTTTCACTAAGGTTGCATTTCTGTAAAAGAAAAAGAAATCAAACAAATTTAAAAATCTATGAAAAATCAATTCAGAATCAAAATTTCCCAAAAATTTCACTGCCCTGTTGGCTGGGGCATTAGAATACACCCGACTGCACCTCTGCAGTGTGTGTGTGTGTGTGAAGTGATCCCATGCTGTCAGTACAACATGATGATAATGATTGGAGAAATCATTATCATCATGTCGTACTGACAACATGGGATCACTTCACACACACACACACACACACACACACCTCCTCTTCTCTCTCTTCTCTCTATTATATATATATATATATATATATATAGAGAGAGAGTGTGTGTGTGAAGTGATCCCATGCTGTCAGTACGACTTGATGAAATAATATATATATATATATATATATTGCCACAAAATACATGCGTGCAATCGGCTGTAATTAATCAATATCTCGATTAATTTCGGTGGATTTAACCCTAAAGATCCTTATAGAGAAACTCGATTAGGGTATTCCTGTATATACCATTATTAAAAACACATTATTAAAAAAAAAATTATTTAACTCATTTTTGACTATTTAACCCCTAAATAAGACCCTATCAGGTACTACCACTCCAGGTCTGAGTGGACTTGAGGGTTATGATGTTGAAGGGTACTCCACATTCTTCAGAACCCTAGAAATGGAACTTTACGTACAGTTTAACGTCATAAGCAGGACATTAAGAGTCTTAGTTACCACATTTTAGCACAAATATATGTAATGGGCATAGCCACCCCCCCTCCCCGATATAAGCAGCAAAGAATCACCTGTGCTGTGCATGAAAGCCTCGAATGACAAGAGGTGTAATTTACATAATGGCTAGGTGAACTGTAATAAAAGCCAGCAGTTGTTCTAGCATTCCAGTTGATTTTTTTTTATTTGAGGTTATTGTTATTTAATCATATTAGTTAATAGAGCTGTGTAAATGGAGCTCAAAACTGTTTGAATTATACAAATATCCCCAGTGATTCAAAAGTTATGAGAATTTAAAGCTCCAAAATCAGGGTAACATGTGGACATGATTTTATCAAAAAAATATGTCAAATCACGGACGAATTCAGAACAAGAAATTCAGTACTAAAAAAAACGCAAGTACCTCCAAAACCTTTGAAAATGGGATTTTATCCGAAAATATTTAGGAAACAGGTAAATAAACATCATTTTCATCACCTATTCCATTGCATTGTCAATTGCCTTCTAATTTCTATTTTAAATATACTAGCAAATATATGCACCCTCCGGGTGCAAGTATTTTAAGTTTTAATGTAATAAAATATTGTATTAAATTAGAAAGGCTAATGAAACTAAATAAGAATACAGATAAAAAGATTTGAAACAGAGGGAGTATAATAAAAGATTTGAACAGAGGGAGTATAATAAAAAATGGAACAACTGAAACTTACTCTTCCATCACTCTCATCTTTCATTGCTATTTTTTCTAATTTAAGTATTTAGTTATAAGAGGAAAGTAAAGAATATGACAGTTATTTTTTCTTGTTAATGGATTTCATTTAAGATTCATTGAAGAGATTTTTGCTTATATTCATTAAAATAAAACCAAACAGTTAGAAATCAATAATACTAGCACCATATTTTTAATTCGATTTTTTAATATTAATATGCAAATTAGCCTTCCCGTTCACATTGTAAAGCGCTATTTTGTTGTATATATAAATATAATGCATGTTTTCGTGTATGTAGACATAGTTAACAGTATTAATAATGTAAGACAATTTTATTATAATTGAGGTTAGATAAAATAAAATCATGGAGAATGGTGATGTCAATAACAGAGAATTGTGACTTGAGTAGGAATATAGTTTCGGTTACAGACAGAAAAACACACAATCTCCATTATAATAAGATATATTATATATATATATATATATATATATATACACACCCCACCCACACTCCCACTGATTCTTACCATACATTAAAGAAGGTTTTTTGTCTGCAAAGAAGGAACAAATGAGTCATAATTGGAAATCAATATTATGAGTGCAGGGTTATCTTTAATTAATGGTTGGTTGGTTGGTTGGTCATTAGTAGTTTCCATTATTAATAATTCTTAAAAAACAAATTCAGTAATTTCTTAANTGAGATTGGGGGCAAGTGGGGCACATATAGCTGTTTCGTCGTGGGGTGACTGTTATTTTTTTTTTTACTTCCACGATTTTGTTCAGGACTGCACGCAGCATTTTGGGCACTCCCATCCAGCTTATTTCTCAAGGCGCCCGTTAGGTCCATGTGGTGCATCCGTACAGGGCAACACTGATACAACCACCGCTGGAAAGAAATTGTCGCTTTAGCTTGTCAAGATCCACTCAATAATGATAGTTGGAGTCTGGGATTTAGGTAATTACAAAGATTTATTTAGATTCAAAATAACGTTACAGCATATTTAAGGCACATTTTTCAACACCAGATTCATTCCATATATCCTGGCTATAGATTCTAATAGTTTGTATAAGGCGTTTCTAGTTAAAATTACAAGAAATGAAAACAAAACTCAGCACATATGCAGACCGGGTTTGGTAAAAACATATGTAAATAGGTAATCCTATTTCTTTTAATGTAATTCAACATAAGCATTAGAAATATATTTTTAAGTTCAAATGATGTTATATATTAAATTATATTATGATATGCGTATACATGCAGTATAAAAATGGAAAATGTTGAATAATCTTGTTGGTAAACTTTTAAAAAAGCCACAAAAAGTTATCAAAATCTGTCATCATTTGCCAAAATAGCTTGAGAAAAAGCCAATGCCACAAAAGGTTTGGGACAATCTTCTAAGACTTCATTCATTAAGGCCGTTTCTTTCTCAATTCTCGGACTCGCTAGTTCAAATCCTACTTTAAATATACGCTCCTACATTTGGGGCGCTGGTGGATTGTCATCAGTGATGATAATCCCGCAAGGTTCATTGGGAAAGTTTTGGGTCTTCCAAACATCAGATTTCCCTCGCCTTGCTGACAAAACTCTGATACAACGACTGGGATAACAACAATATACACTATTTTCTCCGTCATGACACTGTCACTACTCTCGACACCTGCGTTGTTCTGCCTCAATGCTGAACAGTTATCTAGATTGCCTGCATAACCATCAGGTTTTATCTTAAGTTCAATTTTTGGAAAAAAAAAAAAACTTAAAATTTACGAGAAATGTAAACAAAACTCAAGCACATGCCAGACCGAGTTGTATAAGACATATGTAAATGCGTAATCTATTTTCTTTTATGTAATTCAACTAAGCATTTAGAAATATATTTTTAAGTTCAAATTGAGGTTATATATTTTAAATCAATATTATATACGTGTATACTGCAGTATTAAATGAAAATTTGAATAATCTTGCGGTAAACTTTAAAAAAACAAAAAAAAAACTGCTATCAAACCCTTATTCTCTAAATAATTTGTTACGAATAGAGATACATACGATTTGATTCAGAATCAGAAAGACATACAATCTTTACATAAGAATGTCAAGTTTTATCAAAATGCACCAAAAATAAATAAAAAAAGGTGAAGAAATTACTGAATTGTTTTTTTTTTAGAAATTTTAATAATGAAAACTACTAATGGACCAACCAACCCAACCAGCCAACCATTAATTAAAAGATAACCCTGCACGTCATAATATTGATGTTTCAATTATGACTCATTTGTTCCTTCTTGCAGACAAAAAACCTTCTTTTAATGATGTAAGAATCAGTGGGAGTGTGGGTGGTATAATATATATATATATATTATATATATATATATATATATATTTAAAAATAGAAATTAAAGGCCAATTGGACAATGCAATGGAATAGGTGATAGGTGATAATATATATATATATATAGTATTATAATATATATATTTAAAATAGAAATTTAGAAGGCAATTTGACAATGCAATGGATAGGATTTAAAATGATGTTTATTTACCTGTTCCTGAATATTTTCGGGAATAAAATCCCATTTCAAAGGTTTTGGAGGTACTTGCGTTTTTTTAGTAACTGGATTTCTTGTTCTGATATTCGGTCCAATGATTTGACATATTTTTTGATAAAAATTCATGTCCACATTGTTACCCCCGATTTCGCGGGCTTAAATTTCTTCATAAACCTTTTGAATCACTGGGGATATTTGATAATTCAAACAGTTTTGAGCTCCATTTCTACACAGCTCTATTTTAACTAATATGATTAAATAAAAATAACCTCAAATAAAAAAAATCAACTGGAATGCTAGAACAACTGCTGCGCTTTTATTACAGTTCACCTAGATTATGTAAATTACACCTTCTTTGTCATTCGAGCTTTATGCCAACAGCACAGGTAATTCTTTGCTGGCTTATATCAGGGAGGGGGGGTGCAATGCCCATTACATACTTTTGTGCTAAAAATGTGTAACAGGACTCTTAATGTCTGCTTATGACGTTAACTCTACGGAAAGTTCCATTTCTAGGGTTCTGAAGAATGTGGAGACCCTTCCAGCATCATAACCCCCAAGTCCACTCAGACCTGGAGTGGTAGTACCTGATAGGGTCTTATTTAGGGTTAAATAGGTCAAAAATTGAGTTAAATTAATTTTTTTTTTTAATATGTGTTTTTTACTTAATGGTATATACAGGAATACCCTAATCGAGTTTCTCTATAAGGATCTTATGGGTTAAATCCACGAATTAATCGGAGATTATTGATTAATTACAGCCGATTGCACGCGTGTATTTTGGTGGCAATATATATATTATATATATATTCATCAAGTCGTACTGACAGCATGGCGATCACTTCACACCACACACTCTCTCTCTATAATATATATATATAAAAAGAGAGAGAGAGAGGAGAGAGGAGAGAGAAGAGGTGTGTGTGTGCAATGTGTGTGTGAAGTTGTCCCATGCTTGTCGATACGACATGATGATAATGATTGAGAGGCTTATCAGGGACTTAACTTTTTTCCGATCTGTGGGTGAATTTGAGTATTAAAAAAACAAAAACAAAAAAAAACAATTACAACTGTACTCCAAAATTTCTTGTGAAATTTACTGTTTGTTCCAAAAATTTACCAAGGGCATGGCTGTATTTGGCTTTAGTACTAATTTTTGGAAACATTATCAACTGAAGTATTATGGTATATTGTATTGTAAAATCTATCATAGAGTTGTTGCAATAAAGCCTATATATATATATATATAATAATATATATATATAACTCTAAGTGCTATTTACCTCCTTAATATCAGAAATGTTATTTATTACGCACCTTTTGTTCTAAAGATCGCGATGAATTCAAAAGCGTAACAATATATGGAATTACACTGTTGATAATAGAAAATATAATCTCACATGTGACCACTTCTATATTTGTTCCCTTGTGGCTCCCCCATAGAAAAAATCGTCCAAGGAAAAATTGAAAAATACTTAAAAAAGTATTGTTTGGAAGATATATATAAGTCAACTTAATTTATCAATATTGAATTGGCTTGATCTTTAAATCAAAATCTTTTTGATATTATTAATGATTTTTCAAAAACGGAATAAAACAAAAAACGTTTTTGGCATAAAATAACCCAACAAGGGTTGACATGCCATAAAACCCAACAAACCCAACCAACCAACCGAATTCTAGACATTAAAAAATTCACTGTATTAAAGTAAAAAAAAATATTTTATAGCTTAAAAAAAAAAAAAAAAGAAAAAGAAAATCAATTTAAAATATATATCATATATGGATATTATATCATATATGTATATTCATATATATATCATTATATATATCAATATACATAGGTATTCCATGTCAAATCCACCCGAAAAAAGTAAAATTGTCACCCCACCCACTTCAATTTTTTTAGAATTATTTTTCCAGGTGTGGACTATGTGTTTAAAGGGAAGTAACCGGATAATCCCTAGTAGCAAATGAATACGTATAAAAGAACAACAGATAGATTAGCTCAATGTGATGTTGAGGTGATCTCCAAACCCGAACATTGCTTTCGTATTCTCGGATGTAAACACACGTGCTACAACTCTCCAGAAGATAAGTAATCTTTACCCAATCTTCTTTTTACGCGCAGAGAACTTTTTACCTTGACCGGCCCGAGAGCCATTTTTATTATTTGTATTTATTGTAATAATAAAACTATTATTACAACCACTCGCAATCTTCTCGTTATTGATTTCTAATACATAAACACCATGTTAACAATAGACGATCCCCAAATTGAGTTCCAATTCCTAAAATTGGCGGAGTTTATGCCAATTTTTTTAGCTCTTCCAAATATGTGAGGTGGCGATAAAATATTGCATATTTGATCTTGCTAGGAAAAAATAATCTTAAAATTTGGTTGATTTTAAGACTTTTTTTTGATAGCCATTTTTGGATTTCTTGGAAGAAAAATGCTTTTATTATCCAATTTTTAGGAGTAGGGAAGCTCTAAAACTCATTTGACAGACAAAATAGATTACAAAAAGTCGCCAATTTTTTGCAACCCCTTCAAATTTGGAGAGCTAAAATCAACATAACTCTGGCCAATTTTGGAATTAGAAGCTCAAATTTGGCGGGGATCGTCTAAGTAATTCCATGTCAAATCAGCCAGAAAAAATTTAAAATTTTTCACCCACCACCTTCAATTTTTAGAATTATTTTTTCAGTGTGGACTATGTTAACAGTAAGATGATTCCCAAAATTGAGCTTCCATATCCAAAAATATTGCAGAGTATATGTCAATTTTTAGCTCTCCAAATATGGTGAGGTGGCGATAAAATATTTGGATATTGATCTTGCTAGGAAAAAATCAGATATCCATCTTAAAATTGGGATTTTAAGACTTTCTTTTATAATCCAATTTTTTATGAGTGGGAAAGCCTCTAAAACTCATTTTACAGATAGGTTACAAAAAGTCACCAATTTTTGCGACATCCTCAAATTTTGGAGAGCTAAAAATACAACATACTCAGGCCAATTTTTTTTGATTAGAAACTCAAAATTTGGGGGTTGTCTAATGTTAACATAGTCCACACTTGGACAAAATTTCAGAAAAATTGAAGAGGGTGTGTGACATGGCCTGAATGAGTTGACATGGAATACTCCCTGAGATATTCCTTTCTAACTTTGTCCTTTCATTTTGCTTGCATGATATTGTCCCGCGCTTCTAAAATTCCTAAGTATTGTAGCCTTTCTTTTTTCAAGTGATTTTATAGTTTCCCGATTTGGCAGTTGTAATTCCATTCATTAATTTTTCTTTCACCCCAATTTTATTACAAGCAGAGCACATTTTTCAATTCAAATTCCATTCCTATATCCTGGCTATATATTTCTATAGTTTGTAGTAGGGTCTCCAATTCTTTTTCAGTTTTTTGCAAAAATTTTTTATGTCATCCATGTACATAAGGTGGTTTATCTTTCTTTGGAGTTAGTGAATCTGTACATTTTTTAAGTATACGATTGAGCGGCATCATTGCTATAATAAACAGTAGTTGGTGATAACAAGTCTCCTTGGAAGATACCTCTTTGTGATTTTTACTTCTGCCAGGGACTGTTTTCCAGCTTTTAATTGAACTCGCAGTTTCATATGTTCTATATCGTGATTTACTTTAGTAAAAAAAATATGAATTCTGTAATTCTGCTAAAAAAATGTCATCTATTCTTTTTCAAACTTTTACTTGCCAAGAAATTTTTTTAAAGAAATCGTTCTGATATAATTATTCAGACTTTTATCTTTACAGAAAAAATTAAAAATCTTTTTTTATCACTTCACTTTTTTTCAGATTTTCATAATAAAAATAGGGGGAGACCTTGTAAAAAAATATTTCCCAATATATATTATATTATATTTTTTGCTGAAGGCAATTACAATGCGTTATATCGCATAAAAAATCCGATAATTATAGAAAATCATCATGAGAAGTGAATTCGGCAAAGGATCATTCGGTGTGTAGAACATCGTACAGACTGTTTCAACTTTAGTAAGTCTCATCAGCGATGTATACAAACGATTTCCCTCCGACAGAAATCGAAACCGGGACTTCAGCAGGCATAGTCAGAGACTATACTGCTTCAGCCACGATATGCACCAGACATCCTTGCGAAATTAACCTGGTATCATACTAAATATATTTTTTTTTTTTAAACTATTTTAAACATAATTTTATCAACAGATGAATTTAATTACAAATCTTTGATGGATTAATAATATTAACGGCATGTCAACCCATCTAGGGTTATTTATGCCAAGCGGGTAGGTTGTGAAGAGTGGTCTTTTTTTAAAGGATTTTTATTGATTTTGACAGTAGTTTATTTGCTAAGGTAAAGTTTATAGGTAAAGTTCAAGTTGTTATAAGCGATAGTTTGGTAGAAGTGTTTTTTTCAAACAATTTTATAAACAATTTGTTCTATTTTACCTCATAGATGGGACCATAACAGGTACTACCACTCTGGGGCAGAGTGGCCAAAGAGCAATGGTGATGAAGGGGTTTTAAAATTTAAATTTTTAATTCCCCAAACCTCCAAAACTGGAGCCTTAGCACCAGATAGAGTTTAACGTCATTCCAAGGACATGAAGACCCTCAGTCACTGCCTTCTAGCACCCATATGATAAAAAGGGCTGGGGCAATCATATAAGTGCTATGGCTTGAAGTGATCATCCGATTGATCAGAGGGGGCCTCTCCGACTGACCGTCTAGCCCAAGTAAGGGTTAAAGTGGAGTATTGCATGTCATGGACTGCTCAGCCACCTAGGTTCCACCCATGACCTACGGGTAGCCTTATTTGGGGGGAGTCTTACCCCTCTGCAGAGGTGCAGTCGGTGTATTCTAATGCCCCAGCCAACAGGGCAGTGAAATTTTTGGGAAATTTTGATTCTGAATTGATTTTTCATAGATTTTTAAATTTGTTTGATTTCTTTTTTCTTTACAGAAATGCAACCTTAGTGAAACGTGATAAAGATGTAAAGTTTTTAATAAACTAAATTTTTCTCTGAATGTTTGAGATGAGGCTTGAAGATTAGTATTATCTGCGTTATTCAGACTATTGACCCCATCTTCATTGTTATAATATTGTTGAGAACAATAGATAAAGAAGAACATTCAAAGAGAAGAAACCTCAAAGAATCAGCACATATGATAAGGCTGTACTGGGCTGTTAAGTAGACCTAGCATAGAAATGAATACAATATGGGAACCCATAATTAAGAAGGCGTGATCAGATTGTACTTAATATCAAACGTTGTAATAATCAAATTATCATACTGTGGTATATCCACAGGTCCTGTTAGTTTATGGTAATTCTCCTTACCTTGTGACGTCTTTGTAAATCTTCAGGTGTGAGTCCGAGCAGGGAAACGTCTCCTTCAGAATTTGGATAGAGATGAGGCAGAATTTCTCCAATTGTTATGCATTTACCAAATTCTTCAAAAAACTGGAAAATAAAATAGGACTCGGTTTTAAAAATCACATTTTAACAATTTGATTCAGATATTTTTTAAACTCATTGTTTTGGGTTTTTTTATTATTTGGATTTTTCGAAGCGTTGTCCTCATCTTTATTGTTATATACACTTCGTAAACATCTCCTCCGAGTCAAGCCCCCAACAGAATACAACATGACCAAAAATTGTGTGTATTCCATCCCATGCAGCTGTGGCAAAGAATACAAAGGTGAAACATGCTGTCCACTGAAAGTAAGACTAGAAGAACATCGTAAAGCAGTGGTCCAAGGAGAAATAGAAAAGTCGGGTATAGCTGACCATATATGAAATGAAAAGGGAAACCATCTGCCCTTATGGGATGAAGTTAGAATAATAGATAGAGAAGAACATTGGAAGAGAAGACGCCTCAAAGAATCAGCCCATATGATAGGCTGTACTGGGCTGTTAAGTAGACGAGCAAGAAATGAATACAATATGGGAACCCATAATTAAGAAGGCCAGATCAGATTGAAAAAAAAAAACAAAAAAAAAAACACAATATGAGTCTAGGTAAAAAATCCTACATAAGTAAATAGGTAGATATTCTAGCCAAATCAAGACATTAGGTTTATAAGTTCCCAAAATTCACACTCAATTGTCCAATTGGACACATGGCCGAGAGGATGAGGCAGTTAGGTTAAGACAGTTCTAAGTGACAGTTATCTCTGGATCCTGAGTTCATTTAGAAAAATAATTAACACAACTCCTACCCCAGTTATGGTTAGCGGAATGAGAACAGGATAACCCCGTGGACTAAATAAAGGGTTAGGTTCAAAGTTTTGTGATGGCTCCCGATTACGACAAGAAAGTTCCCAAGTTAAAAAGAAGGTTCCCAAGTCCGACAAGAAATACCTGAAGAAGGCCGGAGGGCATATTGGCCGAAACGTTGTACAAATAACAATGAAGATGGGGACAATAGTCTGAATAACGCAGATAATACTAAACTAAATTTTATCTGGTTGAATTAAAATTTAAATATCGCTGTCGTTTATGATTGATCTGAAGAAACAATGCGAGATTCGTGTCGAAGTGTTCGGCCCTTTAAGAAAGGAAGTTGTATTCACAGTGTAGGTAGCCTTTTGTTTTGACGATAATGTCCTAATAATGACATTTTTTAGCAGAATTCAGAATTCATGTTTTTTTTTACAAAAAAAAATCCTGTATAGAAACTTATAAAAATCTTCTGATATAACTATTCAAACTCTTACCTTTACAGAAAAATATTTAGAATTGTTTTTTATCAGTTCATATTTTCTGATTTCATAAAATAAATTGGGGTGGGAGAAAAACCTATCTTAAACAATTTTCATCAACAGGTAAATAATTACCAAAATTTTCGTGGAAATTTGACAATTTTTCATAGAAATTTTTAAAAAGCAGGTAGTCATAATTTGTTTTTGGCTACGTTAAATTTCAATTGATTTAATGGTGCGAAAATGTAAACATTGTTTTCATTCATATTTTTCATTATTTCCATGAGCTGAATTTTTTTTGGGAGGTCGTGTTTGGGGTTTTAGGGTTAGTTTAATGGGAAAATAAATAATTTGGGCTGTTTTTTCTGGGTCACCCATTTTGTGAAAATTTGACTGTTAGACAGTTTTCATTAGAATTGTTTTAAAAGCCGTTAGTCATATTTGTTTTGGCTACGTTAAACTAACCCTAAAACCCAAACACGACCTCCCAAAAAATTTTCAGCTCATGGAAATAATTGAAAAATATGAATGAAAACAATGTTTACATTTTCGCACCATTAAATCAATTGAAATGGTAACGTAGCCAAAAACCAAATGTATGACTACCTGCTTTTTAAAAATTTCATGAAAAAATTGTCAAATTTACGAAAATTTTGAGTAATTATTTACCTGTTTTGGATGAAATTGTTTAAGAGATAGGTTTTTCTCCCACCCAATTATTTTATGAAATCATAAAATATGAACTGATAAAACAATTCTAAATATTTTCGTTTAAAGGTAAGAGTTTGAATGTTTATATCAGAAGATTTTTATTAAGTTTCTATACAGGATTTTTTTGTAAACATGAATGCTGAATTTGCTAAAAAAAATGTCATTATTAGGACATTATCGTCAAAACAAAAGGCCTACCTACACTGTGAATACAACTCCTTGTCCTTAAAAGGGTCCGAACACTTCGACACGAATCTCGCATTGTTTCTTTCAGATCAATCATAAACGACAGGATATTGTAATTTTTTAATTCAACCAGATAAAATTTTAGTTTAGTATTATCTGCGTTATTCAGGGACTATTGTCCCCATCTTCATTGGTATTTGTACAACGTTTTCGGCAATTATGCCCCTTCCGGCCTTCTTCAGGTATTTCTTGTTCGGACTTGGGAACCTTTTCTTTTAACTGGGAACTTTCTTGTCTAAATCGGGAGCCATCACAAAACTTTAACCTAACCCTTGATTTAGTCCACGGGGTTTATCCTGTTCTCTCGCTAACCATAAACTGGGGTAGAGTTGTGTTAATTATTTTTCTAAATGAACCAGGATCCAGAATAACTGTCACTTAGGAACTGTCTTAAACCTAACTGCCTCATCCTGCTCCGGCCATGTGTCCAATTGGACATTGAGTGTGGAATTTTGGGAACTTATAAACCTAATGTCTTGATTAGCTAGAATATCTACCTATTTACTTATGTAGGGAATTTTTTACCTAGCTTCATATGTGTTTATTTTTTTGGTTTTTTTTTTCAATCTGATCTGGCCTTCTTATTATGGGGTTCCCATATTGTATTCATTTCTATGGCTCGGTCTACTTACAGCCCAGTACCAGCCTATTCATATGGGCTGATTCTTTGAGGCGGTCTTCTCTTCCAATGTTCTTCCTATCTATTATTCTAACTTCATCCCATAAGGGCAGATGGTTTCCCTTTTCATTTCATATATGGTCAGCTCTATACCCGACTTTTCTATTTCTCCTTGGACCACTGCTTTACGATGTTCTTCTAGTCCTTAACTTTCAGTGGGACAGCATGTTTCACCTTTGTATTTCTTTGCCACAGCTGCATGGGATGGAAATACACACAATTTTTGGTCATGTTGTATTTCTGTTGCGGGGCTTAGACTCGGAGGAGAGTTGTACGAAGTGTATATAACAATAAGATGAGACAACGCTTCGAAAAATTCCAAATAATAAAAAAAACCCAAAAACAATGAGTTAAAAAAAGTCTGAATCAAATTGTTAAATGTGAAATTTAAAACCGAGTCCTATTTTTATTTTCCAGTTTTGAAGAATTTGTAAATGCATAAACAATTGGAGAATTCTGCCTCATCTCTATCCAATTCTGAAGGAGACGTTTCCCTGCTCGGACTCACAACCTGAAGATTTACAAAAGACGTCACAAGGTAAGGAGAAAATTACCATAAACTAACAGGACCTGTGGATATACACAGATATGATAATTTGATTATTACAACGTTTTGATATAGTACAATCTTGATTCACGCCTTCTTAATTATGTTGGGTTCCCATATTGTATTCATTTCTATGCTGTAGGTCACTTACAGCAGTACAGCCTTATCATTATGTGCTGATTCTTTGAGGTTTCTTCTCTTTGAATGTTCTTCTTTATCTATTGGTCTCAACCAATATCTATAACAATGAGATGCGGTGTCAAAAAAAATTAGTCTGATAACGCAGATAATACTAATCTTCAACGCCTCATCTCAAACATTCAGAGAAAATTTAGTTTATTTTAAAAAATTTACATCTTCTATCACGTTTCCACTAAGGTTGATTTCTGTAAAGAAAAAAGAAAATCAAACAAATTTTAAAAATCTATGAAAAATCAAATCAGAATCAAAATTCCCAAAAAATTCACTGCCCTGTTGCTGGGCATTAGCAATACAACCGACTGCACCTCTGCAGAGGGGTAAGACTCCCCCCAAATAAGGCTTACCCGGTAGGTCATGGGTGGAACCTAGGTGGCTGAGCAGTCCAGGACATGCAAATACTCCACATTTAAACCCTTTAACTATGGGGCTAGACGGTCAGTGTCGGAGAGGCCCCCTCTGATCAATCGGATGATCCACTTCAACCATAGCACTTATATGATTGCCCCAGCCCTTTTTATCATATGGGTGCTAGAAGGCAGTGACTGAGGGTCTTCATGTCCTTGGAATGACGTTAAACTCTATCTGGTGCTAAGGCTCCAGTTTTGGAGGTTTGGGGAATTAAAATTTAAATTTTAAAACCCCTTCATCACCATTGCTCTTTGGTCCACTCTGACCCAGAGTGGTAGTACCTGTTATGGTCCCATCTATGAGGTAAAATAGAAACAAATTGTTTATAAAAATTGTTTGAAAAAAACAACTTCTACCAAACTATCGCTTATAACAAACTTGAACTTTACCCTATAAACTTTACCCTTAGCAAATAACCTACTGTCAAAATCAATAAAAATCCTTTAAAAAAAGACCACTCTCACAACCTACCGCTTGGCATAAAATAACCCTAGATGGGTTGACATGCCGTTAATATTAATTAATCAATCAAAGATTTTGGTAATTATTCATCTGTTGATAAAATTATGTTTAAAATAGTTTAAAAAAAAAAATATTTAGTATGATACCAGGTTAATTTCGCAAGGATTGTCTGGTGCATATCGTGGCTGAAGCAGTATAGTCTCTGACTATGCCTGCTGAAGTCCCGGTTTCGATTTCTGTCGGAGGGAAATCGTTTGTATACATCGCTGATGAGACTTAATAAAGTTGAAACAGTCTGTACGATGTTCTACACACCGAATGATCCTTTGCCGAGATTCACTTCTCATGATGATTTTCTATAATTATCGGATTTTATGCGATATACGCATTGTAATTGCCTTCAAGCAAAAATATAAATAATAATATATATTTGGGAAATATTTTTTTACAAGGTCTCCCCCCCTATTTTTATTATGAAATCTGAAAAAGTGAAGTGATAAAAAAAGATTTTTTAATTTTTTTCTGTAAAGATAAAAGTCTGAATAATTATATCAGAAGATTTCTTTAAAAAAATTTCTTGGCAAGTAAAAGTTTGAAAAAGAATATTATGACATTTTTTTAGCAGAATTCAGAATTCATATCTTTTTTACTAAAGTAAATCACGTATAGAAACATATGAAACTGGCGAGTTCAATTAAAAGCTGGAAAACAGTCCCTGGCAGAAGTAAAAATCCAAAGAGGTATCTTCCAAGGAGACTTGTTATCACCACTACTGTTTATTATAGCAATGATGCCGCTCAATCGTATACTTAAAAAATGTACAGATTCACTAACTCAAAAGAAAAGATAAACCACCTTATGTACATGGATGACATAAAAAAATTTTTGCAAAAAATGAAAAAGAATTGGAGACCCTACTACAAACTATTAGAATATATAGCCAGGATATAGGAATGGAATTTGGAATTGAAAAATGTGCTCTGCTTGTAATAAAATGGGGTGAAAGAAAATTAATGAATGGAATACAACTGCCAAATCGGGAAACTATAAAATCACTTGATAAAAATGAAAGCTACAAATACTTAGGAATTTTAGAAGCGGACAATATCATGCAAGCAGAAATGAAAGGAAAAGTTAGAAAAGAATATCTCAGGAGTAATTCCATGTCAACTCATTCAGGCCATGTCACACACCCTCTTCAATTTTTCTGAAATTTTGTCCAAGTGTGGACTATGTTAACATTAGACAACCCCCCAAATTTGAGTTTCTAATCAAAAAAATTGGCTGAGTTATGTTGATTTTTAGCTCTCCAAATTTGAGGATGTCGCAAAAATTGGTGACTTTTTGTAACCTATCTGTAAAATGAGTTTTAGAGCTTTCCCACTCATAAAAATTGGATTATAAAAGAAGTCTTAAAATCAACCAATTTTAAGATGATATCTGATTTTTTCCTAGCAAGATCAATATCCAAATATTTTATCGCCAACCTCACCATATTTGGAGAGCTAAAAATTGACATAACTCTGCCAATTTTTGGAATTGGAAGCTCAAATTTTGGGAATCATCTACTGTTAACATAGTCCACACCTGAAAAAATAATTCTAAAAAATTGAAGGTGGTGGGTGAAAATTTTACTTTTTTCTGGCTGATTTGACATGGAATTACCCATTAGACGATCCCCCAAATTTGAGCTTCTAATTCCAAAAATTGGCAGAGTTATGTTGATTTTTAGCTCTCCAAATTTGAAGGGGGTTGCAAAAATTGGCGACTTTTTGTAATCTATTTTTGTCTGTAAAATGAGTTTTAGAGCTTCCCTACTCCTAAAAATTGGATTATAAAAGCATTTTTTCTCCAAGAAATCCAAAAATGCTATCAAAAAAGTCTTAAAATCAACCAATTTTAAGATTATTTTTTCCTAGCAAGATCAATATGCCAATATTTTATCGCCAACCTCAACATATTTGGAGAGCTAAAAATTGGCATAACTCCGCCAATTTTAGGAATTGGAAGCTCAAATTTTGGGGATCGTCTACTGTTAACATGGTGTTATGTATTAGAAATACATTAACGAGAAGATTGCGAGTGGTTGTAATAATAGTTTATTATTACAATAAATACAAATAATAAAAATGGCTCTCGGCCGGCAAGGTAAAAAGTCTCTGCGCGTAAAAGAAGGATTGGTAAAGATTACTTATCTTCTGGAGAGTTGTAGCACGTGTGTTTACATCCGAGAATACGAAACAATGTTCGTGGTTGGAGATCACCTCAACATCACATTGAGCTAATCTATCTGTTGTTCTTTTATACGTATTCATTTGCATACGTGAGGGATTATCCGGTTACTTCCCTTTAAAACACATAGTCCACACCTGGAAAAATAATTCTAAAAAAATTGAAGTGGGTGGGTGACAATTTTACTTTTTTCTGGTGGATTTGACATGGAATTACCTATGTAATATATGATATAATATATGATATATATATGATATACATATATGATATACATATACATATATGATATATATTTTTAAATTGATTTTCTTTTTTTTCTTTTTTTTTTTTTTTTACTATAAAATATTTTTTTTACTTAATAGTGAATTTTTTAATGTCTAGATTCGGTTGGTTGGTTGGTTGGTTGGTTTGTTGGGTTTTATGGCATGGTCAACCCTTGTTGGGTTATTTTATGCCAAAAACGTTTTTGTTTTATTCAGTTTTGAAAAAATCATTAATAAATATCAAAAGATTGATTTAAAATCAAGCCAATTCAATATTGAATAAATTAAGTTGACTTATATATATATCTCCAAACAATACTTTTTTAGTATTTTCAATTTTTCCTTGGACGATATTTTTTCTATGGGGGACCACAAGGGAACAAATATAGAAAGTGTCACATGTGAGATTAATATTTTCTATTATCAACAGTGTAATTCCATATATTGTTACGCTTTTGATCATCCATACTTTAGAACAAAAGGTGCGTAATAAATAACATTTCTGATAATTAGGAGGTAAATACAATTAGAGTTTATATATATATATATATATATATATATATATATATAGCTTTATTGCAAACAACTCTATGATAGATTTACAAATACAATATACCATAATACTTCAGTTGATAATGTTTCCAAAAATGTAGTACTAAAGAAAATACAGCCATGCCCTTGGTAAGTTTTTTGGACAAACAGTAAATTTCACAAGAAATTTTGGAGTACACAGTTGTAATTGTTTTTTTTTGTTTTTGTTTTTTTTTAATACTCAAATTCACCCACCAGATCGGAAAAGTTAAGCCCTGATAAGCCTCTCCAATCATTATCATCATGTCGTACTGACACATGGGATCACTTCACACACACACACACACACACACACACTCCTCTCTCTCTCTCTCTCTCTCTCTCTTTTTATATATATATATATATATAGAGAGAGAGTGTGTGTGTGAAGTGATCCCATGCTGTCAGTACGACTTGATGAAATATATATATATATATATATATATTGCCACAAAATACACGCGTGCAATCGGCTGTAATTAATCAATATCTCGATTAATTTCGGTGGATTTAACCCATAAGATCCTTATAGAGAAACTCGATTAGGGTATTCCTGTATATACCATTATTAAAAACACATTATTAAAAAAAAAATTATTTAACTCATTTTTGACTATTTAACCCCTAAATAAGACCCTATCAGGTACTACCACTCCAGGTCTGAGTGGACTTGGGGGTTATGATGCTGAAGGGTACTCCACATTCTTCAGAACCCTAGAAATGGAACTTTACGTACAGTTTAACGTCATAAGCAGGACATTAAGAGTCTTAGTTACCACATTTTAGCACAAATATATGTAATGGGCATTGCCACCCCCCCCCCCTGATATAAGCAGCAAAGAATTACCTGTGCTGTGCATGAAAGCCTCGAATGACAAGAGGTGTAATTTACATAATGGCTAGGTGAACTGTAATAAAAGCCAGCAGTTGTTCTAGCATTCCCAGTTGATTTTTTTTTATTTGAGGTTATTTTTATTTAATCATATTAGTTAAATAGAGCTGTGTAAATGGAGCTCAAAACTGTTTGAATTATACAAATATCCCCAGTGATTCAAAAGTTATGAGAATTTAAAGCCCCGAAATCGGGGTAACATGTGGACATGATTTTATCAAAAAAATATGTCAAATCATGGACGAATATCAGAACAAGAAATCAGTACTAAAAAAACGCAAGTACCTCCAAAACCTTTGAAAATGGGATTTTATCCCGAAAATATTCAGGAAACAGGTAAATAAACATCATTTCATCACCTATCCCATTGCATTGTCAATTGCCTTCTAATTTCTATTTTTAAATATATATATATATATATATATATATATATTATATATATATCACTATCACCTATTCCATGCATTGTCAATTGCCTTCTAATTTCTATTTTAAAATATATTATATAGTATATATAATATATATATATATATATATACACCCACACTCCCACTGATTCTTACCATACATTAAAGAAGGTTTTTGTCTGCAAAGAAGGAACAAATGAGTCATAATTGGAAATCAATATTATGAGTGCAGGGTTATCTTTAATTAATGGTTGGCTGGTTGGTTGGTTGGTCATTAGTAGTTTTCATTATTAAAAAATTCTAAAAAAACAAATTCAGTAATTTCTTCACCTTTTTTTAAATTTATTTTTGGTGCAATTTTGATAAAACTTGACATTCTTATGTAAAATTGTATGTTCTTTCTGATTCTGCAATCAAATTGTATGTATCTCTATGTCGTAACAAATTATTTAGAGAATAAGAGGTTTTGATAGCAGTTTTTTTTTTGTTTTTTTTAAAGTTTACCGCAAGATTATTCAACATTTTCATTTTTATACTGCATGTATACACGTATATAATATTGATTTAAATATATAACCTCAATTTGAACTTAAAAATATATTTCTAAATGCTTATGTTGAATTACATAAAAGAAATAGATTACCTATTTACATATGTCTTATACAAACTCGGTCTGCATGTGCTGAGTTTTGTTTACATTTCTCGTAATTTTAAGTTTTTTTTTTTTTTTTCCAAAATTGAAACTTTAAGATAAAACCCTGATGGTTATGCAGCATCTAGATAACGTGTTCACATTGAGGCAGAACAAACCAGGTGTTGAGAGGAGTGACAGTGTCGATGACGGAGAAAATAGTGTATATTGTTTGTTTATCCAGTCGTTGTATCAGAGTTTGTCAGCAAGGCGAGGGAAATCTGATGTTGGAAGACCCAAAACTTTCCAATGAACCTTGCGGATTACATCACTGATGACAACCACCAGCGCCCCAAATGTAGGAGCGTATATTTAAAGTAGGATTTGAACTAGCGAGTCCGAGAATTTGAGAAAGAAACGGTGCTTAATGAGAGTCTTAGAAGATTGTCCCAAACTTTTTGTGCATTGGCTTTTCTTCAAGCTATTTTGGCATCATGATGACAGATTTGATATTTTTGTGCTTTTTTAAAGTTTACCACAAGATTATTCAACATTTTCATTTTTATACTGCATGTATACGCATATATAATATTAATTTAAATATATAACATCAATTTGAACTTAAAAATATATTTCTAAATGCTTATGTTGAATTACATAAAAGAAATAGATTACCTATTTACATATGTTTTTACACAAACCCGGTCTGCATATGTGCTGAGTTTTGTTTACATTTCTTGTAATTTTAACTAGAAACCCTTATACAAACTATTAGAATCTATAGCCAAGATATATGGAATTGAATCTGGTGTTGAAAAATGTGCCTTAAATATCTGTAACTGTTATTTTGAATCTAAATAAATTCTTTGGTATTAACCTAATACCAGACTCCAACCTATCCATTATTGAGTGGATCTTGACAAGCTAAAGCGACAATTCTTCCAGGCGGTGGTTGTATCAGTGTTGCTGTACGGATGCACCACATGGACCCTAACGAGGCGCCTTGAGAATAAGCTGGATGGGAGCTGCACAAGAATGCTGCGTGCAGTCCTGAACAAATCGTGGAAGCAGCACCCCACGACGAAACAGCTATATGGCCACTTGCCCCCCATCTCACAAACCATTCGAGTGAGACGGACAAGACATGCCGGGCACTGCTGGAGAAGCAAGGATGAGCTCATAAGTGACGTTCTCCTGTGGAAGCCAACACACGGACATGCTAGTGTGGGCCGCCCAGCAAGGACCTACATTGACCAACTAAGCAAAGACGCAGGTTGCTGCACAGAGGACCTCCCTGGGAAAATGAATGATAGGAAAGGTTGGCGAGAGATTGTCATGGATATCCGTGCTAATAGCGCGAC
This sequence comes from Doryteuthis pealeii, assembly GCA_023376005.1. NCBI lineage: Eukaryota > Metazoa > Mollusca > Cephalopoda > Myopsida > Loliginidae > Doryteuthis > Doryteuthis pealeii. The sequence goes on from CM042177.1 coordinate 47,479,251, forward strand.
ATGATGATGATGATGTATGTTGGCTGTGCTCGGTGAAGAAGAAAATAGAATGCATAGTCCCCATGCATCTGACAGGCAGTGCTTTTGCATTCTACCAGCAATTGAGTGAGGAAAAAAAGGGGATTTTGCCTCTATAAAGGAAACTTTGTTTACAATATTCACCCTGGAATCCTATGCAATGTATGCACAGTTCGTAGCAGACTGCATGCACCCAGGTAAAACCGTGGATGTTTTCCTGGTGGAACTGCGGAAGCTTTCTGTGCCATTTGATGGTATGACAGAACAAGGTCTTAAAGCAACTACAATGGCCGCTATCTGTTGAATTTAAATAGTCCCGATCAAGGGAAGATAACCCAACCACTCCAAAGGGAGGTAATTACGTCTTTCATTATCACAGTGGTGATGCTCTTATTTGTAACAGAGCAAGCTGGAAGTCACTTTTTTCTTTTAAGCATTTTTTTCATCATGAAAAATAATTTTTATATCTCAGATTTGTAAAAAATTATTGAATGCCTGTGAATCACTTGAAATATGCTTTTCTTGAATTCATTGATTAAGATAAATGTATTTCATCAAGATAAAACTTTTTCCTTATCTAAAAAACTACATTTTATATCTCAAATTTAGAAATAAAATTTTGAATGCCATGCTTCCATATAATATACTTAATTCCTTGAATTTATTAAATAAAGAAAACTTTATTAAATAAGAAAGATTAGGTAATAGTATTTCATCAAAATAAAACTTTTTCCTCATCTAAAAATTATATTTTATATCTTAGAATTAAAAATAAAATTTTGAATGCCACTCAGGCAATTGAAATATGCTTTCATATTTAATTCCTTGAATTTATTAAATTAGAAAGATTTTATTAAATAAATTCTCATTTTTATATATTATATTTGTGAATAAGATATTGAAATGCCTCTCAACCAATTGAAATTTGGTTTTATATAATCCATCTTTGAATGTTTTGTGTATTGCAGATTCTCCAGCTGAAAATAATTCTTTGAATTGATTAATTTTTCTGAAGTCATATTTGAAGCAGCATAATTGAACTTGAAAGAGATAGCAGGGTTGAGATACCGTTAACAGAATTGTACGAACTTTAACCTGGCAAACTCAACCAAAAAAAATCTGTTTTCTACTACTACAACTACTACAACAACAACTACTACTGCTACTACTACTACTGTTGCTGCTGCTTCTATCTGTATGTACAACCTCTCCACCACGAGCAGGATGTGACACAAGGTCAATTTTACAGGGAGTACAATTGGTTTGAATTTAGATTTTCTTACCCTAGAAAGATTGCCTAATCTAAAGAACCCAAACTGCCCTGCTATTTATCCATAACTGCAACACTAGAGAAAAACCATAGTGTGTGACTCTGTCTTTTCTAATATCAAATTTCATGCAAAATATGCAAATAAACAGTGGAGAGAAACCATATTACTGTGAAGTGTGTGGTTTTTCTTTTTCTAATGAATCAAATTTATTTGAGCATATGAGAACACATACAGATGTGAAGCCATATTCTTATGAAATCCTAAGCTCTTCTTTTTCAACTAAGTCAAAACAGCATTTACATACAAGAAAACACCCATTCAAGAAACCATATACTTGTGAAGTATGTAACTATTCCTTTCCAACAAATGCACAATTAACTATACATATGAGAAAACACACGGGAGAAAAGCCATATTCTTGTGAAGTGTGTGGCTCTTCCTTTAAACAAAGGGGAGGATTGCAAATACATAAGAGAACACACACGGGAGAAAAGCCATATTCTTGTGAAGTATGTGGCACATCTTTTCCACGGCAGGGAACCTTGATCGAACATATGAGAACACACACCGGGGAAAAACCATATTCTTGTGAAGTGTGTGGCTCTACCTTTACACAGAAGGGCAGCTTGAATAAGCATATGATAACTCATATGGGAGAGAAACCATATTGTTGTGAAATCTGTAATTCTAGCTTTTCCCAAAAGTCACGTTTGCAATATCATATGCGAAAACATACAGGAGAAAATCCATTTAATTGTGAAGTGTGTGGTACATCTTTTTCAGAGAAAGGAAATTTGGAACAACATATAAGAATACACACGGGAGAAAAGCCATTTTCTTGTGAAGTGTGTGGCTCTTCCTTTGCCAGGAAGCAAACCTTGAATGTACATTTGCGAAGACACACAGGAGAAAAGCCATTTTCTTGTGAAGTGTGTGATGCATCCTTTACACGAAAGGGAATCTTGAATGTACATATGAGAACACACACGGGAGAAAAGCCATTTTCTTGTGATGTGTGTGGCTCATCTTTTTCACAAAAGGATAACTTGAACCAACATATGAGAACACACACAGGAGAAAAGCCATATTCTTGTGATATCTGTGGTACCTCCTTTTCACAGAAGGACCACTGTAACCGACATATGAGGACACATACAGGAGAACAGCCATATATTTGTGGGGTGTGTGGAATTTCCTTATCACAAAAGGAAAGCTTGAATGTACATATGAGAACACACACGGGAGAAAAGCCATATTCTTGTGAAGTGTGTAGAGTTTCCTTTTCACAAAAGGCAAGCTTGAACGTACATATAAGAACACATACAGGAGAAAAACCATACACTTGTGAAGTGTGTGATTTTTCATTTACAGCGAAGGTACAATTGAATAACCATATGCGAACACACACCGGAGAAAAACCATATTTGTGTGAAGTTTGTGCCACATCATTTGCACTTAAAGGAACCTTAAAGGAACATATGAAAACACACACGGGAGAGAAACCATTTTCTTGTGAAATGTGTGATTCTTGCTTTTCACGAAAGTCACGTTTGCAATATCATATGCGGAAACACACAGGGTAAATAGGGAAACTTGAACCTGTGACAGAGAACACGAGGTGAGTGGCGAGCGTCAAGGCCTGCCGTATTCTCGAAGGAAGCGGGCTAGGCTTTGCCTGACATGTCGGACTGTAGAATCGAACCCGCTTCCTTCAGAATGCAAACATTGTCACTGAAGTCTAGAAGCTGCAGTCCCGGATGTAAACGCCAGGTGCCCAGATGATGGCTATGATGATTCCAGTGGTCGGGTTTGGCTCGAGAATCTCGTGCGTGTGGTGCAGACACCCGGATGTTGAAAGAAAAATTGTATAAGTAGAAGTGGGGTGACGACAGCAGAAGTTGCGATTTTCAGCTGCTGGAGATGTTTGAGTTGGTGGTTTTGCGACGGCGACAGATTTTGTTACGACGACGACATTGTTGACCCCCCCTTCTCTTCAACAAGTCGAATTTATTTTTCCACTCTATTTTCTTTTTCATACTAGAGAACCAACATATGATAATACACAGGGAAGAAAAGCCATATATGTGTAAATTGTGTGTCTCTTCCTTTTCAAGGAAGCAAACTTTTAATCTACAATTGAGGACACAAATTTAAACAAAATTTTCAAGTTTGGGACTTACCAGTTATACATCAACCTATATATATATATATATATATATATATATATATATATATATATATATATATATATATATATATATATATATATATATATATATATATATATATATATATATATATATATATATATATATATATATATATATATATATATATATATATATATATATATATATATATATATATATATATATATATATATATATATATATATATATATATATATATATATATATATATATATATATATATATATATATATATATATATATATATATATATATATATATATATATATATATATATATATATATATATATATATATATATATATATATATATATATATATATATATATATATATATATATATATATATATATATATATATATATATATATATATATATATATATATATATATATATATATATATATATATATATATATATATATATATATATATATATATATATATATATATATATATATATATATATATATATATATATATTATATAATATATATATATATATATATATATATATATATTAATTATATATATTTAATAATTATATATATTTTATATATATATTAAATATATATATATATATTTTTAATAAATGCAAAAAGTTGAGCATTAGACGTGCTCCTGAAAATATAAAAATATGCAGACCAAGTATCCAATAAGCATCCCCGCAGGAAGTCGTTTTGAAAAGAACACCTTTTACTTTTCACCGTAAACTCTCAGTTGTTTGTTTACAAACAACATACAATTTTTTTGCATTAGAATTTCACTGTAAGATTTTTTAAATGTTTCTTCATGTATATTTACAACCCGAAGGCTTAAGTTTTTATACTAAAATAGTTTTCGATTTTAATAAAAAAAATTAGTTATTTCATGTTGTTGTTAATTCTATGGGAAATTTTTTTAATTAAAACTTTAAACGAAAGACACATTTTTATATTAAAATAGTTTTTATTTGATCAGAAGAGAAATGCCGATATGTTTATTTAAATGAAAATGTTTTTTTTTTACCAAATATTTTTTATCAATTTTTTGCACCAAGACACCATTAAGCACCCCATTTGCAACCTAGATTCAAAAGGACATGTTTTGCTTTTCACCGTCAAAATCCGGTTGTTTGTTAACAAACGATTTTTACACACAATTGTTTTTTTTATTATAAAACTATAAACGAAATACATTTTTATATTAAAGATACTTTTTTTTTACTTATTTCATGTTGTCGTTGTTAATTCAATAGCAACTCTTTTTCAATTATAAAACTTTTAATGTTAGACATGGGAATGATTAAAGCTATAATAAGTATATTATAAGGTTATAATAATAACTGCTAACCCTAACCCCTCACCCCTAACCCTAACCCTAGCAAAATCTTTTTTTAAATAAATACTTTTTAATATTAACTATCCATAGAGGGATATGGAAAATAAATAAACATGTCTTTCATTTTAAGTTTTATTTTAAAAACATAACGATATTAGTTTATCTTTAGTGCAAAATTAATTTTTTCACATAGCTATAAAAATATATTATAAGGTTATAATAATAACAACTAACCCTAACCCCTAACCCTAACAAATCCTTTTTTAAATAAATACTTTTTAATATTAACTATCGTAGAGACACTTGGAAAATAAATAGATTGTTTTATGTTTTATTTTTTTTTAAATATCAATATTAGTTTATCTTTAGTGCAAAATAATTTTTTCACATATGCTAACAACAACGACATGAAATAACTAATTTTTTTTTATTAAAATCAAAAACTATTTTAGTATAAAAATGTTACTGTTTTTTATCGGCCGGCTGTTTTATTTACTAACAACTGATGAAAAGCAAAATTCATTTCCTTTTTGGGCTGGGGTGCCTAATGGTGTCAAGGTCCATTTTTAAAAAAAAAAAAAAAAAAAAAAGGATGTTCGGAAATGTTATCACACAATTTATAAAGTTTATTTTCCATGTACCTCTCATACCACAACCGGACGTGTATGGTGAAAAGCAAAAGGTGTTCTTTTCAAAACAGCTCCCAGCTGGGGTGCCTATTGGATACTTGGTCCAAATATGCACTTTTCAAATTTTCATAAATTTTCGAAATGTGACACTATCAGATATCATGCAACACTATAGAGACTTGCTATAAAAAAAAACCTGATATCTTATTATTATATCTGTCTTTTTGCAATAAACCATTTTCTTTCTTGCATCCGTAATTTACACTACTAAATATATTTTCCTTATGTATTTTGATATTCATTTTAGTGTGTATATTCTAAAAAAATTTCATCTTAGAAAAAAAGGTTAGTTCAATTTACAATGTAGGCATAATGATAAACTAGACCCTCATTTTATAGCCATATTTATGTTTTTGGTTGTCCCGACGATTGTAATTTTAGAGTACGAAATCCTAAAAATTAAAAAAAAAATCAACTAAAATTTAGTGAATTTAAAAGTAAATTTTTGTTACTCTTCTCTAATGTGTAATTTTTCTGTAAAGTGGGGGATCGATTTACAGTGTAAAGCTTATTATAAACTGGTCACTGATTTTATGTTTTATTTTGTGTGTGTATATAGGAGTTCACAAAAGGAATCTTTGGTAACTCATTGGAATACAGAATATAGAAACTGTATTCATGTAAAAATGTGACAATACTTTTTCAAAAACTCATTTGGATGATTTCAGAAAATTGGTAAAAAAAATCAATTCAACCCCAACCCTTGGAAACTGTCAGATGAATTACTAAGAGTATTTACGGAGATTTTGTTGGAACCCTTATTCTCCGTAGTTGGCTATTTCGGATGAAAGAAAGAAACAAATACAATATAAAATGCAGACACTTGTATTATCAAAAGGTACAGAAATGTTGTTGCAAATTTTAATGGTATTTGCTACAGGACTTATCTGTGAGTTTAAATACTGTTCGTTGGAGAAGTGGTGATAACAGGGGTATTCTGGTCGCTGGTTGAATGAAGATAAGACGCTCGTCAGGTCATTTCTCATTCTTCACTCTTCTGTTAGTATGCTATTGTATCAGCCTTAGAACGTTTGCTGATACAATGCCTTAGAAAGTTTGCTGGTTAAGGGCGAGGTGGCTGGAGGCGCTTATTTTCACGTCTCTCCTGGATAACTGCTCCGTGATAAGTAACGTGGTTTGGATTTGGCACCAACCTCCTGTTGGCGATTCGCCCCCTAGCGGCAGGGGGAGATAATTCTCTGTTGAATTTCCGATATTACTTAACAGAATTTGGTTTGTATATAGATATTGTATCAATATTGTGTAAACTTTGACCTGGAGTGGTAGTACCTGTTAGGGTCCTATCTATGGGTAAAAAGTAGTTCTGTAGATATTGTATCAATATTGTGTATGTTCTGTTCAAAGATTGTCACTTTTTTTTTTTCTATTTCATTTTTAATGATTAATGTGAGAAGTTAGAAAAAAAAGGGTAAATGCCAAAGATTCATGTACAAATTTTTCTTTTCCAGTTGTCGTGTTTTCATTTTCAAAAATAAAATTCTCATTTCTTCTAACCATTAATTGTTTTGGACTTCATTTATGCTATATGATACATAGCAAAATATGAAAAAGAAACACTCTCACACACATACCATATACACATACCATATATATATATATATATATATATATATATCTTATTATAATGGAGATTATGGGTTTTTCTGTCTGTAACCGAAACTATATTACTATACAAGTCACAATTCCTTTCGTTATTTACATCCAATTCTCTATGATTTTATTTTTATTTAAACCTCAATTATTAATAAACTTGTTTTACATTACTTACACTGTTGACCATATCTACATAGTATTTACTGCGTACCCCACTTGTACGGGTCAGGCACAAAGTCCCTATTAACGTGGGACCACCCACAAACCGAAGCTCATGGAGTGGCAGGTGAAAAATTGCGTCGATCCCGTTGGCATTCCCCCTCAAGGGGGGCGCCTCAGGCGCTGGGCAATAAACCCAGCCCTGCCCCTTTAAATCAAGGGGGCAGGTGTTGCCTGGGGGGATGGCCCCCTGGGATCGAGGCTGTTAATTATATCAATGGTCCAGAGGCCGAAGCCACTGTTGACCATATCTACATACTAATAACATGCAATTGTATTTATATATATACAACAAAATAGAGGTTTACAGTGTGAATGGGAAGGCTAATTTGCATATTGATATTAAAAATTTGATTTTAATAAATATATGCTTAATATTATTGATTTATAATTGTTTGGTTTTATCTTAATGGATATAAGCAATAATCTCGGGGATAAATCTTAAAAGAAATCCCTGAACAAGAAGAAATAACTGTAATATTATTCTTTACTTCCTATTTTAACTAAATAGTTAAATTAGGAAAAGTTACCAATGAAAGACGGGAGTAACGGAAAATGATGGAAGAGTTAGTTTCAAAGTTGTTCTATTTTTTAATCATACCCCCTCTGTTTCAAATCTTTTTATCTGTATTCTTATTCAGTTTCATTAGCCTTTCTAATTTAATATGATATTTTATTATATTAAAACTTAAGATTTTTGAAGGCAATTTACAATGCAATATGTGTTGAAAGTTATATTTATTTAATTTTTTTTTTTTAATTCTAAATATTTTCGGAAATAAAATTTCATCATCAGAGTAATTGAAAGTACTAGGTGTTTTTTTTTTTTGTAGTACTTATCCCACGGCGATGTTGTAATCATCTGTTGTTTTAAGAAGTTGAGGAACGCTGTATATTTGAAATTTTTTTTTTCTATTTCGGTTACTTCCTTGATGTTAAATCGGCTATTTCCGTGATGTTAATTCGGTTTGGCTGCTCCTGTGCTCATGGAGATTGTTCGAAATTCTTTTAATTTTTATTATAAATTTAGCCTCGCTCAGGCATAGTGAAATAAAGATTTTTTTTTATAGTATCTTTGTAGCATTGTGTGTATGTGTAATATAAAGATTTTTGAAGGCAATTTACAATGCAATATGTGTTGAAAATTATTATTTTTTTTTTTTAATTCTAAATATTTTCTGAAAATATTTAGAATTAAAAAAAAAAAAAGTTAAATAAATATAATTTTCACATATTGCATTGTAAATTGCCTTAAAAAATCTTTATATTACACATACACACAATGCTACAAAGATACTATTAAAAAAAACCTTTATATATATATATATATATATATTATTTAAATGAAAATATCTTTACTGTTATTTGGATTTTTAATTACTTTTATATATATTTGGCGCTGAATTTCACAAATCATTACCCAGTCTTACATTATTTTACTTTTCACCATAACGCACACACACACACACATATATCTTATTATAATGGAGATTGTGTGTTTTTCTGTCTGTAACCAAAACTATATTACTAATCGAGTCACAATTCCCTTAGTTATTTACATCACATTCTGCATGATTTGATTTTTATTCAAACCTCAATTATTAATAAAATAGTTTTACATTATTAATAATGTTGACCATATCTACATATTATTAACATGCGATTGTATTTATATATACAAAATATAGTGGTTTGCAGTGTGAAGGGAAAGGCTAATTTGCATATTGATATTAAAAATTTGATTTTAATAAATATGTGCTCAGTATTATTGATTTCTAATTGTTTGGTTTTATCTTAATGAATATGAGCAAAAATCTCTCCAATAAATCCATTAACAATATTAACAGCAATTCTATTCTTTACTTCCTAATTTAACTAAATAGTTAAATTATGAAAATTTAGCAATGAAAGACAGGAGGGAAGAAAAGGCAAGTTTTAGTTGTTCCCGCTCTGTTTCAAATCGTTTTATCGGCATCTTATTTAGTTCCATTACCCTTTCTAAGTTAACATGATATTTTATTTCATTAAAACTTAAATACTTGCACCCGGAGGGTGCATATATTTGCTAGTATATATAAATGTATGGTAAAATAAGTAATACAAAATATATCTATGAAGTAAAATGAAAATCAATCTGCCTATTTGTCTATTACTCTATCTATATCCTTTCTTTCTTTAACCTACGACCCCTTTTGACAGGATTTAGAATATCCTGACTGTATCTGATGGTGAGGTTCCAGTTCTGGGTTTTGTGGACTATCTGTTCATAGTTATTACTCTAAGGTAAACATTGACTAGGAATGGTAGTACCTTATGGGTTAAGTAGTTCTGTAAGAATTATTCAGATCTTAAACTAAAAAGACTCTTCAGATACTACACAAAAATATGAATATGAACATACAATGAATGTGATTCCCTAACCTAAGAATTTGAAATAAATCTTTATAGAAAGATAGTAGCGATTGCTCTGAAAAATTATTTTTACAATAAAAATGCATTGGGAATGATATCTACTATAAAAATTCTCTCTCTCTCTTTCACTCTCCCTCTATCTATCTATCATCTATCTAGGAATGTGTTTTACTCTAAAATTGCAATGGAAATGGTTTTTACTATAAAAATGCATTTGACAATGATTTTTACTATAAAAATGCATTGGAAATGGTTTTTACTATGAAAATGCATTGGACAATGATTTTTACTATGAAAATGCATTGGACAATGACTTTTACTATGAAAATGCATTGGAAAATGATTTTTACTATAAAAATGAATTGGAAATGACTTTTACTATGAAAATGCATTGGAAATGGTTTTTACTATAAAAATGTATTGGAAATGATTTTTACTATAAAAATGCATTGACAAATACATTGTAATTAATATATACTAGAAATAGAATTTATCTTATTTTAAATTGAAAAATAAAATTATGTAATTTATTTATACTCTAAAGCAGTGCTTCTCAAACTTTTGGAAGTTGCGAACCCAGTATTTTCCCAGAAGGGAAAAAACCTGAAGAGAGAAACTGAATGTCTAATAATAAGTAAGTGAAGTCGTCCGGGTGGTCTAAAGTCGATATCAGCCAGACAGCGAGAGAGTCTATCCTCTTTTCACTAGTGCTAGACAAAGGAGATTGTTTTGGCGTCTGAGATGTAAAATGGAAGTGAATCCGACAGTATGTATAGAAAGTTTTTAGAGAAAAAACAAGATGTTATTAGTTTGCTGACAGATCCGTTTCGACCTTTTAATAAAGCGGTCTTTTTCAAAGCAACTATATTTATGAGGAAAGACGGAATAAATAAACCGTTAATCACGAGGTACAAACAAATGCTCTCGTTCAGGGCCGGTTTGTTTGTACCTCGTGATTAACGGTTTATTTATACAGTCTTTCCTCATAAATATAGTTGCTTTGAAAAAGACCGCTTTATAAGGTCGAAACAGATCTATCAGCAAACTAATAACATCTTGTTTTTTCTAAAAACTTATGTATATGTATGTATGTATGTATATATATATATATATATATATATATATATATATATATATATATAACACTGTAAAAATGCATTGGAAATGATTTTTACTATAAAAATGCATTGGCCAATGATTCTTAAAAGATAAATGCATTGACCAATGATTTTTACAAGAAAAATGCATTGGAAATGATTTTTAATAGAAAATGCATTGGTCAATAATTTTTACTATAAAAAGGCATTGGAAATGATTTTTAATAGAAAATGCCTTGGACAATAATTTTTACTATAAAAATGCATTGGAAATGATTTTTACTATAAAAATGCATTGGAGAATGATTTTTACTATAAAATGCATTAGAAATGATTTTTACTACAAAAATGCATTTGACAATGATTTTTGCTCTAAAAATGCATTGGACAATGATTTTTACTATAAAAAGGCATTGGAATGGAGGGCTGGGTTAGCTCAGTTGGTAGAGCATTCGACTAGAAACCACAAGGTTCCTAGTTCGATACTGGCCCTCGCCAACTCAGCGTATGAGTAGCACATGGATCTGTGCGGTAAACTAAGGAGCCGATGGTAGTTGTGGCGCTCCACCTGAGACGCTATAATGATCTCCTTGGTCTAATGCTAGTGAAAAGGGGATAGACTCCCTCGCTGATTGGCTGATACTGACATTAGTCCACCCGATGACTTTACTTTCTTACTATAGAAATGCATTGGAAATGATTTTTTTACTATAGAAATGCATTGGGAATGATTTCTACTATAAAAATGCATTAGAAATTATTTTTACCATAAAAAATGCACTAGAAATGTTTTTTACTGCAGCAAATAGTGTGGCTGGAAAATGTAAGCATTAGGTATCACTAAAACGGTCATGTGATCAGTTTAGGCCATCTTGAATAAAACGGAAATAAATATTTCTGAACTTTGTTTATCAAAAATCTCGTAAAAAACAATTAAAGATCATACAGGGTTGTTACAAAGAAAAACAGTTAATTCAAAGATCAAATTATCCGATTGGGAAAAATTACATCGTTATCTTAAAAAATAAATAAACTTATCCGTATTACACGTGAAAGGGTAATTTTCAGGCCGCAATTTAGACAGAAAAAAATACATCTTATTACCCTCTTACGATTATACAAATACATATGGTTGAATGTAATGGACATACTTTTTTTTAGCCAAAATTTACTATTAAAATGAATAAAATCTTTAAAAACTTTAATATTAAAATTTACTATTAAAATGAATAAAATAATATTTAATCACACAAAAGATTGAAAATCTCTTAAAAATTAATTTCTTAAAAAAATTTTCTTTTTGACAATTTAATAGAATATAGTACATACCAATTAAAAAAGCAAAAAAAAGTTTTTAAATAATAATATTATGACATTTTTTTTGCACTTTTTATTTCCGATTTCATTAATTTTTCTAAAAAAAACTACTGCGTTGTATGTTATACAATTTCTTTGATATAGTTATTCAGACTCTTATCTTTATAGAAGAAAGTAAAAAAAGTTTTCTGACGGGTCATTTTTTTTATCTCATAGAATATAATGGGTGTGGGGGGCTAGACCTGTTAAAAAATATTTCAACTATTTTATGAAAAAACTATTTCAGATATATTTACATCCAAAGGTAAACATTTATGGAAATTTTCGTGAAAATCAGATAATTAATTGATTTTCATAGAATTAAAAAAAAAAAAAAAACTCTTATCGTAACTTGTTTTTAGCTACGTTAGATTTCAGTTGATTTAACAGTGCAAAAATGAAAACATTGTTTTTCAATTATAATTTTCATTATTTTCGTAAGCTGAAATTTTAAAAAAATCATCAGGAGTTTGTTTAATGTTTTTTCTTTCGAATGAAAAAATTTTTTCAAGAAAATATTAATTTTTCTGCTAGTTTCATTATGTTAAATGTAGGGGGGGGGGGGTTAAATTTCACAGGGGAAAATTGGTGGTACCTAGTAAGCATTCTAAGTAATTACACAATATTTATATTTCCAAACTTCAAAAGAAAAGAACGAATTATTTTTTGTATTAATTGGACTTTTTGACTAAAAAGACAATAATTACAATTTAATAATCGACTTTGTTGCTATTAACCGCTAAAAAAAATCTATTGATTCTTGTTTATTCTCTTTTTTTTTTCTTTGGTTAATTATGTTGCGGAACCATTTTTCCCTAAACACCGCCTATTTCCGTTGTTTTTGTTTGTTCCGCTGGTTACGTTTATCGCCAAAGAAACAACAATGAAAATAATAAAGACAAGGTAATTAATCCAATTTTTATTTTCATATTATGAATTTTTATGTATAATTGACAATTGTATAGATTGCTAAATTTACGCTCATAACAAAAAACTCATCCCACTGCAGAAGTTGTGCTCGATATTTGTTTGGGCGACAACTACCAATTTTACAATTAACCTCAGTATAAAAAAAAAGGACTCTCTCGTCGATTTTCGACGCATGAGTGTTCATCCAATGAACAACCAGCACAGTGATTTGTTTATAGTGCTGAAGGCTTGTGTTGGACCATTCCGCACTTTTTGGCACAGTCGATAGGAAAGTGTCGGGGGATAAAATAAGAGACGCTTATCCCGTCGCAGAGGGGAGGGGCAAATAACGAGCTTTAGTGAGTTGTAGCCACCAGACTAGGTAATAAAGTATTTGCGAAATGTAGTGGGCTTTGAAGCTAGCCACTTGGCGTAGCCACCCGGTTTCCACTGGGGGTCCGGCGAGTTTCGGCCGCTGGACCGGTTAGGTTATAATAATAGCGTCGATCCCAGAGGGCCATCCCTCCAGGCAATACCTGCCCCCTTTGGGGACAGGGCTGGGTTTATTGCCCAGCGCCTGAGGCGCCCCCCTTGAGGGGGAATGCCGATGGGATCGACGCAATTTTTGTTCTCTCCCACCCATTAGCTTCGGCTTGTGGGTGGGCCCACGTTAAAACGGAGCCTTGTGCCCAGTCCATACAGGTGGGGTATGAGACAAATAAATAGCCACTTCAAAGATGCGACCCACTGTTACTCGAACTGGGTCAATTAGTTAAGTTGGGGGGAAAGAAGTAATGTGGAGTTGAACGTATAAACAACTCACTTCCACGTAGATTCAGTTTGTTCTGACGGGTTGCCCAGATGGCAGCAGGACTTAAAAGGCCTTGGTATAAACCACATCGAGGGTGTGTCAGCTTCAAGAAAGGGAAATGGAACAACCCAGTCGGTGACCACCCCACCAACTCGCTACCAAGTTATAGAAAGATGGGAGGAGAAAATAATTCTCACAACAATTAACCTCAGTATAAAAAAACAAACAACAAAAAAGGACGCGGCGGCGAGGCGACGCAGGAGGGGGCAGTAGGGACCACCAAGGCAGGGGGCGCGGGCAAGAAAACGGAAAGAAGAGGCCGAACGGATCAAAAGGCGGCTGGAAAAAACAAGGAAAGAGCGGACGGACAGGGGGGTACAAAGCAAAAGAGGGAAGGCAAAGAGCAAAGGAGCGAGGGGGGAAAAAAGGACAGCGGGAGCGGAAAAAAGAAACAAACCCGAGCCGGATAAGGGAGGGGTAATGTGGTGCGTCCGAACGGAGACAGAAAAAAGACAGAGTAGGACCCGCGTGACGGTGGAGGCAGCGTATTAGAGAGATCAACACGCAATATACTAAAAAGTTTCGATTTAAATAAAAAATTAGTTATTTCATGTTGTTGTTAATTCTATGGAATTTTTTTAATATAAACTTTAAACGAAAGACACATTTTTATCTAATTATAAATAGTTTTTATTTGATCAGAAGAGAAATGCCGATATGTTTATTTAAATGAAATGTTTTTTTTTACCAAATATTTTTTATCAATTTTTTGCACAAGACACCATTAAGCACCCATTTGCAACCTAGATCAAAGGACATGTTTTGCTTTTTCACACTCAAAATCCGGTTTGTTTTTTAACAAACGATTTTTACACACAATTGTTTTTTTATAAAACTATAAACGAATATACATTTATATTAAAGATACTTTTTTTTTACTTATTTCATGTTGTCGTGTTAATTCAATAGCAACTCTTTTCAATTATAAATTTTAATGTTAGACATGGAATGATTTAAAGCTATAATAAGTATATTATAAGGTTATAATAATAACTGCTACCCAACCCCTCACCCCTACCCTAACCTAAGCAAAATCTTTTTTTAAATAAATACTTTTTATTATTAACTATCCATAAGGGATGGAAAATAAATAAACATGTCTTTCATTTAAGTTTTTTTAAAAACATAACGATATTATTTATCTTAGTGCAAAATTAATTTTTTCACATAGCTATAAAAATATATTATAAGGTTATAATAATAACACTAACCCTAACCCTAACCCTAACAAATCCTTTTTTTAAATAAATATTTTTAATATTAACTATCGTAGAGACTTGGAAAATAATATATGTTTTATGTTTTATTTTTTTTAAATATTCAATATTAGTTTATCTTTAGTGCAAAATATTTTTTCACATATGCTAACAACAACGACATGAATAACTATTTTTTTAAAATCAAAACTATTTTAGTATAAAATGTTACTGTTTTTTATCGCCGGCTGTTTTATTTACTAACAACTGATGAAAGCAAAATTCATTTCCTTTTTGGGCTGGGGTGCCTAATGGTGTCAAGGTCCATTTTAAAAAAAAAAAAAAAAAAAAAAAAAAAAAAAAAAAAGGAGTTCGAAATGTTATCACACAATTTATAAAAGTTATTTTCCATGTACTCTCATACCACAACCGACGTGTATGGTGAAAAGAAAAGGTTTCTTTTCAAAACATAGCTCCCAGCTGGGTGCCTATTGGATACTTGGTCCAAATATGCACTTTTCAAATTTTCATAAATTTTCGAAATGTGACACTTACAGATATCATGCAACACTATAGAGACTTGCTATAAAAAAAACCTGATATCTTATTATTATATTGTTTTTTGCAATAACCTTTTCTTTCTTGCATCCGTAATTTACACTACTAAATATATTTTCCTTATGTATTTTTGATATTCATTTTAGTGTGTATATTCTAAAAATTTCATCTTAGAAAAAAGTTAGTTCAATTACAATGTAGGCATAATGATAACACTAGACCCTCATTTTATAGCCATAGTTATGTTTTTGGTTGTCCCAGATTGTATTAATTGAGTAATCAAAATCTAAAATTAAAAAAAATCAACTAAAATTTAGTGAATTTAAAAGTAAATTTTTGTTACTCTTCTCTAATGTGTATTTTTCTGTAAAGTGGGGGATCGATTTACGTGTAAAGCTTATTATAACTGGTCACTGATTTTATTTTTATTTTGTGTGTGTATATAGGAGTTCACAAAAGGAATCTTTGGTAACTCATGGAAACAGAATATAGAAACTGTATTCATGAAAAATGTGACAATACTTTTTTCAAAAACTATTGGATGATTTCAGAAAATTGGTAAAAAAATCAATTCAACCCCAACCCTTGGAAACTGTCGGATGAATTACTAAGAGTATTTACGGAGATTGTTGGAACCCTTATTTCCGTAGTTGGCTATTTCGGATGAAAGAAAGAACAAATACAATATAAATGCAGACACTTGTATTATCAAAAGGTACAGAAATGTTGTTGCAAATTTTAATGGTATTTGCTACAGGACTTATCTGTGAGTTAAATACTGTTCGTTGGAGAAGTGGTGATAACAGGGGTATTCTGGTCGCTGGTTGAAATAGATAAGACGCTCGTCAGGTCATTTACTCTTCTTACTCTTCTGTTAGTATGCTATTGTATCAGCCTTAGAACGTTTGCTGATACAATGCCTTAGAAAGTTTGCTGGTTAGGCGAGTGGCTGGAGCGCTAATTTTCGATCTCTCCTGGATAACTGCTCGTGATAGTACGTGTTTGGATTTGGCACCAACCTCCTGTTGGCGATTCGCCCCTAGCGGCAGGGAAGATATTCTCTGTTGAATTCCGATATTACTTAACAGAATTTGTTTGTATATAGATATTGTATCAATTATTGTGTAAACTTTGACCTGGAGTGGTAGTACCTGTTAGGGTCTATCTATGGGTAAAAATAGTTCTGTAGATATTGTATCAATATTGTGTATGTTCTGTTCAAAGATTGTCACTTTTTTTTTCTATTTCATTTTTAATGATTGGATGTGAGAAGTTAGAAAAAAAAGGGTAAATGCCAAAGATTCATGTACAAATTTTCTTTTTCCAGTTGTCGTGTTTCATTTTCAAAAATAAAATTCTCATTTCTTCTAACCATTAATTGTTTTGGACTTCATTTATGCTATAATGATACATAGCAAAATATGAAAAAGAAACACTATACATACCATATATCAATATATATATATATTCCGCCCGAGGAGCATAAGCCGATGTGTCTGTTATTATCCACTCACGACTCACTTGCTCATATGGCAGTAGTCGCCTCCAGTATTCAAGAATATAGGTAATTTCGCATGAGGTCTCGGGCTGGTAACCATCGCTGAAACAGTAATCGTGTTATAACCTATCACTGCTAGAAGGTACTGTTTCGATTCCTGTCGGGGGAAGTCTTAGTATATGCTGATGAGATTAATATAAGTTGAAAAGTCTGTACGATATTCTACACACCGGTGATTCTTTGCGGGATTCATTGTCATTATTATTATCTTCATATTATCCGAATTTATGCGAATTCGCATTGTAGTTATCTTCCAAGGCAAATATAAATAATAAGTTGTAATTTGGGCTCTATTTTTACTCTATGATAATATGCAAATATAAAAAGGAAAAGTACATGCAACATATACACACACATATATATGTATTTACCTAATATATAATATATATACTATATATACTAGAGATATAGAAGGCAATTTATAATGCAATATGGTTGAAATTATATTTATTTAACTTTTTTTTATATTTTTTTAATTCTAAATATTTCGAAATAAATTCTATCATCCAGAGTTATTGAAAGTACTAGTTTTTTCATAGTATTATTCTCCCATGGATCAGTAAATCGTTCTGTGTTTTAAAAAGTTGAGGGAACGCTGTAATATTGAAAAATTTTTGTGATCCTAACCTAAGATATTGACATAAATCATTATAGATACTGAAAGATGTAGCCGCAATTGCTGCTGACATAAGATTATAAATTTAAAATCTCTCTCTCTGTCTGTCTTATGTCTCTCTCTGCTCTCTCTCTCTCATATATATGTATGGAGTGTGGTATTTTTAGTTATATATATTATATATATATATAATATATATTATTATATTATATATATATAAAGTAACATGAATATCCGACTATGTTAGCATAAGTTTTAAGAAAAAACAGATGTTATTAGTTTGCTGACTAGATCTGTTTCGACCTTTATAAAGCGGTCTTTTTCAAAGCAACTATATTATGAGGAAAGATGATAATAAACCGTTAATCACGAGGTACAAACAAACCGGCCTAGAACGAGGAGCATTTGTTTGTACCTCGTGATTAACGTTTATTTATTCCGTCTTTCTCATAAAATATAGTTTGCTGTGAAAAAGACGCTTAATAAAGGTCGAAAGGATCTGTCAGCAAACTAATAACATTTGTTTTCTAAAAACTTTATATATAGTTATATATATATATATAATGATAATATATTATATATAACTTTACAAATGCATGCGACAATGATTTTACTATGAAAATGCATTGGACCATGATCTTTTACTATGAAATGCATGGACATGGATTTTACTATGAAAAGGCATGATAATGTTTTTATATGAAAATGCATTGGACAATGTTTTTACTATGAAAATGCATTGGACATGATTTACATAAAATGCTTTGGGCAAATGATTTTTAACTAAAAAAGCATTGAATGGAGGGCTGGTGAGCTTCAGTCGTAGAGGCGTCAGCTAGAAACAAACAAGGTTCCTGTCGATACCGGCCCTCGCCACTCATCTACGTATGAGTTAGCACATGGATCTTGCGGTAAAGTAAGAGCTGGTGGCTAGTTGTGGTGCTCCAACCTCAGACGCTTAATATCTCCTTGTCTAATGCTAGAGAAAGGGGATAGACCTCCCGCTGATTGGCTGATACCGAGAAAAAAACATTAGGCTACTTGTATAAGAAAAAACATTTATATAAAACGAAAAATTGTAAAATTGTGTAAAGATTGGACCGATTTATTTACTAATAGAAATGCGTATTGGAAATGATTATTACCTAGTGATGATATTTCAAAAAATCACTAGAAAATGTTTTTTTACTGCATGCAAATGTGTTGGCTGGGAATGTAAGTCATTCGGTATCACCAAGACGGTCCGTGATCAGTTTTAAGGCATCTGAATTATGTGCGAACACATTTCCCTAACACCCTATTTCCGTTGTTTGTTTGTTCAAGCTGGTTACGTTTATCGCAAAGAAACAACAATGAATAATAAAGAAAGGTAATTAATCCACTTTATTTTCATATTATGAATTTTTAGATATATTCCCTAATATATTAGAAAAAAAACTATATCAAATGTATTTACATCCATTGGTAAACATTTTGGACATTTTCGTGAAAACAGACTAATTAATTGATTTCATAGAATTCAAAAAAAAAAAATTACTTTACTCGTAACTTGTTTTAGTACGTTAATTCAGTGATTAACAGTGAAATGAACATTGTCTTTTCAATCATAATTTTCATTATTTCCTTACGCTGAAAATTTTAAAAATCATCAGGAGTTTGTTTAATTTTTTTTTCTTTGGAATGAAAATAAATTTCAGGGAAAAATAATTTCCCTAATATAATTTATGAAAAAACGTATTCAGCTATTATTACATTCCAATGTAAACTTAAATGGATTCGTGAAACTCAGACATATTCATTGCATAGATTTAAAATAAACTCTTATCGTAACTTGTTTTTAGCTACGTTAATTTCAGTTGATGAAAACATTGTTTTCAATCATATTTTCATTATTTCCGAAACTAAAAATTTTTTAAAAAATCATCAGAGTTTGTTTAATGTTTTTCTTTCGAATGAAAAAACATTTTTCAAGAAAATATTATTTTTCTGCAAGTTTCCATTATGTTAAATATAGGGGCGGGGTAAATTTCACAGGGTAAAATTGGTGGTACTAGTAAGCATTCTAAGTAATTACACAAAGATTATATATATATACTTCAAAGAAAAGAACGAATATTTTTTGTATTAATTGGACTTTTTGACTAAAAAGACAGTATTACAATTAATAATCGACTTTGTTGCTATTAACCGCTAAAAAAATCTATTGATTCTTGTTTATTCTCTTTTTTTTTTTTGTTAATTATGTGTGCGGAACCATTTTTCCCTAAACACCGCCTATTTCCGTTGTTTTTGTTGTTTCAGCTGGTTACGTTTATCGCCAAAGAAACAACAATGAAAATAATAAAGACAAGGTAATTAATCCAATTTTTATTTCATATTATGATTTTTATGTATAATTGACAATTGTATAGATTGCTAAGTTTACGCTCATAACAAAAAAACTCATCCCACTGCAGAGTTGTGCTCGATATTGTTTGGGCGACAACTACCATTTTACAATTTAACCTCAGTATATAAAAAAAAAGGACTCTCTCGTCGATTTTCGACGCATGAGTGTTCATCCAATGAAACAGACAGCACAGTGATTTGTTTATAGTGCTGAAGGCTGTGTTGGACCATTCCGCACTTTTTGGCACAGTCGATAGGAAAGTGTCGGGGAATAAAATAAGAGACGCTTATCCCCGTCGCAGAGGGAGGGCAAATAACGAGCTTATTGAGTGTAGCCACCAGACTAGGTAATAAAGTGTTTGCGAAATGTAGTGGGCTTTAAAGCTAGCACTTCAAAACGCGACCACTGATACTCGAACTGGGCAATTAAGTTAAGTTGGGGGGGGGGGTGAAGGTATGTGATTGAACGTATAAACTCACTTCCACGAGTATTCAGTTGTTCTGACGGGTTGACCCAGATGGCAGCAGACTTAAAAGCGCCTGTATAAACACATTGAGGGTGTGTCAGCTTCAAGAAAGAGAAATGAACAACCAGTCGGTGACCACCACAACTCGCTACAAGTTATAGAAAGATGGGGAGGAGAAAATAATTCTCACAACAATTAACCTCAGTATAAAAAAAACAACAACAAAAAGGACTCTCTCGTTGATTTTCGACGCTTGAGTGTTCATTAGGTACCACCAATCAGTTTAGGCCATCTTGAATAAAACGGAAATAATATTTCCGAACTTATCAAAATCTCGTAAAAAACAATTAAAGATCGTACGTACATGGTTGTTGTTACAAAGAAAAATAGTTAATTCAAAGATCAAATTATCCGATTTGGAAAATTACATCGTTACTTAAAAAATAACAAACCTATCCGTATTACATCGAAAGGGTAATTTTCAGGGCTGAACTTTAGACAGAAAAAAATACATATTATTACCTCTTCGGTTATCATCTAAGNGTGCGAAGGAGGGCCCGGGGAGGAGCAACCAGGAAAAGAGGGAAGGAAAAGGGGGAAGGGGCGAAGAGAAAAACGGAGAAAAGAAGCGAGAGACGGACGGGGGAGGGGAAGGAGGAAAAAAGGGAAAGAAAGGGGGGGGCACGCGAACAGGAACAAACGGCGGGGACGGAGAAGGGGGCGGCGCGGGAAAACAAAGAGGGGCAGCGAGGCGCGCCGGAGAGGCGAAGGAGCAGACAGGGACGAGGCAACAACAAAAAGGGACAAAGGCGGGGAAAAAAAGGGAGCGAAGCCGGAGCGGACCAAGGGGAGGGCACCGGAAGGAGAAAGGCAGAGGGAAAGAGCCGGGAAAAAGGCGAGGGGGGACGCAGAAAAAAGAAAGAGGAAGGAGGGCACGCAGAAAAGAAAAAGAGGGAGCAGAACAAGAAGAGGAAAAAGCGCGGAAAAGGAAGCGCGGAAAAAAGGGGAGGGGGGAGACCAAGGGAGAGAAGAGAGGACAGACAAGGAACAAAAAGCGAAAAAAAAGGGGGGCAAAGAGGGAATGAGGAGGACAGGGGGGGCACGGGGAGGGCGAGGCAGAAGGGGGCCGGAAAAAAACGACACGCGGACAGGCAGACAAGGCAGGGAGAGAGGGAGGCAGAGCGGAGCGGTGTAGAGAAAAAAAGGAACAAAGGGGCGGCCGGGGAAGGGGGAGGGCAGAAAAGAAAAGATGAGGGGGGGGGAAGGCCGCGCGAAAAAAGGGCCCGAAGAGAGGGGAGCAAAAAAAACGAGGGCAAAGGGAGGAACAGCCAAGAGAAACAGGGAGGGAAGGCGGGAAAAGCAGAAGAAGGAAGGGAGGGGGCAGAGAAGGAAAAAAAAAAAACGCGGAGCGGAAACGGGGGAAGACGGGAAAGGGCAGGGGAGGAACAGGGCAAAAAGGAAAACAGGGGGGGGCAAGCAGAAAGGGGCAGGAGGGCCGGAAGCATAGGAAAGAGGGCAGAGCAAGGAGGAAGGGCAGAGCAGACGAAGAGGGGGGAGGCGGGGGGGGGGGGGGGGACGGCAGAGCAACCGCAGGGGGCAAAGGAAGGCCGAGAATAAGGAAGAAAGCAAGGCGGAAGGGAGAAACAAGGGGGAGAAGACAGCAGAGGAACCCAGAGAGGGGACCCGAACAGGGAGGACCACGCCGCGGGCAGAGGGACCAGGGAGCAAGGGGAGGAAAGGGGGCGCCCAGGCCAAACCGCCAAAACGGGCAACCGCACAGCAGAGCGAGAGGGGTAACAGCAAAGAGCCCAGACACGGGAGACCGGCAGCCACGCCGTGCGAGCACCCAGAGAGAAAAAGGGGGGGGGCCAGAAGGCAAGAGGGGGGGGAAAAAAATAACAGAAAGCAGAAGAGGGCGAGGGGCGGACGGGACCAGCCGAGGAGGGAGGGGCCGCGCCGACCGCCCGGCGAGCCCAAGAGAGGCCCAAAGGGGGAGGGCAGGGCATGAACGGCGCAGCCACCGGGCGCGAGCCGGAAGCAGCACGGGGGCGCCACCCACGGCCAACAGGGGGCCCCAGGGGGGGAGGCGGACCCACGGGGCAGAGGGGCAGGCGGGGCAGGCGAACGCCCCAGCCGAAGTGCGGGGGGGGAGGCGAAGAAAGAAACAAGGAAAGGCGAAAGAGCCACCAGAAAGCGAGAAGAAAAGGGGACCAGACAGGAGCGGAACACGGGGGGAAAAACAAAGGGGGGCGGGGAGGAAAGGAAGGCGACGGGCGGCGAAAGCCCGGGAGCAGACAGGCAGCGAGGGAGGCGAGCCCCGGGGCAAGAGCGCGAGCCAAGGAGAGGGGGGGAGCAGCGGAGGGGGAGCCCCACACCGACCAGCAGCGCCGGACGGGACCGCACAGACCCGGGGCGACGCAGACGCGGAGGGGAGGGGGACGGGAGCGAACGAGGAACCGGGGGGGCGAGCCGAACGCGCGACCAACGGAGCGAACCCGACCCCGGAGGGAAGGCGGCGAGAAAGAAAACGACGGAGGGGCAAGGGCAGAAAGAAGGGGCGGAGGGGAGGAGGGGGAGGGAGAAAAGACAGGAGAGAAAGACAGAATGGAGAAGAGGAAGGGAGGGAGACGAAGAAGACCAAAGACGAAAAGAGAAAAGAGAGCGGCCGCGAGGAGAAGAGGAGGGGGGGAAGCGCAGCAAAAGCAGGGACCCCGGCGCAGAGCGCCATGCCCCCGGAGCGGGCCCCACAAGCGCGAGGGGCGCGAAGAGAAAAAGAGGGGGGGCCGGCGGGAGGGGGGGGCGGGGCCATGGGGAAGGGAAGAGAGGGGCCGCGACAAAAAACGGGACGCGGCCAACAAAACACAGATATGTCAAAGAGGGACGTCAACAGGTGGATGCGCAGGGACTGGGTAGAGCAGCCATCGTTCATGAACACGGAGAGAAGATACGGATGGGTTATATTAACGGACAACTTTTTAGCCTAAAAATTTTTTCTATTAAAATGAATAAATTCTTTAAAAATTTAATATTACAATTTACTATTAAAATGAATAAAAACTTGAAAAAAATTAAATCTTAAAATTTCGCAGTGAAATTGACGTTAAAAAATGTCTTCGGTTTTAGTATTTTTTAAAATCGAAAATAAAATGAAAATTTGAATATTTTTTCTAAGAGAAAAACTGATAAAATAATCAATATATACTTTTTATTCTAATTGGTCGAAAAAGTTAAATAAAAAATTTTTTTACGCTAACAAAAACAAACTTTGGTTACTGAGAAGCGTCTCGTCTCTTTGTATAAAAACAAAACAAATATGTCAGTTTTGCTCTTCCGTATATTCTAAGAATCACACATTACTATTCAACAATAAAAATTACAAATTCTTTTAAAAATATTAATCGAGCTCGGATCGGACCAATGTTTAGTTCACCTGAATTCTAAAATTCATATTTTTTAAATATTCGTGAAAAATTCGATTTTTTGACGCAGGAAAAAAAAAAAAAAAAATTATTTCATGCAGAAAATTAAAATATTTAAGCACACAAAGATTGAAAATCTCTTAAAATTAATTTCTTAAAAAAAATTTTTTTTTTCACAATTTAATAGAATATAGTACATACCAATTACAAAAGCAAAAAAAGTTTTCAAATATTAATATTATGACATTTTTTTGCACTTTTTATTTCCGATTTCATTAATTTTTCCTCAAAAAACTACACCTCGTACATTCATACAATTTCATTGATATAGTTATTCAGCCTCTTATCTTTATAGAAAAAAAGTTTTTAAAATTTTCTGACGCGTATTTTTTTTTTATCTCATAAAATAAAATAGGGGGGAGAATAGACCTCGTAAAAAAATATTTCCCCTAATATATTTTAGAAAAAAAATATTTCAGATGTATTTACATCCAATGGTAAACATTTATGGAAATTTTCGTGAAAATCAGATTATTAATTGATTTTTCATAGAATTTTTAAAAAACCCTCTTATCATAACTTGTTTTTAGCTACATTAAATTTCAGTTGATTTAACAGTGCAAAAATGAAAACATTGTTTTTCAATCATAATTTTTCATTTTTTCCGTATGCTGAAAATTTTTTTAAAAATCATCAGGACTTTATTGTATGTTTTCTCTTTCGAATGGGAAAAAAATTTTCAAGAAAATATTAAATTTTCTGCAAGTTTCATTGTGTTAAATATAGGGGGGGGGGTAAATTTCACAAGGTCAAATTGGTGGTACCTAGTGTTCATCCAATGAACAACCAACACAGTGATTTGTTTATAGTGGTGAAGGCTTGTGTTGGACCATTCCGCACTTTTTGGCACAGTTGATAGGAAAGAATTGGTGCACAAGTCCTGTATTTTTTAAATGCAGTTTTCATTTGTAGTATGATATGAGATTCTGTTGAGCATATTTTATCAGTCTCTTCATAGCTTCTTACACTCACTTTGAACTCGGTAAATGTTTGGCTTTTTTTTTTAGATATCAAATTTATCTCAGCCAATTAAAATATGTTTTCATATAATCTACTTAATTTATTTATTACTTGATCATATTTTAATATTCTGTATTTTTTGTTTATTGCAGATTTTCAACCTGAAAAAGTAATTCCTTGAAAACATCAATTTTACTGAAGTAATATTTGAAGCAGTATAAGTGAACATAAAGCAGATAGCACTTCCCATTTAGCAGAAGTGGGATTTATGGTGCATTTGTTTTAGCTGTTAGGCTCTGCATTGTCTAATATAAAATTTCAGCCAAAATATGGAAATACACAATTAAGAGAAAGCATATTCTTGTAAAGTTGTAGATTTTTCTCTTTTCACTAATGGAACCCCTGAACATGCACATGAGAACAAACATGGAAGGAAAGCCATATTCTTGTAAAGTGTGTGGCTCTTTTTTTACACGGAATGGACACTTGAAAAGACATATGCAAATACACACAGGAGAAAAACCATATTCTTGTGAAGTTTGTGGTTCTTCCTTTACAGAGAAGGGACACTTGAATAACCATATGAGAACACATACAGGAGAAAAGCCATATTCTTGTGAAGTGTGTGCCTCTTCTTTTACACGGAAGGGAGACTTGAAACGACATATGCGAATACACATGGGAGAAAAGCCATATCCTTGTGATGTTTGTGATTCTTCATTTACAGAGAAGGGACAGTTGAAAAGACATATGCGAAAACATACAGGAGAAAAGCCATATTCTTGTGAAGTCTGTGGTTCTTCATTTGCACATAAGGCAAACATGAATGTACATATGCGAAAACATACAGGAGAAAAGCCATATTCTTGTGAAGTTTGTGGCTCTTCCTTTACACGGCAAGATATCTTGAAAAGTCACATGAGAACACACACAGGAGAAAAGCCATATTCTTGTGAAGTGTGTAGTGCTTCCTTTACAGAGAAAGGACACTTGAATGAACATGTGATAATACACACAGGAGAAAAGCCATATTCTTGTGAAGTGTGTGGCTCTTCCTTTGCACGGAAGAAAGACTTGAAGGAACATATCAAAACACACACGGGAGAAAAACCATATTCTTGTGAAGTGTGTGGTTCTTGCTTTGCACGTAGAGGACAATGGGTGGCACATAAGAAAACACACACTGGTGAGAAACCATATTCTTGTGAAGTATGTGGCTCTTCCTTTACACAGAAACGTAGTTTGTTGAGTCATATGAGAACACATACAGGAGAAAAACCATATTCTTGTGAATCATGTGATTCTTGCTTTTCATATAAGTCAAGTTTTTTATATCATATGCGAATACACAAACGTGAGAAACCATATTCTTGTGTTGTGTGTGGCTCTTCCTTCAGAGGAAAGCATAGCTTGAACCTACATATGAAAACACACACAAGAGAAAAGCCATATTCTTGTGAAGTGTGTGGCTCTTCATTTAGAATGAGGGGGACATTGAACATACACATGAGAAGACACATGGGAGAAAAGCCATATTCTTGTGGCGTTTGTGGTTCTTCCTTTACAGAAAAGGGACAGCTGAATAAACATATGGGAACACACACAGGAGAAAAGCCATATACTTGTTAGTTCTTCATGTGTAGGGTAATTCTTGTGAAGTATGTGGCTCTTTGTTTGCAGAGCAGGGAACCTTGAATAGACATATGAGAACACACACAAAAAATAGATATTATGAAATGTGATTCTTTTTGCAAACATACACTGTTGCTGGCTAATCTATACATCACACATTATATAAAAATAAAAAGACAACTGAAATGACAGTATTCCAAGTTTGCTAATATGGAGGTAACCACGACTGTGGCAGACAAGAGTTAAAGAAATAACCAAACAACTAGAATTTGAATAAATGCATGTATTAATAAGGTTGCAAACTTTAGTTCGTCTGCACAAATGTTTATAATTTGTAAAAACTTAGCTGATATCCTGAAATAGGGTCTTATCGGAGCCCTTGCTATGGCCTTCTGTAGGTTAGGATATGATAGATGTTCTGTTTTGACGTCCGACTCCGATGCTGCTTGTTGAAGGAAGAGGTGGAGAGACCCTTTTATTAGGTTCGTCTCTGGTGAAAGATGGATCAGAAGAGGTGGCCAGAATGTGCCTGTTTGGCTTTGCCGCTAATGTATGCTGGCTCGTGATTGGTTGGTTCGAAACAGAGGCTCGTAAATAAGGACGATAACCCCCATACCCCAGAATTCTCAATAATTAAGGATAATTTTAGTTCTTTATATGTTGGCCAACAGCTTAGTGATTCTTTTTGTTCACAACTGCATACCACATTTTCTTTTGGACTGTTTATGATATGTGTTTCTATGTGGTTCCTGTATTTGCTTTATTTTCAAATTCTTTGGATTGTCAGACAGGGTTCATCCATTTTTTGAATAGACAGGGAAATTACTTTTCTTCCTGTTTGTTACTATCTTACCATCAACCTCAAGTGTTAACTTCAAAAGGCATGCACCTGTCATATTGGAGAGAACATGGAGGGTTTGAAAATGTCAGACATGTGGTCGAATTCTGCTTTAATTTGGGTTCTGTTTTTCTCGGTCACCCTGTAATATCATGTTACTCAACTAGGAAATAACCGGTGTTTGTGTATGATATAATATAATGATAATTGATTTCACTTTCTTTATTATTCAAATTGTTTGTAGAGCTGAATTTAGGATATTGTCTGGCTCAATATCATTTGATTATCTTCCTTGTAGTGTTTTTTGGAAGTTATCGCTATCAGTCAGTATGTTTCACTGCATATGGTTCTTGTCATATTGGAAGGAACATAGAGGGTTGGAAATGTCAGACATCTGGTTCTTTCTAAGGCCGGATATATCAATCATAGGAAATCTCATCAGGGACAATTCATGCAAACTCCAGGAACAAACAATGTGTCTTGTGCAATCTGTAACAAAGTCTATAAGTCAGCTTCTGGTTTTAAGAGACATATGGTGGTGCATAAGCATAACATTTTATCATCTAATCCATCTGATACACTGGGAAAGACGTCCTTCCTATGTCATATTTGTATCAAACTTTGTGGATCTGCAGCGGGTTTGATGAATCATTTAGGGGGTAATGAGAGGAAAAGTTCTGGTGGTGGGGTTATAGGATTGTGAGGGAAGGCAGTGATCTATTGCTATCAGACCATTTTAATGTTTGTTTTGCTTGTCACAGTCCCCCACAATAATCAATCCATTGAAAGCTGTGCGTTCCCTACCGTAGACACACCTTCTACCTCTGATAGTGTAAGACACCTGTAATGTATTTTCTATTCAGTGCTTTTTAAATTCCTAAATTTTAAATAAAAAATCTTCAAAATGTTTTTTTTTGTTTTATTTTCTGTTGTTTGCTTATTCATTTTCTTATGTATTTTTTATAGTAAAAATCATTGTCCAATGCATTTTTATAGTAAAAATCATTGTCCAATGCATTTTATAGTAAAAATCATTGTCAATGCATTTTTATAGTAAAATCATTGTCCAATGCATTTTTTAGTAAAAAAATCAATGCATTTTTATAGTAAAAAATCATTGTCCAATGCATTTTTATAGTAAAAATCATTCCAATACATTTTCATAGTAAAAATTACTGTCCAATGAATTTTCATAGTAAAAATCATTGTCCAATGCATTTTCATAGTAAAAATCATTGGCCAATGCATTTTTATAGTAAAAATCATTGTCCAATGCATTTTTATAGTAAAAATCAATTCCAATACATTTTCATAGTAAAAATTACTGTCCAATGCATTTTTATTGAAAAAATCATTGTCCAATGCATCAATAATTACATATATTATGTACCCTGTTTATTCTTGTGATGTTATATAAAATGTTTTGTTCCTCAACCTTTGTCGGAGTTTGTTTGCGTTCCGAGTTATGACTTTGTCATAACCTTTGAATCTTACAGGTATATAGGATATATGAGCTAGTCTTCTATAAAGACAAGGAACAATAGTTAGTAATAATTTTTTAGATATTTAAAAATATCAGCATTTTTGATAAAGTGGAAAAATGTTGGGGGTTCCGAAAAATCCAACCCAGTTCTCCAGAATGCCGATCATTGTCACAAAGAAGAATGACTCGAAAGAAACTTGTCTCACTTTAATGGAGGAATTACGATTGGTTGGTTTTAAGAGTATTTACGGTTTTCGAAGGAGCTCTTATTTCTCCGTGGTTGTAGGCAAATTGTCAGACAAAGAAGGAACAAACACGAAAGTAAATGCAGACACTTGTATTGACAAAAATTACATAAAATTGTTGCAAATTTTAATGGTATTTGCTACCAGACTTATCTGTGAGTTGAGCAGAGTTCTTGGAGTAAGGTGATAACAGGGTTATTCTGTTTGTCGGTAGGAAATGTTGATAAGACACTTCGTCTCAGTAGTTTCTCTTCCTTCAGTAAGTGTGCTATTGTACCTGCCTTTTAACATATGCAGATACAATGCCTTAGAAGTGAGCTGGTTGTAGAGTTCTGTGATAAGTGGACCCTGTTTTGGGCTTGGTGATGAGAGCTTTTAGTTTTTACGTCTCTCCTCCAGTACTGCTATGCGATAAGTCAAGTTTTTGGTTTTGGCGCTAACATACGATGTTGGCGATTCGTCCCCTAGCGGCAGGGGGAGATAATTAACTATGGAATTTCCAAAAGATAAAAAAAGTAATCGAATACCAACAAAAATTGATTTTTCATAGAATTTTTTTAAAAAGCCTCTTGTCATAAATTGTTTTTGGCTATGTTAAATTTCAATTGATTTAACGGTGCGAAAATATAAACATTGTTTTTGTTCATAATTTTCATTATTTCCGTAAGCTGAAATTTAAAAAAAACAATCATCAGGAGTTTTTTTTTAATGTTTCTTCTTTTGAATCGACAAAAAATAACCTTGATCCAAGTTTCATTGTGTTAAATTTAGGGGCGGGGATTAAATTTCACAGGGGAAATTGGTGATACCTAGAGTTCATTTATTCATAAGGAATAATGAAAATAAAATATCTAATTGCCGAATAAGGAAAATGAAATAAGATGAAGGTAATTTATGAGGAAGTGCGTCCCGGTCTCCTGCCTCAGAAATTGCTACCCGGTGACTATTAAAATAAAGTCCCCAGCTATGTCGTCTCGGTGGTGTTACTTGAAAGAAAACAATCAGCTTAGGGCGTTAAATGTATTTTAGAGGGGGTGGGGCTTCTCTTTATGAACAAATGGAGATGGGTGGATAGATATATATAAACAAAGTAAAAAATGAACAAATTGAGGTAGATAGATAGATAGATAGATATCCATCTTCATATCTAAACAAGAATTACGATAAATTTCTATAAATAAACAAGAATTACGACAAATTTCTATAAATAAATTTATAAACAAATTACGATAAATAAATAAAAATTACGACAATAAAAAAGAAGGCCCCCCCCTTCTAAAATACATTTAACGCCCTAAGTTGTTTTTTTTTTTTTAAATAACACCACCGAGACGACATAGCTGGGGACGTTATTTTAATAGTCACTGGGTAGCAATTTCTGAGGCAGGAGACCGGACGCACTTCCTCATAAATTACGAAGATAAATTTTTAATTGCTGAATGAATATGAATACAATAATTTATTCATATAATTTTAATGTTTTTTATTTATCTCCCTTGAATTTCGCTCTTGAGAAAACATTTCCCTTCAATTATAAACAACGGCGATATTAAAATTTTAATTCAACCAGAAAAATAGTTTATTTAAAACTTTACCTTTTTTATAACTTTTCACTAAGGTAAAGGGAAAAAAAGAAATCAGAAGAATTATTATCGAAAGAAGTAAGATTATTAAGTAATTATTATCGAAAGAATATATTTATTAATATATAGATATTTTTTATATATTTATATTCATCAGTTATCTCCCTTGATTTTCGTTGTTTAGAAAACATTTTCCATCAATTATGAACGACGGTGATGTTTGAATTTTACTTCAACCAGATAAATTTAGTTTATTTAAAACTTTACATTTTTATAACTTTTTATTAAGGTTGCATTTCTGTAACGAAAAAAGAAATCAGACGAATTAATATCGAAAGAAGTAAGTATCAAAATTTGATTTCTGTCTTTTCTTTACAAATAAAAATACGTATTTATTTGTATTTGTAGAGAAAGATTTATTTTTCATTACTCTGTTTAAAATTTGATTTAGTCCGAAGTGAATGTTTGTTGGAAAATATATTCATTTTAATGTGTATTTTGTGAGAAAATTTCGATTTCACTTGTTTCTAAAGTGGGTTTCAACATAAACAAAATAATGATAAACATAACCCTCATTTTATGTCCGTATTTTTGTATTAAACTTTTTTTTTTTTTTTTTTTTTTTTTTTCTTTTTTGTACCGGTCATTTAAGAGTACTTTAAGTTTTCTTTATGTATTTTAGGCTGAACTTGCACAAAGGTGTCAAAATTAAAGTGATCCAGAAAAACCAGAACCCAAATTATTTATTTATTTTCCCATTAATATAACCTTCAACCCTAACTCTAACTCCTAAGCCTAACCCTTACCGCTAACCCTTAACCCCCCTAGTTAAAATTAACAGTTTTATTATTCTGTTTTTCTGGGTCACCGGTATACAGGGTGACCCAGAAAAAACAGGACCAAAATTTTTTATTCATTTTCCCATTAAACTAACCCTAAACCTAATCCTAACCCTTAGTTTTATAATTTAATAAAAACTCTAAAATCGTCTGTTAACAAACAACCGGATATTGACAGTATAAATGAAAAATATGTCCTTCTAAATCGATATCAAAAAATGGATGCCTAAATGTCATATGGTCCAACTGTTCTTTGAGCCACTTCTTCAGTACATATTTCACTTTCTCGTCACTGGAATAATGTTTGCATCTCTTCGGCCTCATGAACGAGGGTTTGAGAGCTTCATTTTGATGTATTATAAACTGAGAAAAAATAAAAGAAATTAATGAACAAAATAAATTTTATGATAAGAAAATAAGGCTATTCCAAGGATTGTAATTGGTTGGCAGTCTCATGTTTATATAAATTTCCAAATACTTACCATTAGTGTTTCTTTTTAATTGGTCTTCCAGTTTACTTCTCATCATCACTATTGCTTTTATTACTAATTGTATTACTATCATTGTCATTACCATTTTTTGTAGTGTGCTACTCACAGGACTTAACTTTTTATTTTTATAACAAAAGTGAGTATAGAGGGTTAAAATATAATTAAAATAAGTGTAATTCCTTTATATGCATTTTTGTTTAATTTTGTTAGTCATTCTAATTCATATATTTCATAACATTAAATAACATAAATTCATTAAATTCATTAACATAACATTAAATAACATAAATTCATTAAATAACATAAATTCATTAAATTCATTAAATTAAATAACATAACATTAAATAACATAACATTAAATAACATAAATTCATTAAATTCATAACATTAAATAACATAACATTAAATAACATAAATTCATTAAATTCATAACATCAAATAACATAACATTAAAACTTAAATACTTATGCCATATTCTTGGGTGCGTCAGAGTAATTTTTCTATTATTTTGCTTTTGAAACAGTCAAATGCGACCGGTCCAATGAAACCTCAACCTCTGTTCGGTGTCTGAATTCCAGACCCCGTCTCACTCACTCGTTGTTTTTAGCAATGCAGCTTTTTACAAAATTCCTATTGATTGTCAAAATAAGTTTTTGTTGTCCTCGTACGTGCTAACCTCTCGGATAGAGATCCACTGACGAATGTATATTAATTTCCTCACCTACTACATAAAACACACACACACACATATGGATAGGATGCGACACACAGTCAATTTATAACTACATAACACATTTAAAAAAAAAGATTTTCAAAAAAGACTCATTTGCCGAGTGAGGAGCTTTAAACCTGTGATAAGACATTATAGACATCCCTCCCCCCAAACTAAAATATATATATATATTAAAAAAGTTATTGGACAGGTTAAAGATTTATAGATGTAAATTTGCAGCAATCGTTTTGTACCCTTTTGGTGAGGTTCCAGTTCTGGAGATCTGGGGGAATGTGGAGCAACCCTTCATCACCATTGCTCCAAGGTCCACTCTGAACCAGAGTGGTAGTACCTGTTAGGGTCCCATCTATGGGTTAAATAGAAAAATGTTTATAAAAAAAATTGAGTATCTATTAAGAATGAATTTATTTAAAAACTTTGTCAGCATTATATGACCCACTGAGGTTGATATGCCGTAAAACAAAATAAACAACAATGACCAAACATGATAGCAACACATTGTTATTGTTGGAATTGGACAGTCACTTCAGAACTGCAAGATGCAATTTGGGTTAGGGTCTCAACTATAAGTTAAATTTAATTAGAAATAAGCAAGTAAATAAGCAGGTATCCTGTTCTCATTCTGCTAACCAGAATACCCCATGGACTGAATAAAGGGTTAGGTTCAAAGTTCCGTGATGGCTCCCGATTACGACAAGAAAGTTCCTGAGTCTGAAAGGTTCCAATCCGAAAAAGGTTCCCGAGTCCAACAAGGTTCTCGAGTCTGACAAGAAATACCTGAAGAAGGCCGGAGGGCATATCTGCCAAAACATTGTACAGATAACAATGAAGGTGAGGACAATAATCCGAATAACACAGATAATACTAATCATTAAACTTCATCTAAAGAATTCAGAGAAACAGATAAATATATATGGTAATTTTAATAATAATTGAATTTTTGAGATGGGGCTTGATAATTAGTATTATTTGGATTATTTGGACTATTGTCCTCATCTTTATTGTCATCTGTACAATGTTTTGGCCGATGTGCCCTATGACTTCTTCAGGTATTTCT
Source organism: Doryteuthis pealeii (assembly GCA_023376005.1). NCBI lineage: Eukaryota > Metazoa > Mollusca > Cephalopoda > Myopsida > Loliginidae > Doryteuthis > Doryteuthis pealeii. The sequence continues at coordinate 47,513,360 of CM042177.1, forward strand.
GGTCGGACTCGGGAATCTTCTTTTTGTAATCAGGAGCCATCATGGAACTTTGATATGATTGCCCCAACCCTTTATTCCATGGGATATCCTGTTCTCATTCCAGGTGCTAAGCTGTGTTAATTATTATTCTATGTTACTGTCGTCCTGACCAGGATTGAACCGGCAGCCTAGAGATAACTGTCACTTAGAACTGTCTTAACTACGCTATGTGTCCAATTGGACAATTTAGTGTGAATTTTGGGAACTTATAAATCTAATGTCTTATTTTACCAAGAATATCTCCTTTTTTTTTTTTTTACTTATGTATGACTTTTTACCTTGACTCATATTGCTTCTTTTTTGAAGAAGAAGGCACATCATCCGAACGTTTTACAGATAAATAAAGATGAGGACAATACCCGAATAATCCAAATAACACTAATTTTAAAGTGCTAATATCCAAAAGAGAAAAACATATATATCAAGTCTTTTCCATCTGGTATTTACATGTACCCCACTTGTACAAATACGGCACAAGGCCTTTTTACGTGGGACCACCCACAAGCCGAGACTCATGGTTGGTAGGTAGAAAAATTGCGTTGATCCCTTCGGCATTCCTCCTCAAGGGGGCCTCAGGCGATGGGCAATAAACCCAGCCCTACCTCTTTAAGTCAAGGGGATAGCCCCCTGGGATCGACACTATTAATTTAACACAACTCCCGGTCCAGTGGCCGAAGCTCACCGGACCCCTGCCCCAAAGGACGAGTTGAGAATGCCTCAAGTATTTTCCATCTACATACAGAAATGAAACCTAAAACATGAATCTCCTGTTTTCTTTAATAATACCTGTTTTTTCATTTACAGATATCAAATGCAGTGGAGGACAAGAATTTTGAGATCTCAAAAGACTGAAAAAGAAAAGATATTCTTGCAAGATGCTATAAGGATATATTAAAAAATGGCTAAAAATGACCTTTGCATCTAAAGTTACCTTAAATCAAAGACTTCTAAATATATGTTTAATATTACATTTAAACAAAGGCTATCATTTGGAGTGGACTAGGAGAATGAATGAGACTTCTGGCCAGGTGGAATGAGGTGGTATAGGACTTTAAGAGTTAATCCAAGAAAACACAAAATAGAATCCTTACACTGGAAAAAACATTTTTTTCTAAACTCACATTTCAAATTATACATGCAGAAATTATAAATTATATTATTATTCAAATACAGAAAAATACCAATCATATCAAATGAGCATATAAGTTATTTTACATCATCTAATGAACGTGGAAAAAAACATGCAAAGATGCTCTGAAGAGAAAGTTTCTTTGGATACAATGTGTGAATCAACATTCTCACAGTGTTCCAATGCAAAAGGTCACATGCAGACACCCATTGTAAAGAAACAGTTTTCTTGTGAAGTATGTCCATCAGCATTTTCAAACCATAAAGCTTTAAAAAGACACATGCGAATACACACTGGAGAGAAACCTTTTTCTTGTGAAGTGTGTGGATCAGCATTTTCAGAAAGTGGACATTTGAAAAGCCATGTGCGAACTCACACTGGCGAGAAACCTTACTCTTGTGAAGTGTGTGGATCAGCGTTTTCAGAAAGAAGAACTTTGAAAAGCCACATGCGAACACACACTGGCGAGAAACCTTATTCCTGTGAAGTGTGTGGAGCAGCATTTTCAGAAAAAGGACATTTGAAAGGCCACATGAGAATACACACTGGAGAGAAACCTTATTCTTGTGAAGATTGTGGATCAGCATTTTCACAAAGTGGAGAATTGAAAAGTCATATGCGCACTCACACTGGGAGAAACCCTTTTCTTGTGAAGTGTGTGAATCAGCATTTTCACAGATAGGCCAATTGAAAAGCCACAAACGAACTCACAGTGGAGAGAAACCTTTTTCTTGTGAAGTGTGTGGATCTGCATTTTCACAGAAAGGAATTTTGAAAAGCCATTTGCGAACACACACTGGCGAGAAACCTTTTTCTTGTGAAGTGTGTGGATCAGCATTTTCACAGAAGGGAAATTTAAAAAGCCATTGCGAACGCACACTGGGGAGAAGCCATTTTCATGTGAAGTGTGTGGATCAGCATTTTCAGAAAAAGGATACTTGAAAAGCCACATGCGAACACACACTGGAGAGAAACCTTTTTCTTGTGCAGTGTGTGGATTGGCATTTTCACAAAGAGGTGAGGTGAAAAGACACATGAAAAGACACACTGGAGAGAAACATTGTTCTTGTGAAGTTTGTGGATCAGAATTTTCATGTAATTCACATTTGAAAAGACACATGCAAACGCACACTTAAGACAAACCTTTTTCTTGTGAAATTGAATGCTTTAAAATATTTTCAGATGTGCAGTGTAGCAAGCAACACCTGAATGCACACAGGTGAAGTAAAATACAAAAATAAATGAAAAAAAGGCTTTTTATTTTCTTTAGTGTTGAATTTGTTGTTGACCGTTTTTTTCCTCGCTTCTTTTTCTACACACCGGTAGTCTTTTTCTTCTCCAAAATCTTCAGACCTCAAAATGTCCTTCCTCTTTTTTCTCTTCTTTTTGTTTCCTCACTCTCCTTTAACCCCTCATCTTTAGATAGAAAGTAAAATAAGAAAGATGAAAAACATTGCCAGGATAATACAATTTTTTTACTTTAAAAAATGTAATCGAATTTTATGAATTTTTACAATTAGAAACAAAATTTGTACTACTGGATCCATGAGTAAATAGATAAATATCTTTTTTTTTTCTTTGGCAAAAATATTTTTGAAAGAATATGAATACTAACATTAATGCATTAGTTTTTAGAAAATAAATAAAAATGAAATTCTCTGAGAGAGAAAAAAATGAATATAGAATTTACAGGGTATTATTTGTAACAAAATTATTTTAAATTCAAAAATGAAAATTGAGAATTTAATTTTTTAAAATAATTATTGTTTTAAACTAAATACAGGAATCTTAAACATCCAAGTTTATGGATCCATATTTTCTACTAGTTCCAATTTCAATGCAAAAGATGGAAGATGGAAAGTGATAAACGGTTGGTCTCTTGCAAATGTCGAAATGCAAGTTGCAGTTAAGAGACTGTGACGGAGAACGAGTACCACCGTACTCATTTAGAAAAAGAGTGAGAGTGTGCCCGGATGTTGGGGCCTACACGCGTCCATCTGAATGCACAAAAATTCTGCACGGGCACGAGGTTCGACTGATGTGCCCGGATGATAAGGGGAAACGGCAGTATAAGTAGAAGTGGGGTGATGGCAGTAACAGTGTTGCGACTTCAGCTGCTGGTAGATGACGACAGTATTGTAGCCTATGAATAAGGCGTTTGACACGCTTCTTTCCCCCCCCCTCAACAAAGAACATTTACTTGAAACCCCATAATTGTGCAAAGAAACCAAACCAATTTTAAACAGACTGGAGATTGAAAGACTGATGATAAACAGAAGAAACAAATATTTATCCCCCCACCTCTATTTTTTTTCCTTCTATAGAGACAAGCAGCTAAATGGATCTACTGAATGTACACATGAGAGAGAGAGAGAGAGAGAGAGAGAGAGAGTAAAAATAGAGAGAGAAAAAGAGACAGAGATAAAGAAAGACAAAGTAAAAAGAGAAAGATAGAAAAACAGAGTGTGCGTGTGTGTTTATGCCTGGAGAATTTAAATTCAAAAATGAAAATTGAGAATTTAATTTTTTTAAATAATTATTGTTTTAAACTAAATACAGAAATCTTAAACATCCAAGTTTATGGATCCATATTTTCTACTAGTTCCAATTTCAATGCAAAAGATGGAAGATGGAAAGTGATAAAAGGTTGGTCTCTTGCAAAAGTCAGAATGCAAGTTGCAGTTAAGACACAAACAGCTAAATGGATCTGCTGAATGTACACATGAGAGAGAAAGAGAGAGAGAGAGAGAGAGAGAGAGAGATAAAGAGAGTAAAAAATAGAGAGAGAAAAAGAGACAGAGATAAAGAAAGACAAAGTAAAAAGAGATAGAGAGAAAAACAGAGTGTGTGTGTGTTTATGCCTGGAGATGATATTTATACAGATTTCATACTTATATAAAATATGGATATTGAGTGAAGGAGAAATAAAAAGGTTTAACTGTCTGCGAATAATTTACAAATCTAGCAGATATAAGTTTTATAAGTTTGCCTAACCAAAATATAACATGTATTTACCAACTGCCCACACAATCAGGATGTGACACAAGGTCTATTTTTTTAAGCAGAGTTTTCCTACTCCTAGAAAAAAGTCTGCAACATCTTGAGAATCTTCAAAACTATTGAGGAGGCCTATTTTTTGTTGAAAGCAATACCTGAATGCACACAGCTGATTTAAAATGATTCACTATGTGGATTCATATTTTCTACTAGTTCCAGTTTCAAACGTCATGGGAAAACACACATTTTCTTTTTTTTTCTCTCTTTTTTTCTCTTTTGTTTTTTTTTTTCCTTTTTATTTTGTTTTTGTTGGGTTTTTTGTTCTTTTCTCTTTTCATGTTTGTTTTTGTTTTTTGATTTACATTTTTTCTTTCACCAAAACTCCCCAAATCTGCCAAAAAACAAAGGAAATTGATCATCAATTTTTTTCCTCATCCTTTTTTTTTCAGCTATAACTTTAGGTAAATTAAAGCAAACCCCAAGGAAAAGCTTTGGACCAAATGACCTTTAAGCACCCCTTTTTGATCTCAATTAAGAAAGGACATGTTTTTCATTTACACCGTCAAAATCCGGTTGATTTAACAGACGTTTTTTAGATTTTAAAAAAATTATAAAACTAACCCCTAACACTAACCCCAACCCTAACCACTAACAAACAACCGGATATTGATGGTGTAAATGAAAAACATGTCCTTTCTTAATCGAGATCAAAAAGGGGTGCCTAAAGTTCATATGGTCCTTAATCTTAATATGAATTAAAAGTATGTGTTACCTCCACAAAATTCCTCGATAAAACAACTCTTATGTAAAACCAATGAGAAAAAAATATTAGCCGTCGGGCTAACAAAGTAGAAGTTATTATTGAAACTTTTTTCTAAGACTGAAACTTTAAAATTTCACATGTGAACAGGTAGAAGAAAAAACTTATTTATTAACTTTTTGTGGACAGTGCATTTAATGGGTTTATTCAATTTTTTTTTTACATGTACTCCTGTTGTGAAATGTTGAAATGTCATTCCTTCTTGAACTTTGTTGAGGTCAGTGCTTTCAGGGTACATTTTTTTATATGTACTGTTGTTTATTGTTGGAATGACATTCTTTGTTAAAATATAAAATTTGATATTAAAATATTAAACTTGTATTCCTGTTTATTGCATTCTTTATTTAAATATATTCTGTAAGATTCTTCTGTCAACATAAAAATGTATTGGCCAATGATGTTTACTATAAGATTGCATTGGAAATTATGTTTACTATAAAAATTCATTGGAAATGATTTTTACTATGAAAATGCATTGGACAATGATTTTTACTATAAAAATGCATTGCAAATGATTTTTACTAGAAAAATACATTGGAAATGATTTTTACTATGAAAATGCATTGGAAATGATCTTTACTATGAAAATGCATTGAACAATGATTTTTACTATTAAAATGCATTGGAAATTATTTTTACTATAAAAATGCATAGGACAATGATTTTTACTATAAAAATGCATTGGACAATGATTTTTACTATAAAAATGCATTGGACAATGATTTTTACCATAAAAATTCATTGGACAATGATTTTTACTATAAAAATGCATTGAAAATGATTTTTACCATAAAAATGCATTGGACAATGATTTTTACTATAAAAATGCATTGGAAATGATTTTTACTATAAAAATGCATTGAAAATGATTTTTACTATAAAAAAGCATTGGTCAATGATTTTTTTTTATAAAAATCCATTGGAAATGTTTTTTACTATAGAAATGCATTGGAAATGATTTTTACAATAAAAATGCATTGGAAATGATTTTTACAATAAAAATGCATTGGAAATGATTTTTACTATAGAAATGCATCAGAAAGGATTTTTACTATGAAAATACATAAGAAAACGAATAAAAAATAGTAAAAAAAAACAAACAAACAAATGAAAAAACCCATTTTAAAGATATTTTTATTTAACATGTAGGAATTTGAAAAGCACTGATAACAAAATTCATTACATAGATCAGGTCAAAGGTCAAAGCAATTTCTGTGTTTAGGATAGTGGATACATATCTCAAAGAGTCAAAGAATAAGTGGTAAAAAAAGGGCAGAGAAAAACCCTAGAAAAGTTCAATAATACACGACAGAAGGAGGACACTTCCTTGTGTTTTAAACTCTTTCTTTTTGTCAAATTATCTCTTCTGTGTCTCATCTCAACGACACACTCTTAAATTTGCAGACTGTATGTGTCTGTACGTAGTTGTGTTTGTAAAGTGCTCATGTATTGTTTATATTTGTGTGATTGGATATGTCAAATTGTAGCAGTTTTGATAAAACAATGTCTGTGATTGAAACTTGTTGTGTTGAGAGGGAGAGAGAGAAAATAGGAAACGAAAATAAGAGACAGGCCTGATATACTACATTTTGTGTCTTCGGACAGCGACTTCTCCCAATTGTGTCGAGTTAGGGAGAGCTTTCGCTCCGTCTGTCAAGTTAGGGGGCATTCTGTTGAGTTTGGGGCATCCGCATCGATCTGAAGCTTTTCAGCTAAATGGGCCTTTTTATAATTGTTTTGTAAGTGTCTACGTGTTCCTCAAGCTAAAATATTAATCAAATATCAGGTGATTTGTCATAATGCAATATCAAATGATTTTGATATCTGTAGAATTCTGATGACATAAATTATCCGATGATTTTGTTACATTCCGATGGCGTACATATTTTCAATGGAATTTAAACCATTGTTTATATTGTTGCTAAAATATTTCTATTCAGTTCGGCTTGATGCAGGATACACACGTGTGTCACGTACCGAGCTCGGTTCTTGTCTGGTGTCCTGTCAGTATTTTGCCCCCCTCCTTTTTAGAGAGTATCCGGTTTGAATCGTTAGGGGGAGATAACTCTCCCTAACAGATACATGTGAATGATGATTTTGTTACATTCTGATGGCGTACATATTTTCAATGGAATTTAAATCATTGTTTCTATTGTTGCTAAAATATTTCTAAACTAATATTTATTCGATTCTCTTTTGTTTACATAATTCTAAACTTAACTTATACAATTATAAAATTACTTGTTTCAGAAAACTTAATTATTTTAATGTATTCAATTCTACATGCACATAAATAGGAGGCCAAAGTCCCCGTGCTATAAATGCCACCGATTAGTACTTGAGCATTGTACAACTTCACTCTTTTCTATCTTCTCTTACCTACTGCACCATCTTTGCTCAGGGGTAGGAGCAGGTGGTGATCAGCTGCTGCTAATATGGGGTGGATGTTTGAAATGGAGGTAGGAGTTAATTAGGAGGGACGGTAGGAATTGTGTCATGTAGTAGTGATAAGAAAATGGATACTGTTCTATCCCGAGATGTAGGATATACAGAATTGATAATAAAAACAGGGAATACATTAACAATAAAAATATTTGTTCTATTTTTTCTCACTGACAGGGAATACAGTGGGATGGTTTTGGATTAGAGTTCGGCTTGATGCAGGATACGCGCGTGTGTCACATACCGGGCTCGGTTCTTGTCTGGTGTCCTGTCATTATTTTGTCCCCCTCCTTTTTAGAGAGTATCCGGTTCGAATCGTTAGGGGGAGATAACTCTCCCTAACAGATACATATGAATATGTATGTGTGTGTTTAAAATTTAGGCATTTCGTGTATGCATCAAGTGTTAGATGACAACGTTATATATTATTATAATGGAGATTTGGTGACTGTCTGTAACTGAAACTATGTCACTGCTTACATCACAATACCCTCAGAAATTGCATAAGTATATCAATGAGTATATAATTTGTACTCAAAATTTATATCTATCGATCTACCAATATATCTGTTACGCTCTTTATATCTATCTATTTACCTATCGCACTCTTCATTATCTATCTATCTGTTTGTCTATCTAGTACATACTTCATATATATCAATCTATTTATGTACCACATCCATTATATATATATATATCTTTTTCTTTTCTCCTACCACCTTTCGACGCATCCGCCATCCACTCCTCTCCTCCCCCTCCCATTACCTTTTTCAAGATATAAACAGTCTGTAGTCTCATTGTCTCAAATAATTCTTCTGGCGAAGCTTCGTTACATACCGAGTCAAAATACCAATTAAATGATGTTTTGTGCTTTATCCGTTTTTCCTCAATGTTTAATCACATATATATATATATATATTATATATATATATATATATATAACTATAGCGTGGGATTGGCACTGTTTCAGCTGTTACTGGAACGGTGTGCTAAAATGCAGTATTATTGGGAGAGTGCTCAATATAAAAAATAGAGCTATTATATAATATAATAAAAATAAATATATAAATTAATACATAGAAGAGATCTTATTTATCAATGATGTCGCTATGAAAATCTCAGTTAGATTTGCCTTAAAACAGCCCATGTTATTAGTGCGTTCAAAATCCTGCAATGTGTCTTATATATCACTAAGAAATAAAGGTTTACATAATATATGGTGTAGTTAATTTGTACACTGGTTTTAACAAAACCAGGTTTAATAAACAATGCATGTCTTGGACCTTAGTAACAATCCCTGCTGCTGTTGTACAGTAGACAAGGATTCTCATCAATGACTTTTACTGATAAAAATAGGCATTATTCCCTGACCAAGTGCATTGAACACTAATTGGCAAAGGTTGGCAGCTCGTATTCAAAATAGTTGCTGTTGAAGGTCTTTTCTCTTGTTAAGTAGGAAAGAAGACAAATAAAAAACAAAAAAAAAAAAGACAGCTGATTCCAAGGTTAGGAAAATAAATCATTGATTTCTGAAAAGGAAGAGCCACACACTTTCAAGAATATGGTTTTCCTACAGTCAGTGTTCTCATATGAATATACAAATATTCTTTTTGTGGGAAGAGCCACAAACTTAAGAAGACAATGGCTTTTCTCTCATGTGTGTTCTCATATATCTATTCAAGACACATTGTTATAGAAAGGAAGTCCCACACACTTCACAGGAATATGGCTTTTCTCCCATGTGTGTTCTCATATATCTATTCAAGATACATTGTTATGGAAAGGAAGTCCCACACACTTCACAGGAATATGGCTTTTCTCCCATGTGTGTTCTCATATATCTATTCAAGACACATTGTTATGGAAGGAAGTCCCACACACCTCACAGGAATATGGCTTTTCTCCCCTGTGTGTTATCATATATCTATTCAAGACACATTGTTATGAAAGGAAGTCCCACACACTTCACAGGAATATGGCTTTTCTCCCATGTGTGTTCTCATATATCTATTCAAGACACATTGTTATGGAAAGGAGTCCCACACACTTCATAGGAATATGGCTTTTCTCCCCTGTGTTTTATCATATATTCATTCAAGTTTCCTTATTGTGGAAAGGTTGAGCCAAAAGAAAAGAGCCACAGATTAACCACAATGTTTCCACTCTGTATGTGTTTAAAAGCCATGTGTGATTCTTGATTTTTATCTCATGTTTGTTGTCCTACAAGCATTCATATTATGTTTTCTGAAAAGGATGGGCCTCACACTTCACAAGAAGATGTTTTCTCTCCCATCTGTGTTCTCAAATGTTTAAGGTTTCCTTCCTTCTTTCTCCTATGTGTTTTCGCACATGATATAACATATGTGACTTTTGTGAAAAGCAAGAGCCACACACATCACAAATATATGGCTTTTCTCCCGTGTGTTTTCTTATATGAATATTCAAGATTCCTTTCTCTGTAAAGGAAGATCCACACACTTCACAATAATATGGCTTTTCTCCAGTGTGTGTTCTTATATGTCCAACCAAACTTGAATGCTGTGAAAAAGAAGAGCTGCACACTTCACAAGAATATGGCCTTTCTCCAGTATGTGTTCTCATGTGTTTATTCAAAGTTAACTTGTCTGCAAAAGAAGAGCCACACACATTACAAGAATATGGCCTTTCTCCTGTGTGTGTTCTCATATGCCGTGTCAAGTTTCTCTTCTCTATAAAGGAAGATCCACACATTTCACAAGAATATGGCCTTTCTCCTGTATGTGTTCTCATATGTCTATTCAAGTTTCCTTTCGTCCAAAGGAAAAGCCACACACTTCACAAGAATATGGCTTTTCTCCTGTGTGTGTTCTCATATGTACATTCAATGTTCCCTTCTCAGAAAAGGATGAGCCACAAATTTCACAAATATTCTTCACAAAAAGAATATCGTTTCTCTCCAGTGTGTGTCCTTATATGCCGGATTCAAGTTTACTTTTTGTGTAAAAGATGAGCCACACACTTCACAAGAATATGGTTTCTCACCGGTGTGGATTCTCATATGTTTATTCAAGTTTCCCTTCTCTGTAAAGGAAGAGATACACACTTCACAAGAATATGGTTTCTTGACTGGGTGTGTTCTCATATGTACACACAATTCTGACATAGTTGAAAAAGGAGAGCTGCAGATTGTACAAGCGTATGTCTTCACACCTGTATGTGCTCTCATATGCTCAAATAATTTTGATTCATTAGAAAAAGAAAAACCACACACTTCACAGGAATATGATTTCTCTCCACTGTGTTTTTGCATATTTGGGCTGAAATTTTATATTAGAAAAGGCAGAGCCACACACCTGATACAAATATGTTTTTTCTCTAGTGTGTATTCGTATATGCACCATCAATCAACACTTCTGAAAAAAGAGAAGTGCTATCCGCTTCATGTTCACTTTCGCTGCTTCAAATGTGGCTCCAGTAAAAATGAATCTGTTCTATGAATTATTTCTTTCAGGTTGAAAATCTGCAAAAAAAATAATACAAAACATTAAAAGATGTTTAAGTAATAAAGAAATTAAGTAGACTATATAAAACCATATTTCAATTGCTTGAGATACATTTAATAATTTATTATAAATCTGAGGTATAGAAATATTTCCTTAGATGGGAATTTATCTAAGAAAAAATATTCCTTATTAAATAAATTCTAGAAATTAAGTAGTTTATATAAAACCATATTTCAATTGGCTGAGATCATTCAATATTCTATTTTCAAATCTGTGAAAGAAATAGAATTTTCTCAGTTGGGAATTGTGAAGATTTACTTCTAGGATTTATGGGAAGGAAGTGGAAAGATTAATTCAGCTAGATAGGATGAACACAGATTTGTATCTTTCTATCTGTATGTCTTTCTGTCTGTCATTCAAAAGTCATGTTTTTTCCATCCAAACAAATACCACGCTAATGTAGCAAGATGGGGATTATCCTGAGTGAGAACTACTATATTAGAAAAGAGAGGAAGAAGAAATAAGAGATAGTAAAGGTTTAAAAAATATAGTGATGAGCACTAAACCGTTGTCGTGATTTTGACCGGGGTGTGACCCCCCCCCCGAACGGAGAATTGAATGTCAACCGGAAGTTTTGGGTGTTTACCGGGAGACATGTGGTGACGTGGAACGACAAAGAAAAATACCGGTCTCTTTTTGCTTTGGGAGTCGTAGGGTACGGACCGGACTTTGGGTCCCTTGTGGGATCACAGTAATCTAACAGTGTTCTCTCTATCTTTCTCTCTGCCTTTCCTCCTCTCCGATACAGCCCATAAGATGAGCCTGGAAATAAAAGCTAAGCAGCTTGTGATGATATATTTCTCGCATTGTACATTTTTATCAACAAGATGACCGCCACGTGGCGAACACCATTTTAGTACTGTGAATTTGGAGGCACGTTGACAAGACCTGCTATACAACATATATCGATATTCGAATGTTACGTATATCGCTTTGGGTACTGTGACCATATATCACCACCACCATGTTACACTAATTCTTATAACTTTGAAAATATGGAGGAAGTGCGTGGTGTAATGGTTAAAGTCATGGGAAATGGACTCTTATAAATTTGAAAATACAGTACAAGGTTTTTTTAAATTTAAGAATTTGTTTAAGAATTTTCTGAAATTTTGATCAGATTTTAGCAGGTTCCTCTTATTTCATCAAAAATTGGATAAAAGCACAAATGTTTCCCAGAGAAAAATGAGTTTTGCATTCAATATTTTATTCATTATTTTTTCATTTTTTAGTTACCACCAACCATCAGTAGGTGTGGGGTCTAATGGTTAGTGTAGCTGTCGCCTTTGAGTGCACCTAATAGTTAGATATATTTATTTTCTACCTACAAAATATACCATTAAAATTGGACAGTGTAAGGGAAACAACTCTGTTAGGGTCTGATAATCAAGTGGACCCACAGGGCCTGAATTGCATTGTGGGAATATCAACAGGTATCCTTAGGGGCAAATAGAGGGACTTCCGCCAGGCTGATGCAGCAAAAAGGTTGTATGGATAATAATCGTCCTAAAAATTAGAATTTTTAGTCTTTTAGTTAGTTCTCGGTACTGGTTAACGGCGCACAGTATGTTTCTTTTCAAATTTCCGTGAAGTTGCTGGCATTTGTTAAAGACCCCTTTTGTAAATTAGTAATTGTTTTATACCCCATTTTATTTCAGTATTTCACGGGGTTTGGAAGTAAATAAAATATTCTACGTTCAACATCAGTCGTTTTCGTGTCATCAATACATCACCAGAAAATATTACCAGGGAACTGCTACAGTTAGAGTCGTAGGAAATGGACTCGGTGGGCTGAGTTCAATTCCTAGATGAAGCTGTTTGGACTTCACATCGCGCTAATACCCTTGGGAAAGATATGAACCCAATTCTCCCTCCAGCTATGGACAAATAGCAGGGCAGACTGGGCTCATTAACCATAGCTAGGTAACCAGTATAGGAGAAGGACAACTCTGAATTCAAACCTGTTAAATTCCGCTTAAGAAATTGACCTTGTGTCACATCCTGCTTGTGTGGAGAGGTTGGGGCCCAGAAATTCTCAGGTGGGGAACCACAGAAAATGAGTAATTTACAACTGATTTGAAGGTCGGATTCATCCCTAACCCTAACCCACATTGACCAATTATTTACCAGTCAGCAGCACACAGATTTCTAGTGGGATATAGCAGCACAAAGAACTTGTCCAGAGATTTTAAAATTATTAATTATTAATGAGCTGGTGGATGAGTAGTCCATGACATACAGCACTCTACTTAGACCCTTACTTAGACTAGATGGGTGGTCAGAGAGACCCCTCCGATCAATCAGTTGATTATGTCAAGCCCTAGCACCTATATGATTGCCATAACCCTATTGCCATGTATGGCAAGCCCCAACCCACTTTATCATTACTAGAAGGCATTGGCTGAGAATCAGACAGTGCTCTCTCATGTGACATCTGTAATGACCGTTAAACTATCCTGATGTGAGTGAGGTTCCAGTGTCTGGAGATCTGGGGATTTGTGGGACGAGGAGCACCCCTTCACGAGACTATCATGCTCCAGTTTAGGCTCGAGCGCTGACCTGGAGTGGTAGTACCTGTTAAGGTCCAATCTATATGTGTAGTGTAAAAATAAGAAAAATTTATTTCTATAAAAAAAAAAATTGAATCAATGTCTTCATATGAAGAGTTTATTCACAACTTGTTCAGTATTTAGATTGACTCCACTGTAAGGTGGTATGCTGTACAACTAAACCCAAACCAAACTAAGCAAAAATTGATATAATTTTGTAATCTAAATTTACAAAATTATATCAATTTTTTCTGAAACAGTCTGTACATCTGGAATGTATAACCAAATTTTTATAAATACTCCCTGTAATAACAGGACAGAAATAGACTTTGTGACTGTTGGGTAAGTAAATAGGTTATTCGTGGCGGGGGGGGGACAATGAGTTCAATAGAGTATCTTCCCTTGCTGCCAGTTAATTCGCCGATATAGTGGCTGAAGTAATTATTTTTACAGCAGCCCGGGGAATTCTAAATTCTGTTCCCTCGGGCCAGCAACAAACTATACATGGCATAAACACGTCTGTTGTCTATAATCATTGAGTGGGGGGCTTTGCCCCTCCCCTAGCTATCAGGAAGAGTGACATACCATTAGCACACAAGTCCTACATCTACTTTCTTAAATGCATGTTATATATTTGTCTTGAATATATTTCTATGTGCTTCACTATTAAAGTCTATGGAGTGTTATATGCTTATTAACGTCCTTGATCGGAATCATTCTTGTACCGACACAGTACCCTGACACGTTGGAGAAGGTTACTCGTGAGAGCAGTATCCAACATTAACATAACTTTCGACGTTATGATAGTTATAGAGTAGCGTCAGATTATTATATTGTTGTCGTACGACTGCTCATTATGTATAGAGTTTAATAGTTGATTAGAATTATAGACAGAACAACTCGATATATCCCACGGTGAGTAAGGTTACTGCTATAGATCCTAATCACAACACATCTACTGACATAGACTTAACCTATATTATGATATAGTAGTAGATCTCATATTGTCGCTCTATCATCCTCCACTGTATGATGATGTTTAATGTTTTAGATGTATGCGAACTCTTATAGAGTGTCTCCTACGTTGAGGTAGGTTAGCTACTCAGTTAAAAAGACCTTCCAACATAATAAATATAACTTCCATTATATGATTATAGTGGATTGACAATATCTACGTCTTATAATAGTGGATCATCACATGACTTAGTTGTTTAATTTTTTACGTTCACTCATGTGCACACGTTGGAAGGTTACTCTAAACCTAATCCCAACATAAACCAATCTTCTTCTATAGCTTATAGGTATGTCTCTTATGTGTGCTTCCACTGCTTTGATGTTTAATTTTTTTTATTGTACACCATGTACCCACGTTGGAAGATTACTCTAAGTACTCTTATTCACCTAAGAATCATTTAACATAACTTATCCTTATATGTATAGTTAGATCTTAATTGTGAGTACTTTCCACATAGCTTTTGATATGTTTAATTGTTTAGTATAACTTCATGTACCCAATTGATGAGAATACTCTTGAAGAGCCTCGTTATTTCCAATCATTAACATAACTTTTTCTCTCCCATAATGTCAGTAGGATGAAATGTCAATGTGTTCTTACTCACTGCTTATCTGATGTTTATGGTTTTTATTACACTCATGTACCCACGTTGGGAGGGTTACTCTAAAGCCTTCCAACATTAACATAACTCCTAGTGATTGTTATGAGGTTCAGTTCTTAATGTGGGGTCTTAGCCTACATGCATTGATAGCGTTTCAACTAGATTATGATAATACTCAGTCTTGTGAACCCACTTTTGCGGAAGGTTTACTATATGCGTAATCCAAAGCAGTGATGACGACACGTGTCTACCTTAGATGTATAGTACTAATCAGGTTCGAAATATTATAGATGTTGTCTTACCACTGCTAGTGTGATGATAAAGAGTTTTGTTATGTACAATCGGAGATGTATGCACAGACGTTTGGGAGGTTGGAGCCGTGGCGCTAAGACCTAAATCCAAAAAGAGTTAAACATAATATGCAGCTTAATATCATTTATATAAGAGAGTTATTTCTTTAGATCGTCCCAGACAGACTTTTGATGATTAGATAGTTTATTTTGATCGAGTACACTCATGTACCACGTTGGAGGTTACTCTACCGTTTCTACTATTTCTTTTACTTCTTATTTATTGTTATAGTTGTTGATTTCTGACATGATGGTCATTCCCAGCTTGTTTGATATGAGTATATATGTTTTTATATGATGGTCAGCCGACCTCATGTACCCACGTTGGAGGTCTTACTCTAAGCCATTCATACAACAATATTAATCCATAACTTCCTTATATGTTATAGGTTGGAAGGCTGATTTTAAGACGAGTATAAACCTACTCTCCAACGTTGGGTGATAGATGTGAGAATAGATTATACATTATTGAGAAATACAATTTAAAACATCAAAGAGCGTTGCGGGAAGACAGCGATTAATGCACGATTCATACTACTAATTTAAACAACATAAGTGAAAAAGCTGGCGTATGTTAAAGTTGACAAGGGCTTAGAGTAACCTTCCAACGTGGGTATATGAGTGGTTACATAAAAACATTAAAACATCAAAGTACTGGCGAAGACACATGTGAGAGGAATACAAACCATATAACATTAACTAACCAAGTTATGGTATGAGGTTGGAAGAGCTTTAGTAGTAACCTTCCAACGTGGGTACATGAGTGTATAGTAAACAAAGAACATGTTTAAACAGCAAATAGCAAGCCTGTGGTTGAAGACCACCACCTTAAGAATTGAATACCAAAAACATAACACACATATAGACCAATTGTATCCATGTCTTTGGAAGGCTTAGTAGAGTTTTGAGTACCGATCCAACGGGGTACAGATGACGGATGACGATACATAAAGCCAACAGTCGCAGCACATTCATCAAAAGCAGTGAAGAAGACACATAAGAAATACACTTCTCAACTATATGAGAAGGAGAGTGTATGTGTTTACAAATGTTCTGGTCACAGCCGCTCGGTAGAGTACCGCCTCCACAAAACGTGCGGAAGGTACCATATGGAGGTCTTGTATAGTAGTTATCACATTAAACATTCAAAGAGAGTGAGTGAAAACCCACCAATTAAAAGAATCACCTATTTAACTATATAAGAAATGAGTTATTTTAATGTAGTGGAGCTGTAGCAGTAACCTCCCAATGTGTCTGTTTACAATGAGTGTGTGATACAGTAAGAACATAGGAAAACATATCAAAGCAAAGTGAGGTGAATGAGAACACATTTTATAGTGATCAAAAGCCTGAAGATTTGCCTAATTAACAGTAATAGAGAAAATTGAAATGTGTAATGTTGGAAGGCTTTAGAAGTATACTAACCTTCCAAAAGCAGTAGGGTACATGAGGTGCGGTACAATAATATTCATCAATATAAAGCATACAAAGCAGGTGGAAGACTATCTATTTGAGAAGTGCAACCTAAACATATAGGAAGTATTACGTTCTAGGTGTGATATGGCGTTTTTCTTTTGTTCTTAGTGAGGGTTTTTTATTTTTAACCTGTTCGCAACGTGTTATCTGATATTATGAGTGTACATATAAATAAACATTAAACTAATCAAACTTTAAGTGGATGACACTATTATAATAGAATCAATCCTTATAACATAATAAGAAGTTATATTAATGTTGGAAGGCTTATTGAGCTTATATCTCCCAACGTGCTGTTTGTTTAATTTCTGTGTTTCTTATGATGTTGTTTTTTTACCAGATTGTTACTAATTAAATCATCAAGATCTTAGTGGTATGACACTTTTTTATTGTCATTATGACACATCCAACCTGTATAGTTAGCGAGTTAAGATGAGTTATGTATTAGTGTTGGATAATTCTTTTTTAGAGTAAGACCTTCCAACGGTGGGGAGGGGGTTGTGTTGAGCGTATGAGTGTTACATAGATAGAGTACATTAATAGTATTCAGAAGCAGTGAAGACACAGTAAGAATTCAACCTATAACATATAAGGAAGTTACTGTTATGGTTGAAGGTTAGAGTAACCTTCCAACGTGGGTACATGTGGTGTACAAGGAAATATTTCCGACAAAGGAGTTATAAGATATAACACTCATTAGACTTTAATAGTGAAGCACATAGAAATATATTCAAGACAAATATATTAAACATGCATTGAAACAAAGTAGAATGTATGTGGATCTGTGAGTGGATCCTAAAGGTATCGTGCACACTTACTGCCATAGCGTTCGTGGCGAGGGCGCCAAAGCCCCCCCACTTCGAACGATTATCTAGCCAAAACAACGATATTTTATTGCCCAACTGTGCCATAGTTGTTGCTGTCCGGGGAAAGAATCAGATTCCCGGGCTGCCTGCCAAAAAACTCTCGCCACCTATCGGCGAATAACTGCAGCAAGGGAAGATAACTCTATTGAACTCAATGTCCCCCCCCCCCACGGAAATAAACCATTTACTTTACCCAACAGTCCCAACAAAGTCATATTTCTTAGTCCTGTATTACAGATGGTATTTAATAAAAATTGTATCATTCCAGATGTACAGGACCTGTTTGCAGAAAAATTGATATAATTTTGTTAATTTAGATTACAAACATGTATATCAATTTTGCTTGTTGATGGATTTCGGTGTAGTTGTACTCTATTAAATCAACCTTAGAGTGGAGACACTTTTAACTAATCTCGCCACCGAACGTTTGTGAACAAGATAAACTTTCACCAGGCTAATGATACTCAAGTTTTTTTTTATAGAAAAACATTTTTCTATTTAACCCATAGATTGTACTCTTTCTTTCTCTGAATAACTAACACACTACCAGATCAGAGTGGACCTCAGCGCGAGACATCAAATAGTAGTGGCGTGCTCTTGCAAACATTGGCTCCTAGTGTATCTACCAGAACTGCGGAACGGCTCCACCATCAGGATAGGGGCTCTTATTCTCTCTCTTTTACCTAATTCTATGGCGATTCACGTCATCAGACATACTCACAATTTGACTCTTCTTATTATTACGATTGTATATTTTGTATATAGTAGAGATTTTTTGGCTTCTAATAATGGCATAATAAAAGAATAAGGGTATTTTGTTATCGTGCAATCATTTATATGTCGTGCTTAGAGGTGCCTGACATAATCAACTGTAATGATCGGAGGTGATGAGTGATACTCTCTCGATCCACCCCATCTATCTAAGTAAGCGGTCTTAAGTAGAGTGCTGCTTATGTCATGGACCATCTTAAATCCACGCAGCGCTTCATTAATTATAGTTAATAATATGGTAATAATAGAAATAGTCTGGACAAGTGCGATTATCTATGTCGTACTCTTAGCTATTATCCCTACTATCTCTCGAATATCTCGCTGTTGCCATGCTGACTATTGTGTTGAATATATCACTTTGGTCTCTACAACGTCTGGTGTTAGGTTGTAGGGATGTATATCCGACCTTCAAATCAGTTGTAAATACTCATTTTCTGTGGTATCCCCCACCTTAGAGTAAATTTTCATCTAGCTCCCAACCCTCCATCCACCACCCAAGTCATAGGCANGAAAGGCTTAGAGTAACTCCCAACGTGGGTACATGAGTGTACATAAAAACATTAAACATCAAAGCAGTGGAAGACACATTAAGAATCAACCTATAACATATAAGGAAGTTATGTTAATGTTGGAAGGCTTAGAGTACCTCCAACGTGGGTAATGAGTGTACAATAAAACATTAAACATCAAAGCAGTGGAAGACACATTAAGAATCACCTATACATATAAGGAAGTTATGTTAATGTTGGAAGGCTTTAGAGTAACCTCCAACGTGGGTACATGAGTGTTACATAAAAACATTAAACATCAAAGCAGTGGAAGACACATTAAGAATCAACTAAACATATAAGGAAGTTATGTTAATGTTGGAAGGCTTAGAGTAACCTCCAACGTGGGTACATGAGTGTACATAAAAACATTAAACATCAAAGCAGTGGAAGACACATTAAGAATCAACCTATAACATATAAGGAAGTTATGTTAATGTTGGAAGGCTTAGAGTAACCTCCCAACGTGGGTACATGAGTGTACATAAAACATTAAACATCAAAGCAGTGGAAGACACATTAAGAATCACCTATAACATATAAGGAAGTTATGTTAATGTTGGAAGGCTTGAGTAACCTTCCAACGTGGGTACATGAGTGTACATAAAAACATTAAACATCAAAGCAGTGGAAGACACATTAAGAATCAACCTATAACTATAAGGAAGTTATGTTAATGTTGGAAGGCTTAGAGTAACCTCAACGTGGGTACATGAGTGTACATAAAAACATTAAACATCAAGCAGTGGAAGACACATTAAGAATCAACCTATAACATAAAGGAAGTTATGTTAATGTTGGAAGGCTTAGATAACCTTCCAACGTGGGTACATGTACAATAAAATTAAACATCAAAGCAGTGGAAGACACATTAAGAATCAACCTATAACATATAAGGAAGTTATGTTAATGTTGAGAAGGCTTAGAGTAACCTCCCAACGTGGGTACATGAGTGTACATAAAAACATTAAACATCAAAGCAGTGGAAGACACATTAAGATCAACCTATAACATATAAGGAAGTTATGTTAATGTTGGAAGGCTTAGAGTAACCTCCAACGTGGGTACATGAGTGTACATAAAAAATTAACATCAAAGCAGTGGAAGACACATTAAGAATCAACCTATAACATATAAGGAAGTTATGTTAATGTTGAAAGGCTTAGAGTAACTCCACGTGGGTACATGAGTGTACATAAAACATTAAACATCAAAAGCAGTGGAAGACACATTAAGAATCAACCTATAACATATAAGGAAGTTATGTTAATGTTGGAAGGCTTAGAGTAACCTTCCAACGTGGGTACATGAGTGTACATAAAAACATTAAACATCAAGCAGTGGAAGACACATTAAGAATCAACCTATAACATATAAGGAAAGTTATGTTAATGTTGGAAAGGCTTAGAGTAACCTTCCACGTGGGTACATGAGTGTACATAAAAACATTAAACATCAAAGCAGTGGAAGACACATTAAGAATCAACCTATAACATATAAGGAAGTTATGTTAATGTTGGAAGGCTTAGAGTAACCTCCCAACGTGGGTACATGAGTGTACATAAAAACATTAAACATCAAAGCAGGGAAGAACATTAAGAATCAACCTATAACATATAAGGAAGTTATGTTAATGTTGGAAGGCTTAGAGTAACCTCCCAACGTGGGTACATGAGTGTCATAAAAACATTAAACATCAAAGCAGTGGAAGACACATTAAGAATCAACCTATAACATATAAGGAAGTTATGTTAATGTTGAAGGCTTAGAGTAACCTCCAACGTGGGTACATGAGTGTACATAAAAACATTAAACATCAAAGCAGTGGAAGACACATTAAGAATCAACCTATAACATATAAGGAAGTTATGTTAATGTTGGAAGGCTTAGAGTAACCTCCAACGTGGGTACTGAGTGTACATAAAAACATTAAACATCAAAGCAGTGGAAGACACATTAAGAATCAACCTATAACATATAAGGAAGTTATGTTAATGTTGGAAGGCTTAGAGTAACCTTCCAACGTGGGTACATGAGTGTACATAAAAACATTAAACATCAAAGCAGTGGAAGACACATTAAGAATCAACCTATAACATATAAGGAAGTTATGTTAATGTTTGGAAGGCTTAGAGTAACCTTCCAACGTGGGTACATGAGTGTACATAAAAACATTAAACATCAAAGCAGTGGAAGACACATTAAGAATCAACCTATAACATATAAGGAAGTTATGTTAATGTTGAAGGCTTAGAGTAACCTTCCAACGTGGGTACATGAGTGTACATAAAAACATTAAACATCAAAGCAGTGGAAGACACATTAGAATCAACCTATAACATATAAGGAAGTTATGTTAATGTTGGAAGGCTTAGAGTAACCTTCCAACGTGGGTACATGAGTGTACATAAAAACATTAAACATCAAAGCAGTGGAAGACACATTAAGAATCAACCTATAACATATAGGAAGTTATGTTAATGTTGGAAGGCTTAGAGTAACCTTCCAACGTGGGTAATGAGTGTACATAAAAACATTAAACATCAAAGCAGTGGAAGACACATTAAGAATCAACCTATAACATATAAGGAAGTTATGTTAATGTTGGAAGGAGAGTAACCTCCCAACGTGGGTACATGAGTGTACATAAAAACATTAAACATCAAAGCAGTGGAAGACACATTAAGAATCA
Source organism: Doryteuthis pealeii (assembly GCA_023376005.1). Classification (NCBI taxonomy): domain Eukaryota; kingdom Metazoa; phylum Mollusca; class Cephalopoda; order Myopsida; family Loliginidae; genus Doryteuthis; species Doryteuthis pealeii. The sequence goes on from CM042177.1 coordinate 47,535,197, forward strand.
ACCTATAACATATAAGGAAGTTATGTTAATGTTGGAAGGCTTAGAGTAACCTCCAACGTGGGTACATGAGTGTACATAAAAACATTAAACATCAAAGCAGTGGAAGACACATTAAGAATCAACCTATAACATATAAGGAAGTTATGTTAATGTTGGAAGGCTTAGAGTAACTTCCAACGTGGGTACATGAGTGTACATAAAACATTAAACATCAAAGCAGTGGAAGACACATTAAGAATCAACCTATAACATATAAGGAAGTTATGTTAATGTTGAAAGGCTTAGAGTAACTTCCAACGTGGGTACATGAGTGTACATAAAACATTAACATCAAGCAGTGGAAGACACATTAAGAATCAACCTATACATATAAGGAAGTTATGTTAATGTTGGAAGGCTTAGAGTAACCTCCCAACGTGGGTACATGAGTGTACATAAAACATTAAACATCAAAGCAGTGGAAGACACATTAAGAATCAACCTATAACATATAAGGAAGTTATGTTAATGTTGGAAGGCTTAGAGTAACCTCCAACGTGGGTACATGAGTGTACATAAAAACATTAAACATCAAAGCAGTGGAAGACACATTAAGAATAAACCTATAACATATAAGGAAGTTATGTTAATGTTGGAAGGCTTAGAGTAACCTCCCAACGTGGGTACATGAGTGTACATAAAACATTAAACATCAAAGCAGTGGAAGACACATTAAGAATCAACCTATAAACATATAAGGAAGTTATGTTAATGTTGGAGCTTAGAGTAACCTCCAACGTGGGTACATGAGTGTACATAAAACATAAACATCAAAGCAGTGGAAGACACATTAAGAATCAACCTATAACATATAAGGAAGTTATGTTAATGTTGGAAGGCTTAGAGTAACTCCAACGTGGGTCATGAGTGTTACATAAAAACATTAAACATCAAAGCAGTGGAAGACACATTAAGAATCAACCTATAACTATAAGGAAGTTATGTTAATGTTGGAAGGCTTAGAGTAACCTCCAACGTGGGTACATGAGTGTACATAAAAACATTAAACATCAAAGCAGTGGAAGACACATTAAGAATCAACCTATAACATATAAGGAAGTTATGTTAATGTTGGAAGGCTTAGAGTAACCTCCAACGTGGGTACATGAGTGTACATAAAAACATTAAACATCAAAGCAGTGGAAGACACATTAAGAATCAACCTATAACATATAAGGAAGTTATGTTAATGTTGAGAAGGCTTAGAGTAACCTTCCAACGTGGGTACATGAGTGTACATAAAACATTAAACATCAAAGCAGTGGAAGACACATTAATAACCTATAACATATAAGGAAGTTATGTTAATGTTGGAAGGCTTAGAGTAACCTCCAACGTGGGTACATGAGTGTACATAAAAACATTAACATCAGCAGTGGAAAGACACATTAAGAATCAACCTATAACATATAAGGAAGTTATGTTAATGTTGAAGGCTTAGAGTAACCTTCCAACGTGGGTACATGAGTGTACATAAAAACATTAAACATCAAAGCAGTGGAAGACACATTAAGAATCAACCTATAACATATAAGGAAGTTATGTTAATGTTGGAAGGCTTAGAGTAACCTTCCAACGTGGGTACATGAGTGTACATAAAAACATTAAACATAAAGCAGTGGAAGACACATTAAGAATCAACCTATAACATATAAGGAAGTTATGTTAATGTTGGAAGGCTTAGAGTAACCTCCCAACGTGGGTACATGAGTGTACATAAAAACATTAAACATCAAAGCAGTGGAAGACACATTAAGAATCAACCTATAACATATAAGGAAGTTATGTTAATGTTGGAAGGCTTAGAGTAACCTCCACGTGGGTACATGAGTGTACATAAAAACATTAAACATCAAAGCAGTGGAAGACACATTAAGAATACACTATAACATATAAGGAAGTTATGTTAATGTTGGAAGGCTTAGAGTAACCTTCCAACGTGGGTACATGAGTGTACATAAAAACATTAAACATCAAAGCAGTGGAAGACACATTAAATCAACCTATAAATATAAGGAAGTTATGTTAATGTTGAAAGGCTTAGAGTAACCTCCAACGTGGGTACATGAGTGTACATAAAAACATTAAACATCAAAGCAGTGGAAGACACATTAAGAATCAACCTATAACATATAAGGAAGTTATGTTAATGTTGGAAGGCTTAGAGTAACCTCAACGTGGGTACATGAGTGTACATAAAAACATTAAACATCAAAGCAGTGGAAGACACATTAAGAATCAACCTATAACATATAAGGAAGTTATGTTTAATGTTGAAAGGCTTAGAGTAACCTTCCCAACGTGGGTACATGAGTGTACATAAAAACATTAAACATCAAAGCAGTGGAAGACACATTAAGAATCAACCTATAACATATAAGGAAGTTATGTTAATGTTGAAGGCTTAGAGTAACCTCTCCAACGTGGGTACATGAGTGTACATAAAAACATTAACATCAAAGCAGTGGAAGACACATTAAGAATCAACCTATAACATATAAGGAAGTTATGTTAATGTTGGAAGGCTTAGAGTAACCTTCCAACGTGGGTACATGAGTGTACATAAAAATTAAACATCAAAGCAGTGGAAGACACATTAGAATCAAACCTATAACATATAAGGAAGTTATGTTAATGTTGGAAGGCTTAGAGTAACTCCCAACGTGGGTACATGAGTGTACATAAAAACATTAAACATCAAAGCAGTGGAAGACACATTAAGAATCAACCTATAATATAAGGAAGTTATGTAATGTTGGAAGGCTTAGAGTAACTCCCAACGTGGGTACATGAGTGTACATAAAAACATTAAACATCAAAGCAGTGGAAGACACATTAAGAATAAACTATAACATATAAGGAAGTTATGTTAATGTTGGAAGGCTTAGAGTAACCTCCCAACGTGGGTACATGAGTGTACATAAAAACATTAAACATCAAAGCAGTGGAAGACACATTAAGAATCAACCTATAACATTAAGGAAGTTATGTTAATGTTGGAAGGCTTAGAGTAACCTCCCACGTGGGTACATGAGTGTACATAAAAACATTAAACATCAAAGCAGTGGAAGACACATTAAGAATCAACCTATAACATATAAGGAAGTTATGTTAATGTTGGAAGGCTTAGAGTAACCTCCCAACGTGGGTACATGAGTGTACATAAAAACATTAACATCAAAGCAGTGGAAGACACATTAAGAATCAACCTATAACATATAAGGAAGTTATGTTAATGTTGGAAGGCTTAGAGTAACCTCCAACGTGGGTACATGAGTGTACATAAAAACATTAAACATCAAAGCAGTGGAAGACACATTAAGAATCAACCTATAAAATATAAGGAAGTTATGTTAATGTTGGAAGGCTTAGAGTAACTCCCAACGTGGGTACATGAGTGTACATAAAAACATTAAACATCAAAGCAGTGGAAGACACATTAAGAATCAACCTATAACATATAAGGAAGTTATTGTTAATGTTGAAAGGCTTAGAGTAACCTCCAACGTGGGTACATGAGTGTAACATAAAAACATTAAACATCAAAGCAGTGGAAGACACATTAAGAATCAACCTATAACATATAAGGAAGTTATGTTAATGTTGAAAGGCTTAGAGTAACCTCCCAACGTGGGTACATGAGTGTACATAAAACATTAAACATCAAAGCAGTGGAAGACACATTAAGAATCAACCTATAACATATAAGGAAGTTATGTTAATGTTGGAAGGCTTAGAGTAACCTCCCAACGTGGGTACATGAGTGTACATAAAAACATTAAACATCAAGCAGTGGAAGACACATTAAGAATCAACCTATAACATATAAGGAAGTTATTAATGTTGGAAGGCTTAGAGTAACCTTCCAACGTGGGTACATGAGTGTACATAAAAACATTAAACATCAAAGCAGTGGAAGACACATTAATTTTTATAAGGAAGTTTATATGTTGGATTATTAACTCCCAACGTGGGTACATGAGTGTACATAAAAACATTAAACATCAAAGCAGTGGAAGACACATTAAGAATCAACCTATAACATATAAGGAAGTTATGTTAATGTTGGAAGGCTAGAGTAACCTTCAATGTACATAATCTTAAGTTCAGTGGACACATTAAGAATCAACCTATAACATATAGGAAGTTATGTTAATGTTGAAAGGCTTAGAGTAACCTCCAACGTGGGTACATGAGTGTACATAAAAACATTAAACATCAAAGCAGTGAAGACACATTAAGAATCAACCTATAACATATAAGGAAGTTATGTTAATGTTGAAAGGCTTAGAGTAACCTCCCACGTGGGTACATGAGTGTACATAAAAATTAAACATCAAAGCAGTGGAAGACACATTAAGATCAACCTATAACATATAAGGAAGTTATGTTAATGTTGAAAGGCTTAGAGTAACCTCCCAACGTGGTACATGAGTGTACATAAAAACATTAAACATCAAAGCAGTGGAAGACACATTAAGAATCAACTATAACATATAAGGAAGTTATGTTAATGTTGGAAGGCTTAGAGTAACCTTCCAACGTGGGTACATGAGTGTACATAAAAACATTAAACATCAAAGCAGTGGAAGACACATTAAGAATCAACCTATAAATATAAGGAAGTTATGTTAATGTTGGAAGGCTTAGAGTAACCTCCCAACGTGGGTACATAAGTGTACATAAAAACATTAAACATCAAAGCAGTGGAAGACACATTAAGAATCAACCTATAACATATAAGGAGTTATGTTAATGTTGGAAGGCTTAGAGTAACCTCCCAACGTGGGTACATGAGTGTACATAAAAACATTAAACATCAAAGCAGTGGAAGACACATTAAGAATCAACCTATAACATATAAGGAAGTTATGTTAATGTTGAAAGGCTTAGAGTAACCTTCCAACGTGGGTACATGAGTGTACATAAAAACATTAAACAAAGCAGTGGAAGACACATTAAGAATCAACCTATAACATATAAGGAAGTTATGTTAATGTTGGAAGGCTTAGAGTAACCTCCAACGTGGGTACATGAGTGTACATAAAAACATTAAACATCAAAGCAGTGGAAGACACATTAAGAATCAACCTATAACATATAAGGAAGTTATGTTAATGTTGAAGGCTTAGAGTAACCTCCCAACGTGGGTACATGAGTGTACATAAAAACATTAAACATCAAAGCAGTGGAAGACACATTAAGAATCAACCTATAACATATAAGGAAGTTATGTTAATGTTGGAAGGCTAAGAGTAACCTTCCAACGTGGGTACATGATTGTACATAAAAACATTAAACATCAAAGCAGTGGAAGACACATTAAGAATCAACCTATAACATATAAGGAAGTTATGTTAATGTTGGAAAGGCTTAGAGTAACCTTCCAACGTGGGTACATGAGTGTACATAAAAACATTAAACATCAAAGCAGTGGAAGACACATTAAGAATCAACCTATAACATATAAGGAAGTTATGTTAATGTTGGAAGGCTTAGAGTAACCTCCAACGTGGGTACATGAGTGTACATAAAACATTAAACATCAAAGCAGTGGAAGACACATTAAGAATCAACCTATAACATATAAGGAAGTTATGTTAATGTTGGAAGGCTTAGAGTAACCTCCAACGTGGGTACATGAGTGTACATAAAAACATTAAACATCAAGGCAGTGGAAGACACATATATCAACCTATAACATTATAGGAAGTTATGTTAATGTTGGAAGGCTTAGAGTAACCTCCCAAGTGGGTACATGAGTGTACATAAAACATTAAACATCAAAGCAGTGGAAGACACATTAAGAATCAACCTATAACATATAAGGAAGTTATGTTAATGTTGGAAGGCTTAGAGTAACCTTCCAACGTGGGTACATGAGTGTACATAAAAACATTAAACTCAAAGCAGTGGAAGACACATTAAGAATCAACCTATAATATAAGGAAGTTATGTTAATGTTGGAAGGCTTAGAGTAACCTTCCAAGCTGTGGGTAATGAGTGTACATCCAACATTAACATAACTTCCTTATATGTTATAGGTTGATTCTTAATGTGTCTTCCACTGCTTTGATGTTTAATGTTTTTATGTACACTCATGTACCCACGTTGGAAGGTTACTCTAAGCCTTCCAACATTAACATAACTTCCTTATATGTTATAGGTTGATTCTTAATGTGTCTTCCACTGCTTTGATGTTTAATGTTTTTATGTACACTCATGTACCCACGTTGGGAGGTTACTCTAAGCCTTCCAACATTAACATAACTTCCTTATATGTTATAGGTTGATTCTTAATGTGTCTTCCACTGCTTTGATGTTTAATGTTTTTATGTACACTCATGTACCCACGTTGGGAGGTTACTCTAAGCCTTCCAACATTAACATAACTTCCTTATATGTTATAGGTTGATTCTTAATGTGTCTTCCACTGCTTTGATGTTTAATGTTTTTATGTACACTCATGTACCCACGTTGGAGGTTACTCTAAGCCTTCCAACATTAACATAACTTCCTTATATGTTATAGGTTGATTCTTAATGTGTCTTCCACTGCTTTGATGTTTAATGTTTTTATGTACACTCATGTACCCACGTTGGGAGGTTACTCTAAGCCTTCCAACATTAACATAACTTCCTTATATGTTATAGGTTGATTCTTAATGTGTCTTCCACTGCTTTGATGTTTAATGTTTTTATGTACACTCATGTACCCACGTTGGAGGTTACTCTAAGCCTTCCAACATTAACATAACTTCCTTATATGTTATAGGTTGATTCTTAATGTGTCTTCCACTGCTTTGATGTTTAATGTTTTTATGTACACTCATGTACCCACGTTGGGAGGTTACTCTAAGCCTTCCAACATTAACATAACTTCCTTATATGTTATAGGTTGATTCTTAATGTGTCTTCCACTGCTTTGATGTTTAATGTTTTTATGTACACTCATGTACCCACGTTGGAGGTTACTCTAAGCCTTCCAACATTAACATAACTTCCTTATATGTTATAGGTTGATTCTTAATGTGTCTTCCACTGCTTTGATGTTTAATGTTTTTATGTACACTCATGTACCCACGTTGGAGGTTACTCTAAGCCTTCCAACATTAACATAACTTCCTTATATGTTATAGGTTGATTCTTAATGTGTCTTCCACTGCTTTGATGTTTAATGTTTTTATGTACACTCATGTACCCACGTTGGGAGGTTACTCTAAGCCTTCCAACATTAACATAACTTCCTTATATGTTATAGGTTGATTCTTAATGTGTCTTCCACTGCTTTGATGTTTAATGTTTTTATGTACACTCATGTACCCACGTTGGAAGGTTACTCTAAGCCTTCCAACATTAACATAACTTCCTTATATGTTATAGGTTGATTCTTAATGTGTCTTCCACTGCTTTGATGTTTAATGTTTTTATGTACACTCATGTACCCACGTTGGGAGGTTACTCTAAGCCTTCCAACATTAACATAACTTCCTTATATGTTATAGGTTGATTCTTAATGTGTCTTCCACTGCTTTGATGTTTAATGTTTTTATGTACACTCATGTACCCACGTTGGGAGGTTACTCTAAGCCTTCCAACATTAACATAACTTCCTTATATGTTATAGGTTGATTCTTAATGTGTCTTCCACTGCTTTGATGTTTAATGTTTTTATGTACACTCATGTACCCACGTTGGGAGGTTACTCTAAGCCTTCCAACATTAACATAACTTCCTTATATGTTATAGGTTGATTCTTAATGTGTCTTCCACTGCTTTGATGTTTAATGTTTTTATGTACACTCATGTACCCACGTTGGAAGGTTACTCTAAGCCTTCCAACATTAACATAACTTCCTTATATGTTATAGGTTGATTCTTAATGTGTCTTCCACTGCTTTGATGTTTAATGTTTTTATGTACACTCATGTACCCACGTTGGAAGGTTACTCTAAGCCTTCCAACATTAACATAACTTCCTTATATGTTATAGGTTGATTCTTAATGTGTCTTCCACTGCTTTGATGTTTAATGTTTTTATGTACACTCATGTACCCACGTTGGAGGTTACTCTAAGCCTTCCAACATTAACATAACTTCCTTATATGTTATAGGTTGATTCTTAATGTGTCTTCCACTGCTTTGATGTTTAATGTTTTTATGTACACTCATGTACCCACGTTGGAAGGTTACTCTAAGCCTTCCAACATTAACATAACTTCCTTATATGTTATAGGTTGATTCTTAATGTGTCTTCCACTGCTTTGATGTTTAATGTTTTTATGTACACTCATGTACCCACGTTGGAAGGTTACTCTAAGCCTTCCAACATTAACATAACTTCCTTATATGTTATAGGTTGATTCTTAATGTGTCTTCCACTGCTTTGATGTTTAATGTTTTTATGTACACTCATGTACCCACGTTGGAGGTTACTCTAAGCCTTCCAACATTAACATAACTTCCTTATATGTTATAGGTTGATTCTTAATGTGTCTTCCACTGCTTTGATGTTTAATGTTTTTATGTACACTCATGTACCCACGTTGGGAGGTTACTCTAAGCCTTCCAACATTAACATAACTTCCTTATATGTTATAGGTTGATTCTTAATGTGTCTTCCACTGCTTTGATGTTTAATGTTTTTATGTACACTCATGTACCCACGTTGGGAGGTTACTCTAAGCCTTCCAACATTAACATAACTTCCTTATATGTTATAGGTTGATTCTTAATGTGTCTTCCACTGCTTTGATGTTTAATGTTTTTATGTACACTCATGTACCCACGTTGGAGGTTACTCTAAGCCTTCAACATTAACATAACTTCCTTATATGTTATAGGTTGATTCTTAATGTGTCTTCCACTGCTTTGATGTTTAATGTTTTTATGTACACTCATGTACCCACGTTGGGAGGTTACTCTAAGCCTTCAACATTAACATAACTTCCTTATATGTTATAGGTTGATTCTTAATGTGTCTTCCACTGCTTTGATGTTTAATGTTTTTATGTACACTCATGTACCCACGTTGGAGGTTACTCTAAGCCTTCCAACATTAACATAACTTCCTTATATGTTATAGGTTGATTCTTAATGTGTCTTCCACTGCTTTGATGTTTAATGTTTTTATGTACACTCATGTACCCACGTTGGGAGGTTACTCTAAGCCTTCCAACATTAACATAACTTCCTTATATGTTATAGGTTGATTCTTAATGTGTCTTCCACTGCTTTGATGTTTAATGTTTTTATGTACACTCATGTACCCACGTTGGGAGGTTACTCTAAGCCTTCCAACATTAACATAACTTCCTTATATGTTATAGGTTGATTCTTAATGTGTCTTCCACTGCTTTGATGTTTAATGTTTTTATGTACACTCATGTACCCACGTTGGAGGTTACTCTAAGCCTTCCAACATTAACATAACTTCCTTATATGTTATAGGTTGATTCTTAATGTGTCTTCCACTGCTTTGATGTTTAATGTTTTTATGTACACTCATGTACCCACGTTGGGAGGTTACTCTAAGCCTTCCAACATTAACATAACTTCCTTATATGTTATAGGTTGATTCTTAATGTGTCTTCCACTGCTTTGATGTTTAATGTTTTTATGTACACTCATGTACCCACGTTGGAGGTTACTCTAAGCCTTCCAACATTAACATAACTTCCTTATATGTTATAGGTTGATTCTTAATGTGTCTTCCACTGCTTTGATGTTTAATGTTTTTATGTACACTCATGTACCCACGTTGGGAGGTTACTCTAAGCCTTCCAACATTAACATAACTTCCTTATATGTTATAGGTTGATTCTTAATGTGTCTTCCACTGCTTTGATGTTTAATGTTTTTATGTACACTCATGTACCCACGTTGGAAGGTTACTCTAAGCCTTCCAACATTAACATAACTTCCTTATATGTTATAGGTTGATTCTTAATGTGTCTTCCACTGCTTTGATGTTTAATGTTTTTATGTACACTCATGTACCCACGTTGGGAGGTTACTCTAAGCCTTCCAACATTAACATAACTTCCTTATATGTTATAGGTTGATTCTTAATGTGTCTTCCACTGCTTTGATGTTTAATGTTTTTATGTACACTCATGTACCCACGTTGGAAGGTTACTCTAAGCCTTCCAACATTAACATAACTTCCTTATATGTTATAGGTTGATTCTTAATGTGTCTTCCACTGCTTTGATGTTTAATGTTTTTATGTACACTCATGTACCCACGTTGGAAGGTTACTCTAAGCCTTCCAACATTAACATAACTTCCTTATATGTTATAGGTTGATTCTTAATGTGTCTTCCACTGCTTTGATGTTTAATGTTTTTATGTACACTCATGTACCCACGTTGGAGGTTACTCTAAGCCTTCCAACATTAACATAACTTCCTTATATGTTATAGGTTGATTCTTAATGTGTCTTCCACTGCTTTGATGTTTAATGTTTTTATGTACACTCATGTACCCACGTTGGGAGGTTACTCTAAGCCTTCCAACATTAACATAACTTCCTTATATGTTATAGGTTGATTCTTAATGTGTCTTCCACTGCTTTGATGTTTAATGTTTTTATGTACACTCATGTACCCACGTTGGAGGTTACTCTAAGCCTTCCAACATTAACATAACTTCCTTATATGTTATAGGTTGATTCTTAATGTGTCTTCCACTGCTTTGATGTTTAATGTTTTTATGTACACTCATGTACCCACGTTGGGAGGTTACTCTAAGCCTTCCAACATTAACATAACTTCCTTATATGTTATAGGTTGATTCTTAATGTGTCTTCCACTGCTTTGATGTTTAATGTTTTTATGTACACTCATGTACCCACGTTGGACTCTAAGCCTTCCAACATTAACATAACTTCCTTATATGTTATAGGTTGATTCTTAATGTGTCTTCCACTGCTTTGATGTTTAATGTTTTTATGTACACTCATGTACCCACGTTGGAGGTTACTCTAAGCCTTCCAACATTAACATAACTTCCTTATATGTTATAGGTTGATTCTTAATGTGTCTTCCACTGCTTTGATGTTTAATGTTTTTATGTACACTCATGTACCCACGTTGGAGGTTACTCTAAGCCTTCCAACATTAACATAACTTCCTTATATGTTATAGGTTGATTCTTAATGTGTCTTCCACTGCTTTGATGTTTAATGTTTTTATGTACACTCATGTACCCACGTTGGGAGGTTACTCTAAGCCTTCCAACATTAACATAACTTCCTTATATGTTATAGGTTGATTCTTAATGTGTCTTCCACTGCTTTGATGTTTAATGTTTTTATGTACACTCATGTACCCACGTTGGGGTTACTCTAAGCCTTCCAACATTAACATAACTTCCTTATATGTTATAGGTTGATTCTTAATGTGTCTTCCACTGCTTTGATGTTTAATGTTTTTATGTACACTCATGTACCCACGTTGGAAGGTTACTCTAAGCCTTCCAACATTAACATAACTTCCTTATATGTTATAGGTTGATTCTTAATGTGTCTTCCACTGCTTTGATGTTTAATGTTTTTATGTACACTCATGTACCCACGTTGGAGGTTACTCTAAGCCTTCCAACATTAACATAACTTCCTTATATGTTATAGGTTGATTCTTAATGTGTCTTCCACTGCTTTGATGTTTAATGTTTTATGTACACTCATGTACCCACGTTGGAAGGTTACTCTAAGCCTTCCAACATTAACATAACTTCCTTATATGTTATAGGTTGATTCTTAATGTGTCTTCCACTGCTTTGATGTTTAATGTTTTTATGTACACTCATGTACCCACGTTGGGAGGTTACTCTAAGCCTTCCAACATTAACATAACTTCCTTATATGTTATAGGTTGATTCTTAATGTGTCTTCCACTGCTTTGATGTTTAATGTTTTTATGTACACTCATGTACCCACGTTGGGAGGTTACTCTAAGCCTTCCAACATTAACATAACTTCCTTATATGTTATAGGTTGATTCTTAATGTGTCTTCCACTGCTTTGATGTTTAATGTTTTTATGTACACTCATGTACCCACGTTGGGAGGTTACTCTAAGCCTTCCAACATTAACATAACTTCCTTATATGTTATAGGTTGATTCTTAATGTGTCTTCCACTGCTTTGATGTTTAATGTTTTTATGTACACTCATGTACCCACGTTGGAAGGTTACTCTAAGCCTTCCAACATTAACATAACTTCCTTATATGTTATAGGTTGATTCTTAATGTGTCTTCCACTGCTTTGATGTTTAATGTTTTTATGTACACTCATGTACCCACGTTGGAGGTTACTCTAAGCCTTCCAACATTAACATAACTTCCTTATATGTTATAGGTTGATTCTTAATGTGTCTTCCACTGCTTTGATGTTTAATGTTTTTATGTACACTCATGTACCCACGTTGGGAGGTTACTCTAAGCCTTCCAACATTAACATAACTTCCTTATATGTTATAGGTTGATTCTTAATGTGTCTTCCACTGCTTTGATGTTTAATGTTTTTATGTACACTCATGTACCCACGTTGGAAGGTTACTCTAAGCCTTCCAACATTAACATAACTTCCTTATATGTTATAGGTTGATTCTTAATGTGTCTTCCACTGCTTTGATGTTTAATGTTTTTATGTACACTCATGTACCCACGTTGGAGGTTACTCTAAGCCTTCCAACATTAACATAACTTCCTTATATGTTATAGGTTGATTCTTAATGTGTCTTCCACTGCTTTGATGTTTAATGTTTTTATGTACACTCATGTACCCACGTTGGAAGGTTACTCTAAGCCTTCCAACATTAACATAACTTCCTTATATGTTATAGGTTGATTCTTAATGTGTCTTCCACTGCTTTGATGTTTAATGTTTTTATGTACACTCATGTACCCACGTTGGAGGTTACTCTAAGCCTTCCAACATTAACATAACTTCCTTATATGTTATAGGTTGATTCTTAATGTGTCTTCCACTGCTTTGATGTTTAATGTTTTTATGTACACTCATGTACCCACGTTGGAAGGTTACTCTAAGCCTTCCAACATTAACATAACTTCCTTATATGTTATAGGTTGATTCTTAATGTGTCTTCCACTGCTTTGATGTTTAATGTTTTTATGTACACTCATGTACCCACGTTGGGAGGTTACTCTAAGCCTTCCAACATTAACATAACTTCCTTATATGTTATAGGTTGATTCTTAATGTGTCTTCCACTGCTTTGATGTTTAATGTTTTTATGTACACTCATGTACCCACGTTGGAGGTTACTCTAAGCCTTCCAACATTAACATAACTTCCTTATATGTTATAGGTTGATTCTTAATGTGTCTTCCACTGCTTTGATGTTTAATGTTTTTATGTACACTCATGTACCCACGTTGGGAGGTTACTCTAAGCCTTCCAACATTAACATAACTTCCTTATATGTTATAGGTTGATTCTTAATGTGTCTTCCACTGCTTTGATGTTTAATGTTTTTATGTACACTCATGTACCCACGTTGGAAGGTTACTCTAAGCCTTCCAACATTAACATAACTTCCTTATATGTTATAGGTTGATTCTTAATGTGTCTTCCACTGCTTTGATGTTTAATGTTTTTATGTACACTCATGTACCCACGTTGGGAGGTTACTCTAAGCCTTCCAACATTAACATAACTTCCTTATATGTTATAGGTTGATTCTTAATGTGTCTTCCACTGCTTTGATGTTTAATGTTTTTATGTACACTCATGTACCCACGTTGGGAGGTTACTCTAAGCCTTCCAACATTAACATAACTTCCTTATATGTTATAGGTTGATTCTTAATGTGTCTTCCACTGCTTTGATGTTTAATGTTTTTATGTACACTCATGTACCCACGTTGGAAGGTTACTCTAAGCCTTCCAACATTAACATAACTTCCTTATATGTTATAGGTTGATTCTTAATGTGTCTTCCACTGCTTTGATGTTTAATGTTTTTATGTACACTCATGTACCCACGTTGGAAGGTTACTCTAAGCCTTCCAACATTAACATAACTTCCTTATATGTTATAGGTTGATTCTTAATGTGTCTTCCACTGCTTTGATGTTTAATGTTTTTATGTACACTCATGTACCCACGTTGGAAGGTTACTCTAAGCCTTCCAACATTAACATAACTTCCTTATATGTTATAGGTTGATTCTTAATGTGTCTTCCACTGCTTTGATGTTTAATGTTTTTATGTACACTCATGTACCCACGTTGGGAGGTTACTCTAAGCCTTCCAACATTAATATAACTTCCTTATATGTTATAGGTTGATTCTTAATGTGTCTTCCACTGCTTTGATGTTTAATGTTTTATGTACACTCATGTACCCACGTTGGAAGGTTACTCTAAGCCTTCCAACATTAATATAACTTCCTTATATGTTATAGGTTGATTCTTAATGTGTCTTCCACTGCTTTGATGTTTAATGTTTTTATGTACACTCATGTACCCACGTTGGGAGGTTACTCTAAGCCTTCCAACATTAACATAACTTCCTTATATGTTATAGGTTGATTCTTAATGTGTCTTCCACTGCTTTGATGTTTAATGTTTTTATGTACACTCATGTACCCACGTTGGGAGGTTACTCTAAGCCTTCCCACCTCAATATAAGAACTTATATGATGATTGTTGTATACTATACGGATGTACAAAAACATGCACTTTTTAACAGCAATGTTATGATTTATCTTCAATTTAAAGTGACACATCCTTTTTCCTAAAGTAGAGATTGGGTGATTGATCAAAAGTGTAATAATCCGTGTCTTTTAGGTTAATTAATTCTTGGAATATGCCGCTTCTTAAATTGGTTCTCTTGGAAGCCCCCAAAGAAAAACCGGTTCTTTTTTTCTAAAGTATAGATTGGGTGATTGATCAAAAGTGTAATAATCCGTGTTTTTTAGGTTAATAAACTCCTGGAATGTGATGCTTCCTAAATTCCTTCACAAAAAATAAAAACAAAAAAGACTAAACAATATTATTTACATAATATACTTTTATTATTTCATTGATAAATCAACACTGAAAATTTCATTAAAATCGGATAATTTCCTCATTTTTGGTCAATTTGTTTCAATCGGGGTTTAGATTTATTTTGTAAGATATTTTGCGGCAACTTTGGCAGTGTCTATCTTATGCACTTTCATTAAGTTAGCAAAATGATGGGAGGGGGCAGCGCACGACAATAAAAAAAAATACATCTTCAGAATTTTGAGAAAAAATATCTTTACAATGTCATTAAAAAAGAAACCCGATACATTCAACTTAAGATATTTTTATTGTTTTTTTTTTTTTTTTTTTTTTTTTTTTTTGGATTAAAGTTGTTTTTAATTACGTATTGCTTAAAAAATACTATACATTTAATGTCGAAAAATATTTTTAAAATCAGGTTTAATTGAAATTATATATTGCAATACTAAAACAAACAACTGAGACTAATGTGTCTACCGTTGAATTCAATAATTAATTTCAATGGTTAATTAAATGTATAGTAATTTGGGGGTTTTGTTGTTGTTTTTTTTTAAGCAATACGTAATTAAAAACAAGCTTAATCTCTAAACTCATAAACCTTAAACCTAATTCGCAAAAAAGTTCATTCATACACTGTAGTTAAACTGTTATGGATTACCACCAAATAAGTTTCCGTTTTAATTTTGACGACGATTTGCAAGTTTAACCGTTTTTATAGGACGATATTTTGTAAATGAAGGCCCGATTTAATTCGTGACGGAGGACTATATACTTTCCGAGAATTAACCCTTTTAATTAAGAAATTAATTTTCTTAGAAAATTTATTTTCTAAGAAAATTTCTTATCTGAAACAACTGTCGATTTTGTGTTGTACATATTTCTTTATCAAAGTGGGCGTTCCATTTTTAAAAAATTTACATAGAAATCTGTTTTAAAAATGAAAATGTCAATTTCACTTTTTTCTTCGTTCTGATTTAAATACGAATTTGATAATTTTCGCCATAAAAAGTACATCTTTTTTTTAACATACCTAATAAAATTCATGGCATGAAAATAAAAATAAAATTAAATACCTTGTCTTTTGTTTTTATCGTTGTTTCTTTCTTTGTTGTTAAACGTAACCAACAACAAATTCCCAACAGAAATAGGCGGTGTTGAGGGAAAACTGGTTCCACAAGATATTTGAACCAGAGTAAAAAGAACAAACAAGGAACATTTAGATATTTTAAGAAGTTTAACAATGGGGTAATAAAGGACTATTTGCTCGTAAATTGCTACCACAAAATAAACTGAACCCCCATTTTATGTCCGTGTTTTTGTATTAAATATTTTATTTTTCTTGCACCCGTTATGTTACAATACAAAATATATTTTATTTATTTATTTTAAGATTCACTTCAATATGTATATTCTAAAAAATTTTATTTTGTGAGAATGTTTTAAAGTGGGGGCTCGTTTTACCATTTATGCCTAAATTGGATCCTCCTTTTATGACCGTAATTTTGTTTTTTCGTCGACGATGATTAAAATCTGACGTTTTTATTTTAGAGTACCAAAGCCAAAAAGAAAAGAAATAACAACAACAAAAAGTAATATTTAACTTTTTACTCGTAAATTCCTGCCATAAAATTTGGCTTGGGCATTTAATGGTAGGAATTTACGAGTAAAAAGTTGAAGTGTAAAAACGAACCCCCACTTTAAAACTAAACATTCTCACAAAATAAAAGCTTTTAGAATACACACATTGAAGTGAATATTAAAATAAATAAAGGAAATATATTTAGTATTGTAACATAACGGGTGCAAGAAAAATAAAACATTTATTGCAAAAACACGGACATAAAATGGGGGTTCAATTTATTTTATGGTAGGAATTTACGAGCAAATAGTCCTTTATTACCAACAGTAGTGGATAATGGTGTTATAACAGAAATAGATATCTCTTATGATTCGCAATCTTTACTAACACAATACATCCACTCGCCAACAAAACAAATTTAAAAACAAAAGAAAACACTTCGGAAAGAACATAAAAGTTACTGACATCAACGGATGCTAACCCCGTGACAGCGAAAATTAAATGAACAAAAAACAAATGTTCTACTCATAGGCTCCAGCAAAACTTCCGGTCGAAAAACAAAATTTATAAACAATTAAAAATATTTTCTATTCAATGTTTTTCAACCAATAACCCCCCCAACCCTTCAAAGGCTTTCTCGAGCCTCTCAACTGTTATATATACAGCCAGCTTAAAGTAAAAGAATCAGTTAATCGTAGACAGCCAGAGCCGACACACCAGTCTGAGATATGGGAACCGCCATACTATACCCACACCACACCCCGCGTCACACCATACTATACCCACACCACACCTCGCGTCACGCAGAGCCAGAACTGACTTTCAACCCCACACCTGCCCTCATTTCACCAAGCATGAAAAGGAATTACCATCTCAACAATTCCAGCTTTTGTCTATTTTAAATAAACGAAATTAATCCAAACCTTCTCGTCTATTTTGTCTTTTGCAAACCATACGCATTTTTGTGTATGTGTATGACGTGTAAGTACGTCAGGAGTCGTCGGACACTCGCCGTCGCGTCGCCATCGAAGTCTACCATGCTCCTCCCAGACATACAAACCCAACACACGAGCGCCACTACTCAGTTGCTCTGGGTCCTTACAGGTCAGCCCAAACAGCTCAAGATGCGCCTTCACATGAGCCGCCAGACACACACTCTCGTTGACGAATATGTTGTCGATGTATGACGAGGTAGCGCTGTTGATGGTTTCATCTTGCCCGATCACAGCTTTGACAACAGATCGCTCGAACCCCAAGCGGGTAAGGCAATACCTTTGACCCTTAACCTTCACCGTTTGGAATGGCCACAAGGACTTATCAACGTGAATTTGTAGATACGCCCAGCGCAGGTCCACTATAGCGACCCTTCTCTCAGCTTTTGAGCGCAAACGTCTGCATTGGCTGTGTAAGCATCCACATGCGCATTCAGTTTGCGATAGTCCATGACTGGTCGAACCTTCTGTTTGTTCTCCTGTAGTACGGCCATCAGCGGGATCAGACCCTTTGGGGGTCCAAGCTCATCTTCAGGGTACGGAAGCAGCCAGCCGTTGTCTATCCAAATCTGCAGTTCGCGATTGTACTCCTCTTGGAGATGGATAGGGATGGGATATTCTTCTAGCCTGTTTTTCAACCTGGCTGGTGGCTGGTTGTTGGACCACTTTCACGATGCGGTCCAAATCCTTTCACTTGCATCATACTCTGCACAGAAGTCGGGATCGCTGATCTGGATGGCAGCGCAGAATGGTTCGCTAGACTGGGGAAAATTTACGTCGCCGGTGCCAGTTACGATCAATTACAATGGCAACAAGATTAAACTATATTTATATAAAACAAAAGAAAAAAACAACAAAACATTTAGGGATTTAAAAAAAGTCTAACTGAATATAGGTAACTATTATTTACCTACATTCAATCAAATATTATTTACCTATATCCAGTTAAATATTATTTACCTAAATTCAGTTAAATATTATTTACCTATATTCAATTAAATATTATTTACCTATATCCAGTTAAACTATAATATATGTAAGGTATTTACCATGTACCCCACGTGTACGGGTCAGGCACAAGGCCCTATTAATGTGGGACCACCCACAAGCCGAGCCTCATGTGTGGCGGGTGCAAAAAATGTGTTGATAATGTCGGCTTTCCCCCCTCAAGGAGGCGCCTTAGGCACCAGGCAATAAACCCAGCCCTGCCCCTTTAAATCAAGAGGGCATAGGTAAATATTATTTATTCAAAAAAAAGTAAATATTTAAAGTAAAGAAACCTCTTTTGTTATTATCATCATTATCATTATTATTATCATCATCCCATGTGTATAAGAAATATATCAATCTGGATTTTTCTTTCTACTAAGTAAGCCGATGTACACACGTACCTACTTTGAAAATTAAACCGATTAGTTTCTCGCAAATTTGACAAGTGGTTCATACGATTGATAGGTAGGTAGGTACATGTGTACAGAGTCAGATTTATTGAGAGAAAAGAGAAGCCAAAAGAAAAAGACAGAAACATGACCAATGATAAAGAAAGAAAGAAAGAAAGAAAGAAAGAATGAACCTTCTTCGTTCATTTGGAGAACAATTTGGGAAGCTTTTCACTATCGCTTTTATTTTGAATAATTTTGATAAATTCGGACTGTTGTCCTCATCTTAATTGTGGTATATATACACACAATGTTCAGGCCATTGAAACTTTTATAGTAAAAGTCATTTCCAATGCATTTTCATAGTAAAAGTCATTGTCCAATGCATTTTTATAGTAAAAATCATTTCCAATGCATTTTTATAGTAAAAGTCATTTCCAATGCATTTTCATAGTAAAAACCATTGTCCAATGCATTTTCATAGTAAAAATCATTTCCAATGCATTTTTATAGTAAAAATCATTGTCCAATGCATTTTCATAGTAAAAATCATTTCCAATGCATTTTTATAGTAAAAATCATTTCCAAATCATTTTATAGTAAAAATCATTGTCCAATGCATTTTTATAGTAAAAATCATTGTCCAATGTATTTTTATAGTAAAATCATTGTCATTGTCCAATGCATTTTTATAGTATAAATCATTTCCAATGCATTTTCATAGTAAAAATCATTGTCCAATGCATTTTCATAGTAAAAATCATTTCCAATGCATTTTTATAGTAAGAATCATTTCCAATGCATTTTTATAGTAAAATAAATGAAACTCATTTCTAATGCATTTTTATTGTGAAGATAAAGTGGTTGAAATATGATTAAGATTAAATAAACCTATAATAATTTCCCGGGATGTAAAAGATATTTTGGGACTCTTATAATTTCTCAGTAGTAAGCAAGTAATTCCGGATGAAAGAAGATGGAACAACAATTGAAGATAGAGAATCATATATTCAAAGGGTACAAAAAGAGTGGCAAACATGTGGTCTTTGCTTGCTGAGGTTGAAGAAGGTAAAGGTGAGCACTGGATTATATCACTCGCTGGTTGACTGCCAACACGATAAGTGCTGAGGGTGAAGAAGGTAAAGAGAGTGCTTGAAAATGCGACTTTCCTAGTTGATGACCCCAAGATAAGTGACTTTCATCAAGGAGTTTAATTTTGGCGCCAATATCGTATATTGGCTGGTTGGTTGGTTGGTTTATTAATTTTAACGGCATATCAACCCATCCAGGGTTATATCATGCCTAGCAGTTGGGTTGTTATGCATATTGTGTATTCATGTATATACTTTTAGTAATTGGTTTTAACAATGTGTTAGCATTATTGGGAATCATACTGTATGCCATTGATTTGTTTCATGTCTATATTCTATGGTATAATTTTATTTCCCTCAAAAAGGAGAAAATATCCTCTGTGTTAACATTTTCAAATAGATCCTTCATATTGTTTTCTGATGTGAGCAAAAAATCTGCATTCCATCAATAAGTGTTTGACTGTCAGGGGTGTTTGACATGTTTCACATTGTGGTTGTTGTTCTTGTTTGAGTATATAAGAGTGTGTTAGTTTTGTATGACCAATGCATAATCGGGACATAATGACTTGTTCCTTTCTAGACTTCCTTAAAGTTGGTCTCACGCTCTGGTGCCAGGGGGAGATAATTTAACTATAATTTTTCTGATAGATGTGGTACCCAATATATTTGTCTTAACAACTACTGGGTGGCCTTGATGAATATCTAGCCCCTGAAACTGAAACCTGTCCCAAACATTTCTTATTATAATGGAGATTGTGTGTTTTTTGTCTGTAACCGAAACTATATTCCTAATCAAGTCACAATTCCCTTAGTTATTGACATCACATTCTCCATGATTTTATTTTTATCTAAACCTCAATTATTAATAAAATTGTCTTACATTATTAATACTGTTAACTATGTCTACATACTGACAACATGCAATTATATTTATATATACAACAAAATAGCAATTTACAGTGTGAACGGGAAGGCTAATTTGCATATTAATATTAAAAAATCGAATTTAATAAATATGTGCTTAGTATTATTGATTTCTAACAGTTTGGTTTTATTTTAATGAATATAAGCAAAAATCTCTTCAATGAATCTTAAATGAAATCCATTAACAAGATAAAATAACTGTCATTTTGTTCTTTACTTCCTCTTATAATTAAATACTTAAATTAGAAAAAATAACAATGAAAGACGAGAGTGATGGAAGAGTAAGTTTCAGTTGTTCCATTTTTTATTATACTCCCTCTGTTTCAAATCTTTTATTATACTCCCTCTGTTTCAAATCTTTTTATCTGTATTCTTATTTAGTTTCATTAGCCTTTCTAATTTAATACAATATTTTATTACATTAAAACTTAAATACTTGCACCCGGAGGGTGCATATATTTGCTAGTATAAATAAAGAAAATAAAGACATACCTCATATAGTAAAAAATAAACATTGGGTAATGCATATATAAAGGGCAGTTTGTGTGTATGCTGCTGTATGGCTGCACCACCTGGACCCTAACAAAATGCCTCGAGAATAAGCTAGATGGGACCTGTACAAGAAGACATACCTCATATAGTAAAAAGATAAACATTGGGTAATGCATATATAAAGGGCAGTTTGTGTGTATGCTGCTGTATGGCTGCACCACCTGGACCCTAACAAAATGCCTCGAGAATAAGCTAGATGGGACCTGTACAAGAAGACATACCTCATATAGTAAAAAGATAAACATTGGGTAATGCATATATAAAGGGCAGTTTGTGTGTATGCTGCTGTATGGCTGCACCACCTGGACCCTAACAAAATGCCTCGAGAATAAGCTAGATGGGACCTGTACAAGAAGACATACCTCATATAGTAAACATTGGGTAATGCATATATAAAAGGGCAGTTTTGTGTGCTGCTGTATGGCTGCACCTAGACCCTAACAAAATGCCTCGAGAATGCTAGATGGGGTGAGTCATGGATGCAGCACCCCACAAAGAAGCAACTATATTGTCACCTGCCCCCCATCTCACAAACCATCTGGGTGAGACAGACAAGGCATGCAGGACACTGCTGGAGAAGCAGAGATGAGCTCATAAGCGACGTTCTCCTGTGGAAGCCAACACATGGATATGCTAACATAGGACGCCCGCTAAGGACCTACATTGACCAACTATGCGAGGACTTGGGATGCTGCACAGAGGACCTTCCAGGGGCCATGAGTAATAGGGAAGACTGATGAATTGTCATGGATATCCGTGCTGTGCGCGCGACATGATGATGATGATGTCCGAAGGAAATTATGAAAATAAAACAATTAATGACAACGTAAATATGTATAAACATTCACAATCACCATATCTTGGTTTTGAGCAAAAATAATGAAGATTTCATTTATAATCGTGAAGATAATTAAGAAATAAAATTTAAATGATAACAGCATTGAATTTGTTGGGTTTTTTTTTGCATTTATTATTTTGAATAGGAGACATTAAGGTGTTTTTTTTATGTAGAGATTGTAATGGGGCATCCTGCAAGGATCCAACTTGCAATTCAATAATAATGGATCTGTGAGACTACTTTTTTTTACCCCCACCTCTACCCAGGCGATGCTGGGTAGCTGCTTCTAGTTTATAAATAAAGAAAATAAAGGAAATCAAGGAAATTAGAATTTTATTTTTGAAAATGAAAACATGACAACTGGAATAATTTCTCTGAATTTTTTAGATAATTAGTATTATTTGTATTATTCAGACTATTATCCTCATCTTCATTGTTATCTGTACAACATTTCAGATGATGTGTCCTCCAGCCTTCTTCAGGTATTTCTTGTTGGACTCAGGAACTTTCACGGACTCGGGAACCTTCTTGTCGTAATTGGGAGCCATCACAGAACTTTGAACCTAACCCTTTATTCAGTCCATTGGAGTATCCTGTTCTCATTCCGCTAACCATAGCTGGTGTACAGGTGTTAAGCTGTGTTAATTATTCTTCTATTTTACTGCTGCCCCTGACCAAGATTGAACCTGGAGTCTAGAGATAACTGTCACTTAGAACTGTCTTAACCTAACTCTTTTATCCACTAGGCTATGTGTCCAAATACCTGAAGAAGGTTGGAGGGTACATTGGCCGAAACATTGTACAGATAACAATGAAGATGAGGACAATAGTCCGAATAATACTAATAATACTAATATAAAGATTTATTTTAAATTCTTAGGTTAGGGAATCATATTCATTCTTTACAAGAATATGGCTTTGCTCTTCTGTGTGTTCTCATATGGTGATTGAAGCTTGCCTTCTGTGAAAAGGAAGGGCTACACACTTCACATGAATATGGCTTTTATCCACAGTGTTTTTTCATATGTCGGTTTAAGACATACTTTTCTGAAAAGGATGAGCCACAAACATTACAAGAATATGGCTTCTCTCCTGTGTGTGTTTTCATATGTGCAGTCAAGTGTCCTTTCTGTCTAAAGGAAGATCCACACACTTCACAAGAATATGGTCTCACTCCTGTGTGTTCTTGCATATGATATAACAAAGATGACTTATGTGCAAAGCAAGAATCACACTCTTTACAAGAATATGGCTTTTCTCCAGTGTGTGTTCGCATATGTACATTAAAGGTTCCCTTCTGTGTAAAGGAAGATCCACACACTTCACAAGAATATGGTTTCTCACCTGTGTGTTTTCGCACATGGCACTGCAAATTTGACTTTTGTGAAAAGCGATAGCCACACACTTCACATGAATATGGTTTCTTATCTGTGTGTGTTCTTATGTCTACCTTCAAGGTTCCTTGCTGTGGTAAGGATGAACCATGATGAACTTCATATGGTTGCTCTCCCGCATGTTTTCGCATATGATATAACAAAGTTGACTTTTGTGAAAAGCAACAATCACACACTTTACAAGAATATGGTTTTTCTCCCGTGTGTGTTCTCAAATGTATTTTCAAGGTGTCCTGCCGTGAAAATGCAGAGCCACACACTTCACAGGAATATGGCTTTTCTCTAGTGTGGGTTCTCATATGTTCATTTAAGTTTGTCTTCTGTATAAAGGAAGAACCACACAGTTTACATGAATATGGTTTTTCTCCCGTGTGTGTTTTCATATGTCGGTTCAATTGGTAATTTCGTGAAAAGGATGTGCCACACACTTTACAGGAATATGGCTTTTCTCCCGTGTGGATTCTCACATGTTCTTCCAAGTGTCCCTTTTGTATAAAGGAAGATCCACAAATTTCACAGGAATATGGCTTTTCTCCCGTGTGTTTTTGCATATGATACTGCAAAGTTGACTTTTTGGAAAAGCAATAGCCACACACTTCACAAGAATAAGGTTTTTCTCCCGTGTGTGTTTTCATATGTCGGTTCAATTGGTATTTTCGTGAAAAGGATGTGCCACACACTTTACAGGAATATGGCTTTTCTCCCGTGTGGATTCTCACATGTTCTTCCAAGTGTCCCTTTTGTATAAAGGAAGATCCACACATTTCACAGGAATATGGCTTTTCTCCCGTGTGTTTTTGCATATGATACTGCAAAGTTGACTTTTTGGAAAAGCAATAGCCACACACTTCACAAGAATAAGGTTTTGCTCCCGTGTGTGCATTCATATGTGTATTCAAGTTTTGCTTCTGTATAAAGGAAGAGCCACAATGTGGCTCATCACTACTTTGTGTTTCCATATTTTGGCTGAATTTTATATTTAAAAAAGGCAGAGCCACACACCTGATACAAATATGGTTTCTCTCTAATTCAATGAATTATTTCTTTCAGGTTGAAAATCTGCAATAAACAAATAAAACAAAACATTAAAATATGATCAATTGATAAAGAAATAAGTAGATTATATAAAACCATATTTCAATTGGCTGAGAGCATTCAATTATTTTTGGTAAATATATATATTGTATGTTATTTTACAAAAATTCAAGTCAGCCTAAAATACTGAATACATATGTTGCACATCAAAGATAAAGTGTCAAAGTTAACTGAGCTGAAAAAATGTGAATGTTTGTTGAAAAAATATTTGAAGGTGATCCTTCTACTCATGTGGATGGCATTAGCTGGAAGTGGCAGCATCTAATACAAAACATCGAACGTGAGATCTGTGCATGACCGGAATTTATACCTATTTTTACCGGGAGGTGTTGAATTTTTCAGAATATATATATTTACCAACCCCTCCGCACGAGCAGGATGCGACACAAGGTCAATTTCATAAGCGGAGTTCAGCAGGTTTGAATTCAAAGTTTTCCTTTTCCTAGACCGGTTGCCTAAGCAAGGTTAAAGAGCCCAGTCTGCCCTGCTATTTACCCATAGCTGGAGGGAGAGTAGGATTCATACCTTTCCCAAGGGTATTAGCGCTAAGTGAAATGCAATTACCACATCCAGGATTTGAACTCGGAGCGACGAGTCCATTTCCCATGACTTTAACCATTACACCACGCACTTCCTATTTTCAATTTTTCAGAATATAAGGTGTGTGCTAGTTCCCCGCCTAGACTTATAGACTAGGTGAGATCATGTGGTCTATTCCTTAGCCAATCGCTGGCCATACTGCGTGGCTGATATATTACTTAAGCGCTGATTTTTTCTCAGTCTACTCGCAGGCATCGACGAAGGAACCTAGGATTCTCTACCTGAGAGGATTACCAAGGAACCAAATCGGAGGACTCTTTACCTAGAATCAACTGGCCAAGATGGCCCTTAAAAACTCAACGTGTTGATTGGCCGATTGAATCTATGCACCACGAAGAGTCTATAAATTTAAGTTGTGGCCTCCAGCACATATTATATATAAAATCCTAGGTTGTTGGTCCGTTCTTCCGTATTAAGCACGAACAACTGAACGCCTTTCTCTCAAGGCCTTTAAATTGTTAACCAACCACGTATTCAAGTGTTTTTTTTAGATATATATATTTACCAACCCCTCCGCACGAGCAGGATGTGACACAAGGTCAATTTCTTAAGCGGAGTTCAACAGGTTTGAATTCAGAGTTTTCCTTCTCCTAGACTGGTTACCTAACCAAGGTTAAAGAGCCCAGTCTGCCCTACTATTTATCCATAGCTGGATTCATACCTTTCCCAAGGGTATTAGCGCAAAGTTAAATGCAATTATCACATCTAGGATTTGAACTCGGGGCGACGAGTCCATTTCCCATGACTTTAACCATCGCACCACGCGCTTCCTTTTTTTTAGATATAAGGTGTATGCTAGTTCCCGGTCTATATTTATAGACTAGGTGAGATCATGTGGTCTATTCCTTAGCCAATCACTGGCCATACTGCATGGCTGATATATTACTTAAGCGCTGATTCTTTCTCAGTCTACTTGCAACCAACAACGAAGAAACCTAGGAATCTCTACTTGAGAGGATTACCAAAGGATCCAAATCGGAAAACTTTTTCCTAGAATCAACTGGCCAACGATGGCCCTTAAAAACTCAACGTGTTGATTGGCCGATTGAATCTATGCACCACGAAGAGTCTATAAATTTAAGTTGTGGCCTCCAGCACATCTTATATATAAAATCCTAGGTTGTTGGTCCGTTCTTCCGTATTAAGCACGAACAACTGAACGCCTTTCTCTCAAGGCCTTTAAATTGTTAACCAACCACGTATTCGAGTGTTTTTTTTAGATATAAAGTGTGTGTTAGTCCCCAGCCTAGACTTATAGACTAGGTGAGACCATGTGGTCTATTCCTTAGCCAATCGCTGGCCATACTGCGTGGCTGATATATTACTTAAGCAGTGATTCTTTCTAAGTCTACTCGCAACCATCGATGAAGGAACCTGGGATTCTCTACCTGAGAGGATTACCAAAGGAACCAAATCGGAGGACTCTTTACCTAGAATCAACTGGCCAACGATGGCCCTTAAAAACTCAACGTGTTGATTGGCCGATTGAATCTATGCACCACGAAGAGTCTATAAATTTAAGTTGTGGCCTCCAGCACATCTTATATATAAAATCCTAGGTTGTTGGTCCATTCTTCCGTATTAAGCACGAACAACTGAACGCCTTTCTCTCAAGGCCTTTAAATTGTTAACCAACCACGTATTCGAGTGTTTTTTTTAGATATAAGGTGTATGCTAGTTCCCGGTCTATATTTATAGACTAGACGAGATCATGTGGTCTATTCCTTAGCCAATCGCTGGCCATACTGCATGGCTGATATATTACTTAAGCGCTGATTCTTTCTCAGTCTACTCGCAACCATCGATGAAGGAACCTGGGATTCTCTACCTGAGAGGATTACCAAGGGATTCAAATTGGAGGACTCTTTACCTAGAATCAACTGGCCAAGGATGGCCCTTAAAAACTCAACGTGTTGATTGGCCGATTGAATCTATGCACCACGAAGAGTCTATAAATTTAAGTTGTGGCCTCCAGCACATCTTATATATAAAATCCTAGGTTGTTGGTCCGTTCTTCCGTATTAAGCACGAACAACTGAACGCCTTTCTCTCAAGGCCTTTAAATTGTTAACCAACCACGTATTCGAGTGTTTTTTTTAGATATAAAGTGTGTGTTAGTCCCCAGCCTAGACTTATAGACTAGGTGAGACCATGTGGTCTATTCCTTAGCCAATCGCTGGCCATACTGCATGGCTGATATATTACTGTGAGAAGACCTGTTCCGTACTCTGCTCTTTCGATGTACTCGTCTAGATCCCAACGTTGTGAATTATGTGCCGGCCGAATTTAAAGCACTAGTCAGAAACAGGCTCACAAGAATTAAGAACGAAACAACAACAACAACAACAAGTGTAAACAAGACACATGGAAGAAGGGTGTGTTGATACTCGCTGGCTGCTACTGTCTACTACTGCTGCTATCCCTACTGGCAAACTTGACACTTCAACGGCGAACTTAACCCTTCGATCCCCGGGTTCTAACTTACTTAGGGCTCGAGTTTAGTTGTCTTTATGTCAAATTCCCCTACCCAAACCATCTTCTCCGGACCACACAAATGGCCAGAACTTAAATAAATCGCAGACTTCGAGTCGCCATTAACCCTTAAAATTAAAGCACTCAAATATTTTCCAGACAATCTTTTGCTTTTAATACCTGGGTGCCTAAGATATTATCACCAAGTGGTCCCATTTCATGGTGGCATATAGGTCTCTTTAAACTTTACGACCTAATCTTTTGATTCGTAAAAAGGTCAGCCACCCACTCCTTTTACTTATGCCGGCCTTAACCTACTCTCTTTCTTATTTATTTATTTATTTATTCTGACCATGTTCGTCTTCAACCATAGTATCACATTACTTAAGCGCTGATTCTTTCTCAGTCTACTTGCAACCATCGATGAAGGAACCTGGGATTCTCTACCTGAGAGGATTACCAAAGGATCCAAATCGGAGGACTCTTTACCTAGAATCAACTGGCCAAGGATGGCCCTTAAAAACTCAACGTGTTGATTGGCCGATTGAATCTATGCACCACAAAGAGTCTATAAATTTAAGTTGTGGCCTCCAGCACATCTTACTGGCCAACGATGGCCCTTAAAAACTTAACAGGAGGAAATATGTGCAGATTCTCTTTTTGTTATATATAAGACTTTCTGGTGACCTTTTTTTTATTTTTAGGTATGATGTCACTCTATGTATTCAACAGTTGTGGACTCTCTGGTGGCTAGTAAGTCCAATTCTGGACATTCAGATGTGGCCACACACATTGCAAGGGAAATTCCCATCTGCATTTGGTGGTTCATGACGACGAAGACGTTACCACTCTGCAGCCCTGTTAATCTTGATATTGAGCTGCTTAGCTCCTGCGCAGAGACATGTACTGATCAACAGAATTATCATACCAGTCATCTCTGATCATTAGATATTGCTGTATTGCTATATGAGAAGATACTCTTACACTAGAAGGCATCATTAATATACCCCTTAATAGTGCCAGAGTGTCGCGAAAAACCCGGAAGAACCAAGATTCAATAACCAGACAATAAACCACTCTGCAGCCCTGTTAATCTTGATATTGAGCTGCTTAGCTCCTGCGCAGAGACATGTACTAATCAACAGCATTACCAGACCAGTCATCTCTGACCATTAGATATTGCTGTATTGCTATATGAGAAAATACTCTTACACTAGAAGGCATCATTAATATACCCCTTAATAGTGCCAGAGTGTTGCGAAAAACCCCGGAAGAACCAAGATTCGATAACCAGACAATAAACCCTTGTTTTTTTTTGGATGGGGGTTGCCACTCCCTCGTGGTCGAAGTTTTTTTATTTTTCAACAAGTTTTTAAATAAAATAACTGGTGCATTTTAACATTCATATATATCAACTTTATTCCCTGATTTTTGGTAATCTTTTTTTCTTTTTAGCTCAGTCGGTAGAGTGTTCGGCTAGAAACCGCAAGGTTCCTAGTTCGATACCGGTCCTCGCCAACTCAGCGTATGAGTAGCACAGGGATCTGTGCGGTAAAGTAAGGAGCTGATGGTAGGTGTGGCGCTCCACCTCATATGCTAAAAATAATCTCCTTGGTCTAGTGCTAGTGAAAAGGGGATAGACTCCCTTGCTGATTGGCTGTTACCGACTTTAGGCCATCCTAACTACTATATATTGTTGTATTGCTATATAAGAAGATACTGTTACACTATAAGGCATCATTAATAGACCTCTTAATAGTACCAGGGGCATATCACAAAACCCAGGCATTGTTTCACAAGAACCAAGTTTGGATAACCATGGACTTTAACACTTTTTTTTTTTTTTTTTTCACTCACTTGTGGTCGAAGGATTGTTTTCGACAAGTTTTTAGATAGAAAAGCTGGTGCATTATAACATTAATTCATTAATATATAAACACTGAAAATTTCATTAAAATCAGTTAATTCCCTGATTTTTTGGTAACTTATTTTCTTTCAGTGGGGTGACAAGTTTTTAGATAGAAAAAGCTGGTGCATTATAACATTAATTCATTAATATATAAACACTGAAAATTTCATTAAAATCAGTTAATTCCTGATTTTTGGTAACTTATTTTCTTTCAGTGGGGTGACAAGTTTTTAGATAGAAAAGCTGGTGCATTATAACATTAATTCATTAATATATAAACACTGAAAATTTCATTAAAATCAGTTAATTCCCTGATTTTTGGTAACTTATTTTCTTTCAGTGGGGTGACAAGTTTTTAGATAGAAAAGCTGGTGCATTATAACATTAATTCATTAATATATAAACACTGAAAAATTTCATTAAAATCAGTTAATTCCCTGATTTTTGGTAACTTATTTTCTTTCAGTGGGTGACACTAGTAATATCAAATTTGACTTTATCGCTTGAATTGGTGCTACTTAGTATATTAAAAATTTAAACATTAAAAAAGAAATGCAATGATAAAAAGAAAAATGAATGAATGCAAAATAGCTAACATGAAAAAAAATGAAAAATAAAAAAATAATTGTTTTGGGCTTCCATAATTTCAAACCATACACATTCATTTTTTTCTCAGTAACAAAACTAAATTCATTACATTTAATTAATTTAAAAAAAATTTTTAATTTTTTATATGAGGCCAACAATTCAATTAATATCTTATATCAAAGTGAAAAAAAAAAAAAAAAAAAAAAAGGATTAAAAAAAATTCAGCCAGATCTTTTTTTGTTCTATAGAATACAATTCTATATTTTACATCAAAATAATAATAAATACGCGTACACATTTCTTTTCCCAAACTTAAGAAGGGAAAGAAATTAAAACAAACACACAACACAATCCTTTTCCCAAACTTAAGGAAAAGTAATTAAAACAAATGTTTACATAAAATTCAGAATCGATTGGATAGGTTAGTATTGCTTTCAACTATGTCCGTGCGTTTGCGCCAAAAATGAATTACTTTTCGATCCCATCTTCTAATTATAAAAGACTGAGAAGAAATCAATAGACAGACAGACTTCATCTCATGTTCAAACTGGACACATCCGACGACCACAAACACACGAATCCCATCTCACGGTCAGATAGAACACGACCAAGAAACAGGTGTTCGAATGAACGATTCCACTGCCTCTACACAACTACAACGCCCCTACTACTACCATTATTCTTACCACTTCATTCTACATCAAGAATCCGTTTCAGCAGGTTGTATATACAAACTTGATTCTCATTTCTGTCCACATCTAATCGAACTTTGACGAATACACAAACATTTCACATTACACATTTCTTGACAAACTTTTCCAAACTCTACACACAAACTTTTTTGAACATTCCCATTTTGTTGATTATCGCGAATTTATTCTCTGAATAAGTTTATTTGTTATTTAATAATTATATGCATTTGTTTTATCATTTCTCCGTATTTCCTACCTAAACTGTGTCATATTTTTATTTGTCATTTTAAATACCATTTGAGAACCACTACTCCAAGGCCACTACAGTTCTGAGGCATACCATTTTGTTTTTCTTTTCTTTTTTTTTTCTCTTTTTTTAAAAATATATTGTGGCTTTTTGTAGCAAAACATCGGGACATTCTAGGCAAAAATAAAGTTGTTCTTTCTTTAAATCACCACCTAAAAATTGTTAAAAGAAATGGTAATTTATGAGGAAGTGCGTCCCGGTCTCAGAAATTGCTACCCGGTGAATATTAGAATAACGTCCCCAGCTATGTCGTCTTGGTGGTGTTACTTGAAAGAAAACAACCAACTTAGGGCGTTAAATGTATTTTTGAGAGGGGGGGGCTTCTCTTTTATTTTCGTAATTCTTATTTATTTATCGTAATTTGTTTAGAAATTTATTTATAGAAATTTGTCGTAATTCTTGTTTATTTTAGAGAAATTTGTCGCAATTCTTGTTTAGATATGAGGATGGACATCTATCTATCTATCTCAATTTGTTCATTTTTTACTTTGTTTATATATATCTATCCACCCATCTCCATTTGTTAATATCTACAAAGAGAAGAAACCCCCCCCCCTCTAAAATACATTTAACGCCCTAAGTTGGTTGTTTTCTTTCAAGTAACACCGCCGAGACGACATAGCTGGAACGTTATTTTAATAGTCACCGGGTAGCAATTTCTGAGGCAGGAGACTGGGACGCACTTCCTCATAAATTACCAAAGAAATATCAAAACATCCCAAGATGCAAAGATTTTATTAATATTTTTGTTGTACAGATGCCTCATGTTTTTGTTTTTAATTCATGTTAACTAGGCACTGCCAAAGTTGTTGCAAATCTGTATTTTACAAAATAAATTTTACCCCACCGATTGAAAAAAATTACCAAAAATCAGGGAATTATCTGATTTTAATTAAATTTTCAGTGTTGATAACTAACGGTTAAAATTAAAACATAAATCATGTCCTTAGTAATGATTAAATTAATTAAATTCTATGCCCAAGCTAAATTTTTCCATTTTAATTTTGGCGACGATTTGCAATATTAACCCTTTGTTTTGTGTGTGTTTATGGGATGATATTTTGGTTATGGAGGCCCGCAAGAGAATAATTTTAATGCAATTCTCTTAAATCAGCACCTCGAAATTGTTAGGAAAAAAATTGGCTAAACTTGCAAATCGGTCGGAAAATTAGAGTGACCCAGAAAAAAAGAAAACCCACAAATTTTGTAATAAAACTGTTAATTTTAACTAGGGGTTAGGGTTAGTTTAATGGGAAAATAAATAAATAATTTGAGTTCTGTTTTTTTTCTGGGCCACCCTAATTTTCCGACTGATTTGCAAGTTTAGCCAAAGTTTAACTATATGTGGGTAATATACGTATACTGAGGTTAATTGGAAAATGGTAGTTGTCACCCTAACAAAAATCAGGTACAACTTCTACAGTGGGGTTGAGGGCGGAGCTAAACTTTCAGAACCCCCCCATCTAAAATTTTCGTTTTTAATTTGTTTTTTTATTCTTTCAACGGATTATTATCGATTGCACACCAATCTATCCGATTGCAAAAAAAAAAAAAAATTTAAAAAGTTATTTATTTTTCGAGTTTTCAGGGTGCTCATTTCCCCGTATAAGTTTATCTTAAACTGATTCCCATATCGGAGCCGCTGAAAAAAAATTTTCTTTGTAATTTCTTTTCTTTTTCTTCAATGGATTATTATCGTTTACACACCAATCTATCAGATTGTAAAAAAAAAAAAATTCTAAAAAGTTCTTTATTTTTCGAGTTTTCTGGGGTGCTCATTTCCCCGTATAAGTTTATAGTAAATCGAACCTCCATATCGGAACAGCTCTATTTTAACAGTTAAGCTGAATTTGCACTAAGGTGTCAAAATTAAGGTGACACAGAAAAAACATAACCCACAAATTTTGTAATAAAACTGTTAATTTTAATTAGGGGGGGGGGTAGGGTTAGGGGTTGGGGTTTAAGGTTAGTTAGGGTTAGTGGTTGGGGTTTAAGGTTAGTTTAATGGGAAAATAAATAAATAACTTGGGTTCTGTTTTTTCTGGGCCACCCTAACTTTGACACCTTTGCGCCAGTTTCCTTTCGAGCGGTTCCGATATGGGGGTTCAATTTACTATAAATTTATACGGGGAAATGAGCACCCTTGAAAACTCAAAAAATAAAGAACTTTCAAGATTTTAAAAAAAAAAATCTGATAGATTGGTGTGTAATCGATAATAATCCATTGAAGGAAAAATAAATAAATAAAAAATTTTTTTTTAGCGGTTCCGATAAGAGGGATCGGTTTACAATAAACTTATACGGGGAAATGAGCACCCCTGAAAACTCGAAAAATAAATAACTTTTTTAATTTTTTTTTTTCACAGTCTGATAGATTGGTGTGCAATCGATAATAATCCATTGAAAGAGAAGAAAAAATTAAAACAAAAATTTTAGATGGTGGGGGGGGGGGGTCTGAAAGTTCAGGTCCGCCAATATTCAAATAAAAATTAAACAATTACCAAAAATCAGGCAATTGTCAGATTTTAATGAAATTTGGTAAAGAAGAACAATTTTCTCGTTTATTCCTACCATAAAATAAACTGAACCCTCATTTTATGTACGTGTTTTTGCAATAAATATTTTATTTTTCTTGCACCCGTTATTTTACAATACAAAATATATTTTCTTTATTTATTTTAATATTCACTTCAATGTGTATATTCTAAAAGTGTTTATTTTATTTTGTGAGAATGGTTAGTTTTAAAGTGGGGGCTCGTTTTACAATTTAGGCATAAATTGGATCCTCCTTTTATGACCGTAATTTTGTTTTTTCGTCGACGATGATTAAAATCTGACGTTTTTATTTTAGAGTACCAAAGCCAAAAAGAAAAGAAATAACAACAACAACAAAGGGTAATATTCAACTTTTTACTCGTAAATTCCTGCCATAAAATTAGGCTTGGGCATTTTATCGTAGGAATTTACGAGTAAAAAGTTGAAGTGTAAAAACGAACCCCCACTTTAAAACTAAGCATTCTCACAAAATAAACACTTTTAGAATATACACATTGAAGTGAATATTAAAATAAATAAATAAAATATATTTAGTATTATTGTAAAATAACGGGTGCAAGAAAAATAAAACATTTATTGCCGAAATACGGACATAAAATGAGGGTTCAGTTTATTTTATGGTAGAAATAAACGAGAAAACCGTTCTTCTTTACCGAAATTTTTATCACTTTATTCATCAATGACTTAATTTTATAATAAATTCTGTATACTGTGGTTAATTGTAAAATTGGTAGATTGTCGCCTCCCTCCTCCCGAATAAAAACAAAAAAACAGGCACAACTTCTGCAATGGAAGTGAGATACTTGTTACGAAGGTAGCGTAAATTTAACAAATTATACATAAAATTCAAGATATGAAAATAAATATCAAATTAAATACCTTGTCCTTTTTGTTTTTATTGTAGTTTCTTTCTTTAGTGGATAGACGTAACAAGCAGAAGATTCTCAACAAAAACAACGGAAATGGCCGGTGTTTCGGGAAAACTGGTTCCGCAATATAATTAACCCAATAACCAAAAAACAAACCTTTAAGTATTTTAAATAGTTTAACTCTGTGTAGGTAAATATACGTTCTGTAATTACTGATTTTTAGTCAAAAAGTACCATCACTACGAAAAAATAATTCGTTTTTTTGTTTATTTTGAAGTTTAGGAGTCTAAATTTTGTGTAACTGCCACAGTAAAGATCATTTTGAATGCATTTGTATGGTAAAAAATTATTGTCCATTGCATTTTTATATTAAGAATCATTACCAATGCATTTTTAGAGTTCAAAATCATTTCCAAAGAATCTAATGGTAAAAATCATTGTCCAATGCATTTTTAAAGTAAAAATCATTGTCCAATGCATTTTCATAGTAAAAATCATTGTCCAATGCATTTTTATAGTAAAAATCATTTCAAATGCATTTTTATAGTAAAAATCATTTCTAATGCATTTTTATAGTAAAAATCATTGTCCAATGCATTTTTATAGTAAAATCATTGGTCTATGCATTTTCATTATAAAAATCATTTCCAATGCATTTTTATAGTAAAATCATTGGTCTATGCATTTTCATTATAAAAATCATTGTCCAATGAATTTTTATAGTAAAATCATTGGTCTATGCATTTTCATTATAAAAATCATTGTCCAATGCATTTTTATAGTAAAATCATTTCCAATGCATTTTCATTATAAAAATCATTGTCCAATGCATATTTATAGTAAAATCATTGGTCTATGCATTTTCATTATAAAATCATTGTCCAATGCATTTTAATAGTAAAATTATTTCCAATGCATTTTCATTATAAAAATCATTGTCCAATGCATATTTATAGTAAAATCATTGGTCTATGCATTTTCATTATAAAAATCATTGTCCAATGCATTTTTAGAGTAAAATCATTTCCAATGCATTTTCATTATAAAAATCATTGTCCAATGCATTTTTATAGTAAAATCATTTCCAATGCATTTTCATTATAAAAATCATTGTCCAATGCATTTTTATAGTAAAATCATTTCCAATGCATTTTCATTATAAAAATCATTGTCCAATGCATTTATATATTAAAACTCATTGGTCAGTACATTCTATATATATAAAAGAATCTTCTTTTTATGCACATGAGCGGTTTATATCTCAGAAAAGTGATGTTATTCTGATTTAAAATCTTGCATACACCTTCATATTCTTATAACTAAGAAACACACCAAATTTAGTTATTGATTTTAAGTGATATAATTAATTAAACAAAAATCAACTGATTTGTCAAACTGTTTGCATGGTGCTGCTGCTGATAATGTGAATATTTTGCCTGGATGCTGCGTATTGTAGCATTAATAGCTAATTTTAGTAAACAAAATGCATCCCAAGTATTATGACCTGTTTAAGGGTCAATAAATAAATACTCAAACACGGATTTAAAAGTAAAGAACAGATGTATTCAGCAATATATCAATGTACAAAATGATGAGTGTTTCCTTGTTACAGCATACACAAGAAATGTATTTGCTACTTCTCACTTGAGTAGCTTTACTCTGATAAATATACCCTTTGGGTAAGTCCATTATTCTGGTCATAGGTGAGTCACCTACAACACTAAGTGAGGGTCAAGCTAGCAGACGATCATGGCCAGTAAAGTTGGAAAAACAAGAAGTTGCAGGAAGATGTGCAGCGAAGAGTCGGCCGATGCCCTTGGCCCCTCAAAGGAGGTTTACAACTGGTTGCCGTGACCACGATATCGATCCATAAAAGTGGTTACACAATAGAAACAAAAGAGGGAGAGAGAGAAAGAAAGAAAGAAAGAAAGAAAGAAAGAAAGAAAGAAAAAGAGAGACGGGTAGAGCAACAAAAAAAGCAGAGATGGAGACAGAAAAAAAAAAAGATGTATAAAAGTAAAGGAAGAAAGAAAAAGTGAAAAAAAAAAAAAGTTTTTTAAAAGATGGACAGCGAAGCAGAAAAAGAAAAAAAAGGAAGATAAAGTAAAATGATCAGTAAAAAAGAAAAAAAAGAAAGAAAGAATTGAAAAGAGAAGCTGAAATGAAGGACGAAAAAAAAAAAAGAAAAAGAAAGACTGAAAATAACATTCATTTGGAAGAAGGAAAGAAAGAATCAAGAGAAGCGAACACTTAAAAAAAAAAAAAAAAGAATAACAGAAAAAGAAGGTATATGCACACACGCAATCAGATTTTTTAAAAAAGTATGTGTATATATATATATATATATATATATATATATATATATATATATATATATATATATATATATTTGGAAGAATATGTGCTTAATTGAAGTCATACCTAATTTTGAAAATTAATTAATAATGGGCATACCTATTCAAATGTAAGGCTAAACAAATCGAGAAAAATCAATAAGGAGGTCTTCCTGTCTATAGCTCTGCTGATGAGGCCTAATAGGCCGAAATGTACATAAAGAGATTGATTTTTCTTGATTTGTTTAGCCTTACATTTGAATAGGTATGCCTGCCTAATTAATTATTTATTAATTAATTTTCAAAATTAGGTACGACTTAAATTAAGCACATATTCTCCCAAAAATTGTTGGCTAAAAAAGCCATATCAAAAACACATCGTTTGTTTATTTACTTCTCATATATATATATATATATATATATATATATATATATATATATAACATTTTGAAAAAACATATGATGTTTGTTATGAGATTGCTGACAGGCCTGTTTCGACCAAAACGATAAGTTGGTCTTCATCAAAGAGCGACATAGACGAGAAGAAAATATCCGTTAAAAAGACTGTTTACAAAACGAACACTGATATCAACCGCTGAAAATTTTTTGAAAATGCATGTTCTGTTTTAAAAATAAAAATAAAATAAATTTTATTTTTAATTAAAAATCAGAAGCATTATAGTTCATGGTAAAACTCATACAATAAACTCTTTTGAGTTTTACCATGAACTATAATGCTTCTGATTTTTAATTAAAAATAAATTTATTTTATTTTTATTTTTAAAACAGAACATGCATTTTCAAAAATTTTCAGCGGTTGATATCAGCGTTCGTTTTGTAAACAGTCTTTTTAACGGATATTTTCTTCTCGTCTATGTCGCTCTTTGATGAAGACCAACTTATTGTTTTGGTCGAAACAGGCCTGTCAGCAATCTCATAACAAACATCATATGTTTTTCAAAATGTTATATTTCATACTGTCGATTAATTTCCATATATTTTTCATATATATATATATATATAATATATATATATATATATATATATATAATGTATGGACCCCCTACCTTTATATATATATATATATATATATATATATATATATATATATATATATATAGGTAGTCTATACATTTTTTTTCAAATACATATAATTCGCCTTTGAGATTAATTTGTAAATCATTTTTATTGTTTTTTTTTTTGTTTTTGTGTTTGTTGGAATTTCTCTCCTATCTCTGACCCAATCTTAGAAATATTTATTTAGTTAGAAAGAAAATAAAATAATCTTTCTGAATATGTCATTTGGATGTGTTTTTATCCATTTAATTTTTTTTTTTACAGTGAATTAAATAACAAAATAATGAATTCAACAAAAACATTTAACGATGTTGGGTCAGTAAAACATGTTTATTTCGGGGGGGGGGTAAGTGATGGAGAGTCTTACCAAGCACGTGATGAATCCAGAAGTTTTGGCACAAAATACCAAAATCACCTGATATATTCCAGACAAGCTCCTAGATGTGCGTCAACCAGAAATTCTCTCCAAGAAATTACTAAATCAGAAGATACCAGTAATTCTCTCAAACTTAACTCTATACACAAGAAGGATTTGGCATTAGTCATTGTTTTGTCACCATTGCTCCCTGGTCCACTCTGACCCGAGTGGTAGTACCTGTTAGGGTCCCATCTATGGGTTAAATAGAAAAATGTATTTATAAAAAAATGTATTATCCATTAAGAATTGATTTATTTCAAAACTTTATCGGCATTAAATAACCCACTGAGGTTGATATTCTGTAAAACAAAACAAAACAAAAAAAAAACAAACAAACAAATCATTGTTTTGTTTTTTAATAAATTGTTACAATTAAACTAAGTTTTAATTCATTTATCTGTTGCTGTTAGTCTTAGAATTAAATGCTATACTTACACCAATAACGATAATTTTTTTTATTAATACTTTCATCGAACTAAGTCACCAGTAGGCACCCTAGCCTAGATCAGTTTTAAAAGGAACTGAATTTTGTTTTTCACCGGTTGTTAGTAAACAAAATCAACAGTTGATAAAAACCAAAGGCACGTTTTTATACCAATATAGTTTTTGATTTTACTAAAAAAAATAGTTATTTCATGTTATTAGAATTCTGGGGTATGGGGTTATCGTCCCTTGTCTGCGAGCCTCTGTTTCAAACCAACCAATCATGAGCCAGCATACTTTTGTCCAATGCATTTTTATAGTAAAAATCGCAAAAGGGGTGCCTAAAGGTCATATGGTACAATTAATTTCTAATACATTATTCTTGTAATAATCATTGTCCAATGCATTTCTATAGTAAAAATCACTGTCCAATGCATTTTCATAGTAAAACTCATTTCCAATGCATTTTCATAGTAAAAATCATTGTCCAATGCATTTTCATAGTAAAATCGTTGTCCAATGCATTTTCATAGTAAAAATCATTGTCCAATGCATTTTCATAGTAAAATCATTGTCCAATGAATTTGTCCAATGCATTTCATAGTAAAAATCATTGTCCAATGCATTTTCATAGTAAAAATCATTGTCCAATGCATTTTTATAATAAAAATCGTTGTCCAATGCATTTTCATAGTAAAAATCATTGTCCAATGCATTTTCATAGTAAAAATCATTGTCCAATGCATTTTCATAGTAAAAATAATTTCCAATACATTTTCATAGTAAAAATCATTGTCCAATGCATTTTTTAGCCAGCAAACCCAAAGTGTGAAACTCATTCTCTTCTGACCCACCTAGCACCGGAGACAGACCTAAAAAAGGGTCTCTCCAGCCTACTATACTTCAACAGACAACCAGAATTGGAGTCGAACGCAAACAGAAGTCCATCATATCCGAACGGAACAGAAGGCCGTAGCAAGGGCTTCGATAATACCCTATCCCAGGATAAACCAGCTAAGTGTCAAATATATTATTTGTGCAAACGAAACTAAAGTTTGCAAGTTCTTTATTTGTAATACAAGTCTTTTATTCATATTCTTGTTGTTCGTTTTACTTATTAGACTCTTAACCTGTCTGCCACACTCACGGTTAACTCCATTCAAATTTCGTTTTCCCTTTGTCTGTATTTCCTTGTACCATTCTGTTCCATTTAGTAAAGCAACGTGTAAGCACGTGTATTTTGTACCTCCGTTAAAATACGTCTTATGTTCTCATTCTACTAACACTATGAGTCAACTAACCCACACCACTGCAAGTTGTCAGAGACCTTTAAGCTCAACAAGAGCATTATGGTTGGAAGAATCATATGGGTGTTAGGACTTTGATCAGACCAGCTGATTGACCAGGATGGGGGCTTCTCCGAACACCAAGTAAGAATCAAAGTGGAGTGTAGCATGTCATGGATTGCTCAGCCACCAGGATTCCGTCCATAAGCATCATGGGTCACCACCCACGGCTACAAGAGACCCAATTTGAAGGAGGCCCTACTCCTCAACAAAGGTGCAGTTGGTATATTATACAGTCCCAGCCAACAGAGTTTGGTTTGTTTTGTTTTACGGCATATCAACCTCAGTGGGTCATTTAATGCCGATAAAGTTTTGAAATAAATCAATTCTTAATGGATAATACAATTTTTTTATAAATACATTTTTCTATTTAACCCACAGATGGGACCCTAACAAGTACTACCACTCCAGGTCAGAGTATACCAGGGAGCAATGGTGATGAACAGGTGCTCCACATTCCCCAAACCTCCAAAACTGGAGCCTCACCATCAGATAGAGTTTAACATCATTCCCAGGACATGTAGACCCTCAGCCACCGCCTTCTAGCACCCATATGATAAAAAGGGGTTGGGGCTTGCCATAAGGGCAATAGGGTTGGGAAAATCATATAGGTGCTAGGGCTTGACGTGACCAGCCGATTGATAGGAGGGGGCCTCTCTGACCGACCGTCTAGCCCAAGATAGGGCCAAAGTGGAGTATTGCATGTCATGAACTGCTCATCCACCTGGGCTCTATCCTTATGCATCACGGGTCGCCACCCACGGTCAACAGGTGGCCCCATTGGGGGAGTCTTACCCCTCTGCAGAGGTGCCAGCCAACAGAGCCAAATAAATAATGACACATGTTTAAAACCTAGCTCCTTCAAATTGTTACTTTTTTAGAGGTAAAACAGAAAATGAATTAAACTAATTTCTTTTTATCAATTTAACGCAACAAGAAATTAAAAAACTGAATTCAAGTTTTTGTTATATGTACAATTTTTCTTTTATTCCGGTCATGGACTATGTGCTTTTGCCAGTTATTTATATAATGTGATGTGATTGAATACAACATTCCATCAAGCTCTTCAACCAGCATTATTATTATTTATTGGCAACACGTCTTTAGGATAGAAATCAATTTCATTTTAAT
The DNA here is from genome assembly GCA_023376005.1 of Doryteuthis pealeii. NCBI lineage: Eukaryota > Metazoa > Mollusca > Cephalopoda > Myopsida > Loliginidae > Doryteuthis > Doryteuthis pealeii. The sequence continues at coordinate 47,576,815 of CM042177.1, forward strand.
TTTATAAAAAAAAAAAAACATTTCTATCTTTATCATTAATGTTACAGTAGAGGCTAATTGAGATTTTTTTTGTCACTGTACATTTATAGAACTAATCATTTCCAAAGTCACAACAGAGATTAACTGAGGTTTTTTTCATTATTCAGTGTTATAGTGAAATTAATTTCCAATGCATTTCTATAGTAAAATTAATTTCCAGTGCATTTTCATTGTAAAAATAATTTCCAATGCATTTTCATAGTAAAAATCATTGTCCAATGCATTTTTATTGTAAATATCATTGTCCAATACATTTTTATAGTAAAAATCATTGTCCAATGCATTTTATAGTAAAAATCATTTCATTTTAATTTTAAAAAAAAAACAAAATATTTCTATCTTTATCATTAATGTTACAGAAGCGGCTAATTGAGATTTTTTTTGTCACTGTACATTTATAGAACAAATCATTTCCAATTTCACAACAGAGATTGATTTAAATGACAAATTTAAATGGACAAACAACATTTTATTTATTTCAAAAAGCAAAAAAAAAAAGATTATCTTTCATTTTTATTTGCATACTGCAATTGTCATATGGAAATTGGCAATAAAAAAAAATGCATTTAAAGAAAATTACAGTAAAATAAATCAAGATGATAAAATAATTTTGAAAAATCAATTACTGTCAGGTATAAGTGGCACTTTGTGCAAAGTTTCTTTTTTCTGTCACATCCTTTCTGCTCATTTTCAAGGTAATCACCTTCAGCTAGGTGTTCATATATGTTGTGTCAGCGATTATCCCCATTAGCCACTAGTATGTTGCTGTAAGGCAGCAGATACGTATTAGTTGGCTAAATGGGTCTCTTGGTTCTTAGGTAGAAGAAATATATTGCCAACAGTAAGCTATTCATGTGCCTCTTCATTGCCCTGATGATTCTATGTGTGTATTTGCATGTGTCAAATGGGATCTCCATGAAAAAGCTGATCCACATATTTCACAAGAAAATGGCTTTTCTCTAGTGTGTTTTTGTATGTGTTTTTTCCATGTACTGGCTTCCACAGGAGAGAATGTCGCTTATGAGTTCATCCTTTCTTCCTCAGCAGTGTCTTGTTCATCTCACTTGTGGGATAGGGTGCAAGTGGCTGTACAGCCTGCTTTTTTGTAAGATGTTGGTGCCAAGACTTTTTTTAAAGATTTCACACAGAATTCTTGTGCAGGTTCTATATTATCTAACAACACATTATCAGGGTAGAAATCACTTCCAATCTTCTTTTAGAGAAAAAAAAAATTTCCATTTTTATCATTAAAATCACTTCCAATGTTACACCAGAGTCTAATTAAGTTTAATGTTATTAGGCCTATTTCAAATCGATCAAAAATGAAAAAGAAAGAGAAAAACATTTCCATTTTTATCATTAAAATCACTTCCAATGTTACACCAGAGTCTAATTAAGTTTAATGTTATTAGGCCTATTTCAAATCGATCAAAAATGAAAAAGAAAGAGAAAAACATTTCCATTTTTATCATTAAAATCACTTCCAATATTACACCAGTGTCTAATTAAGTTTAATGTTATTAGGCCTATTTCAAATCGATCAAAAATGAAAAAGAAAGAGAAAAACATTTCCATTTTTATCATTAAAATCACTTCCAATGTTACACCAGTGTCTAATTAAGTTTAATGTTATTAGGCCTATTTCAAATCGATCAAAATGAAAAAGAAAGAGAAAAACATTTCCATTTTTATCATTAAAATCACTTCCAATGTTACACCAGAGTCTAATTAAGTTTAATGTTATTAGGCCTATTTCAAATCGATCAAAAATGAAAAAGAAAGAGAAAAACATTTCCATTTTTATCATTAAAATCACTTCCAATGTTACACTAGAGTCTAATTAAGTTTAATGTTATTAGGCCTATTTCAAATCGATCAAAAATGAAAAAGAAAGAGAAAAACATTTCCATTTTTATCATTAAAATCACTTCCAATGTTACACCAGAGTCTAATTAAGTTTAATGTTATTAGGCCTATTTCAAATCCATTAAAAATGAAAAAGAAAGAGAAAAACATTTCCATTTTTATCATTAAAATCACTTCCAATGTTACACCAGTGTCTAATTAAGTTTAATGTTATTAGGCCTATTTCAAATCGATCAAAAATGAAAAAGAAAGAGAAAAACATTTCCTATTTCAAATCCATTAAAAAATGCCAAAAAGAAAGATAAATTCGAATGGACGAAAGAAATTTGATTTATTTCAAAAAAAAAAAAAAAAAAAAAAAGATTATCTTTCATTTTTATTTGCAGACTACCATTGTCATGTGGATATTAGCAATAAAGGAAACATTAGAGCAAGATAAAGTCAGTTACTGTTAGGTATCACTGGTCCTTTGTGCCAAGTTTTTTTTTTCAGGCACATACTTTGTGTTGATTTTTAAGGTAATCACTTTCAGCTAAGTGTTTATGTATTGTGTCAGTGATTATCACCATTAACCACTTGTTTCTTGTTGTAAGGCAGCAGATAACAGTAAATGACTTTAGATCATGAAAAACACATCTAATTCAGGTCCAAGTAATAAAAAAAAGATTAAAAATTAAATTTTAAAAAAGATAACGGTAAATGATGATAAAACATTAAATGTGTATTATAAATGACTTTATATATATTATAAACTATTATTATTATTAATACTATTATTATTATTATATTATTATATATTATTATTATATATTATTATATATTATTATTATTATTTTTTTTATATTTATAATTTTATAATTTTTATAATTTTTTATATTATTATATATTATTAATACTATTATTATTATTATTATTATTTTTTTTATAATATTTATAATTTTATAATTTTTTATATTATTATATATTATTAATACTATTATTATTATTATTATTATTTTTTATAATATTTATAATTTTATAATTTTTATATTATTATATATTATTAATACTATTATTATTATTATTATTTTTATAATATTTATAATTTTATAATTTTATATTATTATATATTAATACTATTATTATTATTATTATTATTTTATAATATTATAATTTTATAATTTTTATATTTATTATATATTAATACTATTATTATTATTATTATTATTTTTATAATATTTTATAATTTTATAATTTTTATATTATTATATATTATTAATACTATTATTATTATTATTATATTATTATTATTATTATTATTTATAATATTTATAATTTTATAATTTTATAATTTTATATTATATATTATTATATATTATTAATACTATTATTATTATTATTATTTTTTATAATATTTATAATTTTATAATTTTATAATTTTTATATTATATTATATATTATTAATAATATTATTATTATTATTATTATTATTTTTATAATATTTATAATTTTATAATTTTTTATATTATATTATATATTATTAATACTATTATTATTATTATTATTATTATTATAATATTTATAATTTTATTATTATTATTATCATTATTATTATTAAACTATTATTATTATAAAGTATATTATAAATGACTTTAGATCATGCAAAACACATCTAATTGAGGTCCAAGTAATAAAAAGATTATATATATATAGATTAATGTAAATGACATAGGTGTTGGATTCAAGCGAACAAGTTTCTATAAGCATATAACATTGTATGTATGTATTTATCAAATCTACAGGCAGGATATAACTCAGTCAATTTTTTAAGCAGATTGCTAGTACACAACTAGTTGACTGTTGGTATGTGATGAATTTGCAGTTTTATCTATATATTAAGACTCGTGTTTCTAAATTGTACGACCGTTATAATCTTGCAACACTCTCTGGTGACTGTCCAATCGTTGAGGTTTGCCACTTGCATGTTGTTGTAAGGCAGCAGATATGTATTTGTTGGCTAAATGGGTCCCTTGGTTCTTAGGCAGAAGAAATATATAATGGTAAGCTATTCAAGTGTCTCTTCATCATCCCTGATGATTCTATGTGTGTGTTTGCATGTGTTTTTTCAAACTGGACCTCTGTGAAAATGCGGATCTACAAACGTCACAAGAAAATAGTTTCACTTTAGTGTGTGTTTGCATGTGTCTTTTCAAACTAGAACTCTGTGAAAATGCTGATTCACAAACTTCACAAGAAAATGTTTTCTCGCCAGTGTGGGTTTGCATATGTTTTTTCAAATTGGACCTCTGCGAAAATGCTGATCCACACATTTCACAAGAAAATGGTTTCTCCCCAGTATGTGTTTGCATGTGAGTTTTTAAAGTGGACCTCACTGAAAATCTTGATGCACAAATGTCACAAGAAAATGGCTTCTCTCCAGTGTGAATTCGCATGTGTTTTTTCAAATTGGACCTCACAGAAAATTCGAATCCGCAAACTCCACAAGAAAATGGTTTCTCTCCAGTGTGTGTTTGTATGTGGGTTTTCAAATTGGACCTCTCTGAAAATGTAGATCCACAAACTCCACAAGAAAATGGTTTTTCTCCAGTGTGTGTTCGCATGTGTTTTTTCAAATTGGACCTCACTGAAAATGTGGATGTACAAATTTCACAAGAAAATGGTTTCTCTCCAGTGTGTGTCCGTATGTGTCTTTGCAAAAGTGAATTATGTGAAAATGCTGATTCACAAATAGCACAAGAAAATGGCTTCTCTCTACTGTGTGTTTGCATGTGTGCTTTCAAAGTGGACCTCTGTGAAAATGCGGACCCACAAACTTCACAAGAGAATGGTATCTCACCAGTGTGTGTTTGCATGTGTCTTTTCAAAGCCCCCCTCTTTGAAAATGCTGATCCACAAACTTCACAAGAAAAAGTTTTGTCTCTAGTGTGTGTTTGCATGTGTGCTTTCAAATTAGACTTCTGTGAAAATGCTGATTCACACACTTCACAAGAATAAGGTTTCTCTCCAGTATGTATTCGCATGTGAGTTTTCAAAGTAGACCGCACTGAAAATGTTGATGCACATACGTCACAAGAAAAAGGCTTATCTCCACTGTGTGTTTGTATTGGCTTTTCTACATTGGACGTCTGTGAAAATTTAGATCCACAAACTTCAGAAGTAAATGTTTTTTCTTCAGTGTGTGTCTGCATGTGGGTTTTTAAAGTGCTTCTCTCTGAAAATGTAGATCCACAAACTTCACAAGGATATGGTTTCTCTCCAGTGTGTGTTTGCATGTTTATTTTCAAGGTTATTTTTTTTAACTTGAGATTTAAAAAAATTTTTTTTTTTGCTTTTATTATTAAGCTGTAAATTTTATTCTTAGAGATGAGTATTGTTTGGTATTGTATGATTTTTTTTTTGTTGTTGTTTTGGTAGAGAAAGCAAGTTTATACTAAACACTAGTGTGAAAGTAGTGCACAGAAATGATCTATTAAAAAGTTGAAAATGTTTTTTCTTTCCAGTGTGTGTTTGTATATGAACTTTTCAATTGCAACACTTGCTGATTCACACACTTTTTATAAAGAAACTTTCTCAGCAGTGCATCTTTCTAAGTGCTTTACAATGTTTATTTAGAGTGCTGTGAAATACCTTGTATGCTCACTTAATAATAATAGGATTTCTACTCTGTGTGTAGTTGCATATATACTTTAAAATGTAAAAATAAAGATATACAATCTTTTCAAGAGTAAGGATTCTTTTGTTTTCTTTGATTCAACTACTTGACAAACTCTGTTAATATGAAGGTTCATAGTATTTCTCCTCTGTGTGTAGTTGCATGTATAATTTGAAATGTAAAAATAAAGATGTACAGTCTTTTCAAGAGTAAGGATTCTTTTGTTTTCTTTGATTCAACTACTTGACAAACTCTGTTAATATGAAGGTTCATAGTATTTCTCCTCTGTGTGTAGTTGCATGTATAATTTGAAATGTAAAAATAAAGATATACAGTCTTTTCAAGAGTAAGGATTCTTTTGTTTTCTTTGATTCAACTACTTGACAAACTCTGTTAATATGAAGGTTCATAGTATTTCTCCTCTGTGTGTAGTTGCATGTATAATTTGAAATGTAAAAATAAAGATGTACAGTCTTTTCAAGAGTAAGGATTCTTTTGTTTTCTTTGATTCAACTACTTGACAAACTCTGTTAATATGAAGGTTCATAGTATTTCTCCTCTGTGTGTAGTTGCATGTATAATTTGAAATGTAAAAATAAAGATATACAATCTTTTCAAGAGTAAGGATTCTTTTGTTTTCTTTGATTCAACTACTTGACAAACTCTGTTAATATGAAGGTTCATAGTATTTCTCCTCTGTGTGTAGTTGCATGTATAATTTGAAATGTAAAAATAAAGATATACAATCTTTTCAAGAGTAAGGATTCTTTTGTTTTCTTTGATTCAACTACTTGACAAACTCTGTTAATATGAAGGTTCATAGTATTTCTCCTCTGTGTGTAGTTGCATGTATAATTTGAAATGTAAAAATAAAGATGTACAGTCTTTTCAAGAGTAAGGATTCTTTTGTTTTCTTTGATTCAACTACTTGACATGAACTCTGTTAATATGAAGGTTCATAGTATTTCTCCTCTGTGTGTAGTTGCATGTATAATTTGAAATGTAAAAATAAAGATGTACAGTCTTTTCAAGAGTAAGGATTCTTTTGTTTTCTTTGATTCAACTACTTGACAAACTCTGTTAATATGAAGGTTCATAGTATTTCTCCTCTGTGTGTAGTTGCATGTATAATTTGAAATGTAAAAATAAAGATATACAGTCTTTTCAAGAGTAAGGATTCTTTTGTTTTCTTTGATTCAACTACTTGACAAACTCTGTTAATATGAAGGTTCATAGTATTTCTCCTCTGTGTGTAGTTGCATGTATAATTTGAAATGTAAAAATAAAGATATACAATCTTTTCAAGAGTAAGGATTCTTTTGTTTTCTTTGATTCAACTACTTGACAAACTCTGTTAATATGAAGGTTCATAGTATTTCTCCTCTGTGTGTAGTTGCATGTATAATTTGAAATGTAAAAATAAAGATGTACAGTCTTTTCAAGAGTAAGGATTCTTTTGTTTTCTTTGATTCAACTACTTGACAAACTCTGTTAATATGAAGGTTCATAGTATTTCTCCTCTGTGTGTAGTTGCATGTATAATTTGAAATGTAAAAATAAAGATATACAATCTTTTCAAGAGTAAGGATTCTTTTGTTTTCTTTGATTCAACTACTTGACAAACTCTGTTAATATGAAGGTTCATAGTATTTCTCCTCTGTGTGTAGTTGCATGTATAATTTGAAATGTAAAAATAAAGATATACAATCTTTTCAAGAGTAAGGATTCTTTTGTTTTCTTTGATTCAACTACTTGACATGAACTCTGTTAATATGAAGGTTCACACACATTCCAAAAAAAGTTTTGTTTTTTCAGTCTTTTGGGATCTCTAAATTCTTGTCCTCCAATGCATTTGATATCTGTAAATGAAAAACAGGTATTATTAAAGAAAACAAAAGAATCATGATTTATTTGAAGTATGAAAATTAGAATAAATCACATTGTGTTTTAATTGTAATTCATATTATATGTGTGGGATAGACATTTGTAATGATTAATTATGAGGGAGTGATTATTCTTTATTCTTATAATGTTTTAAACTCACAAGTATGTAGACATCATATTTTATTTCTTTAGAATGGGAAGCCATTTCCTGAGGCCCATTAGTTTATTTTGTTTATGCTAAGTTGTAGTTATTGTTCTATTGTGTGGATGTTTTTTGCATGGTAGCATATTAGAAAGTCATCTACACAATCTATTCTAGTATTTATGTTTTTTGGTTATGTTATTTGATATTAGAAAGTCATCTACACAATCTATTCTAGTATTTATGTTTTTGGTTATGTTATTTTGATATTAGAAAGTCATCTACACAATCTATTCTAGTATTTATGTTTTTTGGTTATGTTATTTTGATATTAGAAAGTCATCTACACAATCTATTCTAGTATTTATGTTTTTTGGTTATGTTATTTTGATATTAGAAAGTCATCTACACAATCTATTCTAGTATTTAATTTTGTTTTTTGGTTATGTTATTTGATATTAGAAAGTCATCTACCACATCTATTCTAGTATTTATGTTTTTTGATTATGTTATTTTGATATTAGAAAGTCATCTACACAATCTATTCTAGTATTTATGTTTTTTGGTTATGTTATTTTGATATTAGAAAGTCATCTACACAATCTATTCTAGTATTTATGTTTTTTGGTTATGTTATTTTGATATTAGAAAGTCATCTACACAATCTATTCTAGTATTTATGTTTTTTGGTTATGTTATTTTTGATATTAGAAAGTCATCTACACAATCTATTCTAGTATTTATGTTTTTTGGTTATGTTATTTTGATATTAGAAAGTCATCTACACAATCTATTCTAGTATTTATGTTTTTTGGTTATGTTATTTTGATATTAGAAAGTCATCTACACAATCTATTCTAGTATTTATGTTTTTTGATTATGTTATTTTGATATTAGAAAGTCATCTACACAATCTATTCTAGTATTTATGTTTTTTGGTTATGTTATTTTGATATTAGAAAGTCATCTACACAATCTATTCTAGTATTTATGTTTTTGGTTATGTTATTTTGATATTAGAAAGTCATCTACACAATCTATTCTAGTATTTATGTTTTTTGGTTATGTTATTTTGATATTAGAGACAGTGATGGACAGGATACTTCCTTGTAGGACACCAATTTCTATATTGATAAAGACTACGACTAGGTGCTTTTTTGACAAATGCTTCACATATTTGGATCTTTATCCAAATTTGGTTATTGATGGGACTTCTTTTGTATGTAAATCTTGATTGTTATTTTGATATTAGTTTGTTGGTTTCTTGTAATTTTGTATTATTAGAAGATTAGTTGTAGACTTCTTTGTATTCTGATGTTTTTCTTTTCTTCATTGTGCTTAATGGTTTGGAATTTGTCTTTTATTTTTTTGGTGTGGAATTTTACTTGTCAAAAAGTGTTATTACAAAATCCAATATATATCATAAATTTCAAAATAATTCAGTAAATTTTTCATTACTATTTTATGATTAATTTACCATAAAAAATCTTTACCATTCATAAAAATAAAATCTCTAAATAATAATAATTCTAATATTAATAAAAAAAAACTATAAAACTTTCTAATGTTTAATTGTATCTATTAGAAGTGCAGGAATTTTGGTATATAATTTTCTGTATTTTCATATGAATCAGATTGAGATAAATTTCTTTTTGTTTCTTTGCTAAGGAATGCTGTATGGATAGTTTGTTTTTTGCTGATCCTGTAAGTAAGTAAAGTCGTCGAGGCGGCCTAATGTCGGTGTCAGCCATACAGCGAGGGAGTCTATCCCCTTTTCATTAGCGCTAGACCAAGGAGATTATTCTAACATCTGAGGTGGAGCGCCACACCTACCATCAGCTCCTTACTTTACCGCACAGATCTCTGTGCTACTCATACGCTGAGTCGGCGAGGATCGGTATCGAACTAGGAACCTTGTGGTTTCTATCCGAACGCTCTACCGACTGAGCTAACCCGGCCCTTCTTAATGATCCTGTACTCCACCAAAAACTATAGAGTCCAACTTCTATAAGGCAACTGTGTCAATTTTAAAGATAATCCTAGTGGTTTATATATATCTATTTATTGGTATTTCAGTCTTGAAAGACTATAATATAGTTTTTGTGCCCCTGAAGTGACCATAAAGTCCAATGTTAGAAAAACTCCAGGGCACAAAGAAAAAAAAAAGAGCCTGGGCAAGATATACAGAGGCTCTGGGTTGCCCAAGTAACAGGGCCCCCCTCTCTGCCTCGCTGACGTGATCCGAAGGAATGGTGAACTAATACATTCGGCGTCAGTTTGGCTGCAGGAGTTGCCAAATAGTGTTTTATGCACTGAACTGCTTAACAGAGTCCAAGCCGTGATTTCTGTCAGAGTTTTCTCCCTTAGCCTTTTCCTATCCAGAGGATAACCACAAGGGTTATTTAGACTACTATGCACCTGGATACTAGCCCATGTATTTCTGTGTTCTCGCGTTAATGTGCTAGATGGCCGTTGAGCTAGAAGCTTCCTTCGCCCTTTCACAGGTTTTGTTTTTCGTCTTGCTGGGTGTCTAGCCACCCTCATCACCAAGCAAGCTTGGTGGGGGTACTGGTTTAGTCGCCGATGATCCGACTATGGAGCAGGTAGTTACAGGCAGAACTATATATAGACACATGAAACATAAAATCAGGGTTCAGTTTATGATAATGCTTACATTGTAAATCAAACCCCCACTTTACAGACAAATGACAAATGTCCAACTTCTGTAAGGCAACTGTGTCATGGACAACTCAGCCACAAGGATCTTGTCCTCAAAGTATTATAAAAAGAAAAAAAAAAAGAAAAAAACAATTGGAATTCTTCCTATCTGTAATTGGTCGGAAAATTAAAACATATTACAGAAAAAACAGAACCCAAATTATTTATTTTCCCATTAAACTAGCCCTAAACCCCAACCCTAAACCCCCCTAGTTAAAATTAACTGTTTTATTACAACATTTGTGGTTTCTGATATTTTCTGGGTCTCCCTGTATACATAGTGACCCAGAAAAAAACAGAACCCAAATTATTTATTTTCCCATTAAACTAACCCTAAACCCCAACCCTAACTCTAAACCTCCCTAGTTAAAATTAACAGTTTTATTACAAAATTTGTTGGTTCTGTTTTTTCTGAGTTTCCCTAATTTTCCGACCGATTTGCAAGTTTAGCCCTGTAGCCATGTTGATAATACTGAACAATTCCTGGAAGTAGCATACAACAAAACATAAAATCAGGGTCCAGTTTATGATAATGCTTACATTGTAAATTGAATCCCCACTTTACAGTCAAATGACACATTAAATCAGTGGTTCTCAAACAGTGCACCACAGTGCTTTTTCAGGTGCATTCCGTAGTATTCCTGAAAAATCTATCCAGAAATGAAAAGCAAATGTATACTAAGTTACTATATCCTACCATTACTTTATGAACACTCTGCAACTGAATAAAAACACAGGTTTTAAACAATTTTATTGAGAAAAATTATTTTAATGCAATTTTCCACCTCATATTTATGTGAACTGGGATTTTCAACCCTCTCAACAATTAAGTATAAAAAGAGAGGAACTCTTCAATGCATTGATGAGGAAATGAGAGTTTGTCTCTCAAACATAAGACCAAACATTGAAGAAATCGCAAGGTCTCATTAACACAGGAATGAATAAACTTCATAGAGGTATGTTAAGTTTGTTTTTGTTAAATGTGTTATTTTTTATATATTTAACAGTTAACTTAATAACATATTAGTCCTATTTTGTATACAGTGTGCTGTCAAGTATCTGTAGTACTGTAAGTGCGGCCAGAGTGTATAAAGTTTGAGAACCACTGCATTAAATAAAAGTGACAAAAATTTAGTTTTAAATACCATATTTTTCGGACGATAAGGCACCCCAGATTATAAGGCGCAATATCAGTGAACGGATCTATTTTCATATATAAGGCGCACCGGATTATAAGGCGCAGTATCAGTGAACGGATCTATTTTCATATATAAGGCGCACCGGACTATAAGACGCAGTATCAGTGAACGGATCTATTTTCGAGTATAAGGCGCATAAAGCAGAACAAAACAGTTGGATAGGTCAGATTTATTCAAGTCACTAAAAATAACTATCAATATTGTTCACTTGTAACACACAAAGAACAGAAAAATACGCTCACTTTTTCAAATCATTCCTCTTCTACAAATCCATCAAATTCTTCATCTTTGGTGTTGGAGTTTAACAATTGGGCGATGGCGGCATCAACCAAACCTGAACCCCTTTCGTCATCCTCTGAGTCAGTCTCATTGCTGTTGTTTGGCTGTTCAGTGGTAATTTCGGCCTTCGTGAAAGTTTTGACGATAGTTAAGACACAAGTCCTAAGCACAACCAGGATTCATACATAAGGCGCACCGGATTATACGGTGCACTGCCAATATTTTAGCAAATATAAGGATTTTAAGTACGCCTTATAGTCCGAAAAGTATGGTACACTAAATTCTATTTATTTATCTTATTTTTTTTTTCACTTTTAGGCTTCAGTACTCTAAATCTACAGGAGTCGGAATTTGATTGGGGCTACAAATAACATATGGCCATAAAATGAGGGTCGGTTTATCATTATTCTTATATTGTACATCGAACCCCCACTTTAGAACCAACCATTAGAATATACATATTAAATATTAAGATATACAAAGAAAATATATTAAGTACTGTAAAATTATGGGTACACTCTCTTTAGAACCAAGTGAAATTGAAACTTTCTTACAAAATACACATTAAAATGAACATATTTTTTAAAAATTCACTATGGGACTAAATCAAATTTTAAACAGAGTAATAAAAATAAGTCTTTTTCTACAAATACAAATAAATACGTATTTTTATTTGTAAAGAAAGACATTAAATGGTGATACTAACATTTCTGACAACACAACTAATGATACAATACGATTTATTTTATGTTAAATAAATGTGCTAAATTGGAATGTCCGCTTTTCAAAATAAAAAGAAATAATTTTGACAAAGAAATGTACACAGCAAAGGATCGACAATTGTTTCACACGAGAAATCTTCGAAAGGGGTTAATTCTTGGAAAATATTTTTCTATTTTTGTAAATCGTTTTAAATTGTTTTATGGCGTGTTGGCATTTGACATCTAATCTTTTTTGTTTTGTTTTTTTACTTATATTTTTTTTAAAAACTAAAATTCTTTCAGGGATACAATTGAATACAAAACCCTGTACCTAAATTAAATCGTGTTGAATTGTACGAGTAATCTAATACTAATAGTGGTATTTTAGGTACCACCAAACCGTTTAGGCCATCTTGAATAAAACGGAAATAGATATTTCCGTACTTTGCTTATCAAAAATCTCGTAAAAAAAAAAAGATCGTACAGGGTTGTTACAAAGAAAAATAGTTAATTCAAAGATCAAATTATCCGATTGGGAAAAATTACATCGTTATCTTAAAAAATAAACAAACCTGCCCGTATTACATGCGAAAGGGTAATTTTCAGACCGTAATATAGACAGAAAAGTTACAAATTATTTCCCTTTTACGATCAACCAGTAAAAGTATGGAATGAAAATTTGAATATTTTTTCTAAGAGAAAAACTGATAAAATAATCTATTATACTTACTTTTTATTTTAATTATTGAAAAAAGTTAAATAAAATAATTTTTTTCACGCTAACACTGTCAGCCTAACAGGAACAAACTTCGGTTACTTAGAAGCGTCTCGTCTCTTTGTAAAACAAATGTCGGCAATGCTCTTCCGTACATTCTAAGGATAACACATTACTATTCAACAATAAAAATTACAAATTCTTTTAAAAATATTAATCGAACTTGTATCGGACCAATGTTTAGTTCACCTGAATTATAAAATTCATATTTTTTGACGATTTTTTGACGCAGGAAAAAAAAAAATTTAATTTATTTCACGCAGAAAATAAAAATATTTAATCACACAAAAGATTGAAAATCTCTTAAAAATTAATTTCTAAAAAAAATTTTTTTTTTGTTGACAATTTAATAGAATATAGTACTTACCAATTATAAAAGCAAAAAAAAGTTTTCAAATATTAATATTATGACATTTTTTTGCACTTTTTATTTCCGATTTCATTAATTTTTCCTCAAAAAACTACACCTCGTACATTCATACAATTTCATTGATATAGTTATTCAGACTCTTATCTTTATAGAAAAAATAAAAAAAATTTTCTGACGCATCATTTTTTTTTTTTATCTCGTAAAAAAATATTTCCCCTAATATATTTTAGAAAAAAACTATTTAGATTTACAATGGTAAACATTTATGGAAATTTTCGTAAAAATCAGATTATTGATTTTTTCATAGAATTGTTTTAAAATCCTCTTATCGTAACTTGTTTTTAGCTACGTTAAATTTCAGTTGATTTAACAGTGCAAAAATGAAAACATTGTTTTTCAATCATAATTTTCATTATTTCCGTATGCTCAAAAATTTTTTTTAAAATCATCAGGAGTTTATTTTATGTGTTTTCTTTAGAATGGAAAAAAAATTTTCAAGAAAATATTAAATTTTCTGTAAGTTTCATTGTTAAATATAGGGGGGGGGTAAATTTCACAGGGTCAAATTGGTGGTACCTATGGTATTTATGTTCACTAGGTACTGGCAAAATGAGCCCAAAATGCGTTTTTGACAAAATGACTTTAGCCTCCCCCTACAGAAAATAATTTACCAAAAATCAGGGAATTATCGGATTTTAATGAAATTTTCAGTGTTTATATATCAATGAATGATCTTTATAATGCATTATTTATTTTATTTCAAAACTTTCTCATTTTTTTCAGGTCACTTAATTTTGACGGACTAAATTACCGACAGAGGTTCGAAATTAAAATATCTTAAATTTCAGAATAATTTCATTACTAAGTGGTTGAAGTTCTATATTTAAAAAGATGTTTTTTTTTAAATACAATTTCTCTAAATTTCGATATTCTTTATAAATAAATATATTTATTGTCAATAAATGAATTTAGATAAATATTTTTTTAAAAACTTGCTATTTCTATAAATTTAATATCAATAAATGAATTTCTATAAATATTGTTTATGGAAGAAAACAGTAACACATAACCATGCACTTAAAAATAAAATATTCATTTATATTTTGTAAGGCATATTATTGAACATCAACATATCCTAAGTAATTATGAAAAATTAATGAAATATTATTTATGAATAAATGAATTTAAAAAAATGTTTCATTTATAATAATTGAAAGAAGATAAAATATCAATTTATATTTTGTAAGACACATTCTTGAATATCAACATCCTAAGTAAGTAACTAAAATTAATAAAATTTGGTGATGAGTCCATTGTAATGTATTGTATTAAATTCTTTAATAAAGAATTGTTCAGGGGGTTCAAATGGTATAATTCAAGTGGTGACACCATTCAATTAATACGAATGTAAACAAAACAAAAAAACAAAAAAAATGCACCCCTCCTATTTTAACAGAGACGTACAATGGTTTTTGAGTGAAAAACGTTTCTGAGAGATAGTTTATTTTACAAAATCTTTACATCATTTAAAAGAATCAAAACATGGAATCCAAGGGAGGTATCCATATTTACTCCTGAATTAATTTGGGTTCACTAGGGACATTATCGGCTGAGGTATGATAAAAAGAAGATTGTTTAATTCAAGATTATTCTTTATAAATAAATTCGTTATTAATAAATGAATTTAAGTAAAAGTAACACATATTCATGAACAAAAAGATGTTTCATTTAGAATAATAAAAAAAAAGATAAAATATTCATTTATATTTCGTAAAACATCAACATCCTAATGAACAAAAATAGAATAATTGTAATGCATTGTATTACATTTTTAATTAAATTCTTTAATAAAGAATTGTGTTGGGGGTCCAAATGGTATAATTAATTTGGTAACACCACGCATCTAATACGATGGTAAACAAAAAAAATATCACCACTTATTTAAATCAAATAAAATGCGCATATGAGATTTTAAAAGTATACACAGCTGTACACAATTATTGTAGTTATCTTCATTTTTAGATATGAAAGTTTAAAAAAATGAATGAATTATACAATTAAAATTCATATGAAAATATACAATTAAAAATTATATGAATTATACAATTAAAATTCATTAATATGAAAATAAAAATAAAATTAAATACCTTGTCTTTTTTATTTTTATATCTATTTCTTTCTTTGGTGATAAACGTAACCAGCAAAAGATTCCCAACAAAAACAACGGAAATGGACGGTGTTTAGGGAAAACTGGTCCCGCGTGGTATTTAACCCTAAAAAATAAAACAACAAATGTTATTTTATATATAGAAATTGGGGAATTGCGTGTGTTCATGTTTACATTTTATGCGTGTGTTAAGGTCAAATTTGGGTTATAGTAAAAATTTCAATTATTTTTAATATTAAAATATATTTAATATTAAATGTTATCATATATACATTATAACTATAATAAATATAAATAAATAATAATAATTATTATAGATATAATAATAATAATAATAATAATAATAATAATAATAATAATTTTTATAAATAATGATTATATAATAATATTAATAATATAAATAATATTCAATAAATAATACATATATTAGATATTATTAAATATATTAATTTAATATTAAAATACATTTTAAACAATTAAATTCGACCTGCCGAGGTGAATATTGAGTGTATCACTCAAAACAAATCCTTAATTAATTAGATCGATGGCTTAAGATCAAATTTTGGCTGACTTCTGATTTAGGTCGGAAAATTAAAACGGGAAAGTTTTTGGTGGTCCCCAATGACAGTTTAACTACAATCTATGAATTAACATTTTGCGAATTGGGTTACGGTTTTAGGGGATTAAGGTTGTTTTTAATTACGTATTGCTTTAAAAAAATAAACAACAAAAAAGCCAAATTACTATACATTTAATGTTGAAAAATATTTTTTTAAACTAAGTTTAATTGAAATTATACATTGCAATACTAACACAAACAACTGTCTCAATAATAGATTCAATAATTAATTTCAATGGTTAATTAAATGTATAGTAATTTGGGTTTTTTGTTTTTATTTTTTTAAAGCAATACGTAATTAAAAACAACCTTAATCCCCTAAAACTGTAACCCAATTCGCAAAATGTTAATTCATAGACTGTAGTTAAACTGTCATTGGTACCACCAAAAAACTTTCCGTTTTAATTTTCCGACCTAAATCAGAAGTTAGTCCGTTTCGATTGGGTGTCCCTTTTTAGCTAGAAAACAAAACTTGTTTTCTAACCTGTGTTTACCTTTTTTCTCGTCCACTTTTCCTTCTTTTCTTTCCACTCGTTTTTTCCTTCCTTTCACATCTTGTCATAAAACATAAACAAACGTTGCGACGCTGTGAAGCTGCTGCTGCTGCGCCTGCGCGATTTCACAAGGTACATGCAAAATCCCAAAATTGGCTTACCGAAACGAAATTGTCGTTAGTTTTATTGGTCTGTTAAAGATACCCAATTTTTCGTCTGCTAATCATCGATTATTTAAGGTCAAATTTTTGTTTAAGTTAAAGGGTAGTAACGTAATGAGCACCAATAAAAAAAAAAAGCAAAATAATATTGAGCATGTAATTCATTTTTAATACATTTAAAACTATTTTTTCGGTCAATTTTTCTTCCTTTCACGTCTTGTCTGACTAACGCGTCCTAAAACCTAAACAAACGTTGCGACGCTGCATTCCCAAGGTCCATGCAAAATCCCAAAATCGGCTTACCGAAACGAAATTATCGTTTCTTTTATTGGCCTGAATGCTAAAGAATACTTTTTACACCATATATGTAATTTATTTTCAATACATTTTAAACAATTAAATTCAGCTTTTTAAAAAAAATGGCTAAGTGAAAATTTACGCTTTTACCAAATTTGTCGAAAAATCCGTTTTTACAAATTTGTCGAAAAATCCGTTTTTACAAAAAAAAATTACCCCCCCCCCATTTAAAAAAATACCAAAAATCAGGGAATTATGCGATTTTAATGTAATTTTCAGTGATGACTTATCAATGAATTAGTTATATAATGCATGAGATATTTTATTTCAAAACTTTCTGATTTTTTCAGGTCATTTAACTTTGAATCCCCACCCTTTGTTTTGAGGGCGCAAAATATCGGTGTGGTATGTGATTATTATTTTCAGCATAAACAAGGAATTTTATAATGAATAGTTTTCTGAAGGCGTGTACGAGTCAATTTCTTTATTGATAATAAAGTAAAAATTGTTTATGTCGGTTCATTTTTTTCATATTTTATAAAATAAATGGGGGGGGGGCTGTAGACCTCGTAAAAAAAAATTCTCCCTTATATAGTCATGTTCAATGATTGCCGAGAGAGATCATAATTTTTTTTTTATTTCTTAATTTTAAAACAATTACCAAAAATCAGGAAATTATCAAATTTTAATGAAATTTTCACGAAATTATTTTCCGACGACTTAATTTTATAACGATTAGCTTATTTTATTAAAGAAACTTGAAAAAAAAAATTATCAATTTTGACCATTTAAGGAAAACAAATTCCCGGTCCCTAATTTTTACATTTCTTGAAAGATCATATCCTGAAGAATATATTAAAAATTTTTTTTTAAATATAAATTCAATACTCTAAAAAATTGATTTTAAAATTTAAAAGTTATTTTCTTAAAACTCAAAAAATAAATAATGTAGCTTTTTTTTTCGTAGTTTTAAAAACTATATTTAGACCATATTACCTTAAGGCACCCCTTTTCAATTTCGTGTCATTAGGTCATTTTTTTTCATTTACACCGTCAATATCCAGTTGTTTGTTAGGGGTTAGGGTTAGGGGTTATAACCCTAACCCCTAACAAACAACCGGTTATCGACGGTGTAAATGAAAAAAATGGCCTAATGACACAAAATCGAAAAGGGGTGCTTTAAGGTAATATGGTCCATATATTTTTCTTTAAATTAATGTAAAAAAGAAATTATTTCATCTAAATTAAATTCAGTTCTTTACTACCTTAGAAATTTCAAGGTCAATTTTACATATCTGTCAATATCCGTGACTAACTGGAAAATTTAACAAAAGATAGTCCTGAATTTTATCTGTGAAAAAAAATCTAAGTTAAAATATGCCATGATATGCTGCATATTTTCAGAGATTTTTTAAAGATTTTTTAAAAATTGGTCAATTTCAACTATGGATGACAAAACGAGCCGAATTCTCTCCCAAGTCTTTTGGCTACACTTCCAAGAATAAATATTTCTAAAGATATTGGATAGATAATCCCATGTTTATCTTTTACTTCGAATATGTGAAAACATATGATAGTAAAAAATAGCAATTTAGGTCAACTATGAAAATTAGTTCGGAGACTAAGAAAAGTAATGATCTAAGGGAAATAACCCAGTCTAAACAAAATAGTAGTTATTTTAGTAAAAAAAAACTATTTCAGGCATATTTTCATCTAAAGGTAAGTAATTACGGAAATTTTTGTGATAATTGGACCAGTAATTGATTTTTCATAAAATTAGTGATAACTTGTTTTTGGCTATGTTAAATTTCAATTGATTTAACAGTGCAAAAAATGTGAACATTGTTTTTCGTTTATAATTTTCATTATTTCCGTAATATGAAAATTTTTTTAAAAAATCATCAGGAGTTTGTTTAATGGTTTTTCTTTCGAATAGACAAAAACTTTTTATGATAATATTAACCCTTATGCAAGTTTCTTTCAAATTGACAAAAACTTTTTATGATAATATTAACCCTTATGCAAGTTTCTTTCGAATAGACAAAAACTTTTTATGATAATATTAACCCTTATGCAAGTTTCTTTCGAATAGACAAAAACTTTTTATGATAATATTAACCCTTATGCAAGTTTCTTTCGAATGGACAAAAACTTTTTATGATAATATTAACCCTTATGCAAGTTTCTTTCGAATAGACAAAAACTTTTTATGATAATATTAACCCTTATGCAAGTTTCTTTCGAATAGACAAAAACTTTTTATGATAATATTAACCCTTATGCAAGTTTCTTTTGAATAGACAAAAACTTTTTATGATAATATTAACCCTTATGCAAGTTTCTTTCGAATAGACAAAAACTTTTTATGATAATATTAACCCTTATGCAAGTTTCTTTCAAATTGACAAAAACTTTTTATGATAATATTAACCCTTATGCAAGTTTCTTTCGAATGGACAA
Source organism: Doryteuthis pealeii (assembly GCA_023376005.1). NCBI lineage: Eukaryota > Metazoa > Mollusca > Cephalopoda > Myopsida > Loliginidae > Doryteuthis > Doryteuthis pealeii. Next base: position 47,596,638 of record CM042177.1, read on the forward strand.
AAACTTTTTATGATAATATTAACCTTATGCAAGTTTCTTTCGAATAGACAAAAACTTTTTATGATAATATTAACCCTTATGCAAGTTTCTTTCGAATAGACAAAAACTTTTTATGATAATATTAACCCTTATGCAAGTTTCTTTCGAATAGACAAAAACTTTTTATGATAATATTAACCCTTATGCAAGTTTCATTGTGGGGTAAATGGGGGGAGGGGGTCAATTTCACAGGAAAAATTGGTGGTACCTATTTTCTGCCATAAAAAGTCCATCTTTTTTGTATGTACCTAATAAAATAATACTTGTGTACGTAGGCCAAAGATAGGTATAAGGACGTATATGTGGAATTGTATCAGATAAAAAGCGAGCTTAACACGTACACTGTAGTAGTCACACATAGTGAATAATGATGACTTCTGATCTTATTGTTACATCTGTTTACTCGTAAAATCTAAAATAGCCTGCACCACTTGAATGTATTTAAATGGATTCTCTAGTGGTGTAGGCTATTTTAGATTTTACTAGTAAACAAATGTATTTCTTTAGAACCAAGGTGTTCGTATTTCATCGTGAAAGCTTAAGTGATCATGTTTTTTTATATAGCTATTATTAGTTAATATTTACAATATTGTTAAGTGATTAATTTTTTTTTAACACCGCGTCTCAGAATATCTTAATATAATCATTGAGATATTTTTAAAAGTTTGGACCATATGACCTTAAGGCACCCCTTTTGCGATTTCGATTCGTGGGGACACTTTTTCCATTTACACCGCCAAAATCCGGTTAATTGTTAACAGATAATTTTTAGAGTTTTTTTTTATTATAAAACTAACCCCTAACCCTAACCCTAACCCCTAACAAACAACCGGATTTTTATGGTGTAAATGAGAAAAATGTCCCCATGAATCAAAATCGCAAAAGGTGTGCCTTAAGGTCATATGGTCCAAAAGTTTAACTATATGTGGGTAATATACATATACTGAAGTTCATTGTAAAATCGGTAGTTGTCACCCAAACAAAAATCAGGCACAACTTCTGCTGTTGGGGGTGTGTTACTTGTTACGAGGGTAACATAAATTTAGAAAATTATACATAAGATTCATGATATAAAAATAAAAATTAAATTAAATACCTTTTCTTTTTTTTTTTTTTTTGTTGTTTCTTTCTTTGGTGATAAATGTAACGAGCAGAAAAGTCCCAACAGGAATAACGGAAATTAGTGGTGTTTAAGGAAAACGGGTTATGTAAGATAATTAACCAGAGAAAAAAAAAACCAACATTTACTTATTTCAAAAAGTTTAATTGTCCAATAAATTTTCATAGTAAAAATCATTGTCCAATAAATTTTCATAGCAAAAATCATTGTCCAATGCATTTTTATATTAAAAATCATTGTCCAATGCATTTTTATAGTAAAAATCATTGTCCAATGCATTTTTATATTAAAAATCATTGTCCAATGCATTTTTATATTATAAATCATTTCCAATGTATTTTTAGAGTAAAAATCATTGTCCAATGCATTTTAAAGTAAAAATCATTGTACAGTGCATTTTTATAGTAAAAATCATTGTCCAATGCATTTTCATAGTAAAAATCATTGTCCAATGCATTTCTATAGTAAAAATCATTTCCAATGCATTTTTATGGTAAAAATCATTTCCAATGCATTTTTATAGTAAAAATCATTCTCCAATGCATTTTCATAGTAAAAATCATTGTCCAATGCATTTTTATAGTAAAAATCATTGTCAATGCATTTTTATAGTAAAAATCATTGTCCAATGCATTTTTACAGTAAAAATCATTCCCAATGCATTTTTATAGTAAAAATCATTTCCAATGCATTTTTATAGTAAAAATCATTGTCCAATGCATTTTTATAGTTTAGGCTATTTTGAAGAAAGAAACGTAAATACTTTTTAACTTTTTTTTTTTAAATCTCGCAAAAAAGAAATAATGAACATAAAGAGTTGCTACAAAGAAAAATAGTTAAATCAAAGATCAAATTATCTGATCGGGGAAAAATTACTCTCCGTTATCTTGAAAAATAAGTAAAACAATCCGTTTTTTTTTTTTTACAACAGGGACAGTTTCTTTATTGATATTTCTTAGCAGAATTCTGTATTCATGGTTCTTTTACTAAAAAGCTATCACATCGAAGCTTATAAAAATCTTCTGATATAATTATTCAGACTCTCATCTTTATAGAAAAAAAGTAAAAATCTTTTTTTTCGGTTCATCTTTTAATATTTCATAAAATAAAATATTATTTTACTAAGTCTACACGACTTAGTAAAATAATATTTCCCTTAATATATTTTAGGAAAAAAATGATTCAGACATATTTTCATAAAAATCGGACCATTAATTGATTTTTCATAGAATTTTTTAAAAAGCAGGTAGTCATAACTTGTTTTTGGCTACATTAAATTTCAATTGATTTAACATTGCAAAAATATAAATATTGTTTTTCATTTATAATTTTTTATTATTTCCTTAAGCAGAAAAATTTTTTTTTAAAAAATCATCAGGAGTTTTTTTAATGTTTCTTCTTTTGAATGGACAAAAAATTTTCAACATAATATTAACCTTTATGCAAGTTTCATTGTGCTAAATATAGGGGGGGCAGTAAATTTCACAGGGGAAATTGGTGGTACCTATTAAAGTCTTAGGTTATACTGAAATAGTTTTTACTTAATCAGAGAAATGCAATTATATTTATTCAAATAAAAACAGTTTTATTTGCAAAATACTTTTTATGTTTATTTAAATAAAAAGATGCTGCTCAGAAATAGTATCACAAAATTTGTAAAATTTGTTTTTGTCAGATACAACAGAAGTTCAAAAAATCATCTGTTCGTTTATTTTCAAAACTTTGGTAGTGGAAGTTACCAGTGATGAGTTAGAATATGAACCTTTCATTAAGTTGATGATTTGGGGTGCCTATTGGATACTTGGTCCAGAGCCAGATATTACACAAGAATATAGCTTTTTTTCCTGTTTGTTTTCGCATTAGACACGGCAAGTTATAAAGAAAAGACACTAGTGGCAATACTCCTAGGTTTGTAGTGGAGTTAACCACGAGTGGCAGACAGGTTGAGAGTTAAAGAATAAAACAAACAACTAGAATTATGAATAAAAGACTGTATTACAGAATAACAAAAGTTGCAAACTTTAATTTCGTTTGCGCAAATAATATTTGTCACTTAACTGGTGTATCCTGAGATATAGGGTATTAATGGAGCCCTTTGTTACGGCCTTCTGATAGGTTCGGATATGATGGACTTCTGTTTGCATCTGACTCTGATTCTGGTTGTCTGTTGAAGTATAGGAGCGACCCTTATTTAGGTCTGTCTCCGGTGAGGGCTGAATCAGAAGAGGTGGCATGAGTTTGCTTATTCAGCTTTGCCGCCAAAGTATACTGGCTCATGATAGGTTGGTTTGAAACAGAGGCTCGCAGACAAAGGACGATAACCCCCATACCCCAGAATTCTTAATAAAGTTTGACTTCAGAAATTTTTAAAATAAAAAAAAAACACTTCAAAAGAATATGGTTTCTCACCCATGTGTGTTCTTATATGTATCTTCAAATTTTTTTGCTGTGAAAAAGATGAACCACACTCATCACAAGTATATGGTTTTTCTCCTCCGTGTTCTTATATGGTTATTCAAGTGTTCCTTCCCTGTAAAGGAAGAACTACACACTTTACAAGAATATGGCTTTTCTATGATGTGTGTTCTCACTCCCAATCACTTATATAAACTTGTATGGTCTGGATAAATGATGCCTAGCTGATATTTGTTTACGTTATGGAAAATTTTAAAAGCAAATACAATCGTTTTTATTTTACACATTATATATGAAAATAATTCTAAGGATTTTTCCAATTAGTCCGCTTGAAGCCAAAATAACATTTCAACTCGCTGTAAAAAATTTTTTTAAAAAGTCATATAAAAATTACATATTTAGAAGGATTATTTTATTTTCTTTCCAACCATATAGTTATTTTAAAAATTAGATCAAGAATAATTGAGAAATTGCGAATTTTAATGAAATTTTCAGTATTAATTATAAGAATATGGCTTTTCTATGATGTGTGTTCTCACATGTCCAATCACGGTTCCCTTCTGTGTAAAGTAAGATCCACATACTTCACAAGAATATTGCTTCTCTCCTATATGTGTAATCATGTATGCATTCAAGGTTTACTTCTCTATAAAGAATGAGCAACACACTTTACAATAATATGGCTTATCTCTTGTGTGTGTCCTCATATGTGTATCCTGTGCGTTTTTGCATATGATATTGTTAAGTGTTTGAACGCCATCCTTGGCCAGTTGAAAAGGACTTAAAGTAAGTAAGTCCTGAGCTATGGAATACTTTTGTAAGTGAATAAATCCTATCCTGCGAATTGGTAAAGGTCCAGTGATATAATCCTATGTCCCGTCGTCCACGAAAGTTCAAAGCAATTGTGAGTAGTTATGACCAGTATGCTCAGCTTAAGTATTGTTTCAGCAGCAGAGTACTGCCAGTGGTTGGCCAAGAGGTTGATCATGTGGTTCTCGGTGAGTCTATAAATAGGAGCGGGCATCTAGCACACACTTCATATACAAAAAATGCCAACACACACCATTTTTTGATATAAGGTGGGTAATTCCATTCAGAAATATTAAATCATTTCATTCAGAAATATTGAAATCTATAGAAATATTGAAATCTATTTTTGTTCTATTACCTCTAATCCTATTTTTATTAATCCTATTTTGTTAATATTTTTTTATTATTGTTATTATTTTGCTATTCCTAATCTAACTCTTAACCTTATCATTACTGCCAAAATTAGTATTGTCCCCTTTTTCTTTTTTTTCTTTTTTTATTCAAAGAAAACCTATATGCAAATCAAGAATTAGACTCTTTACTCTTTTCTCCTGTGTGTGTTCTCAAATGTTGGTTCAAGGCTCCTCTCATTATAAAGGAAGAGTCACAAATATCACAAGAATATGGCTTTTCTCCAGTATGTGTTCTCATATGATACTGTAAACTTGACTTTTGTGAAAAGCAACAGCCACACACTTCACAGGAATATGGCTTTTCCCCTGTGTGTGTCTTCATATGTTGGTCCAATTGGCACTTTTGGGAAAAGGAAGAGCCACACACTTTACAAGAAAATGGCTTATCTCCTGTGTGTGTTCTCATATGTACATTCAAGTGTGCCTTCTCTGTAAAAGAAGATCCACACACTTCACAAGAATATGGCTTTTCTCCCGTATGTGTTCTCATATGCCGATCCAAGTGCCATTTTCTTGAAAAGGATGAGTCACATACTTTACAAGAATATGGCTTATCTCCTGTGTGTGTTCTCATATGTTGCTTCAAGATCTCATTCCGTGTAAAGGAAGTTCCACACACTTCACAAGAATATGGTTTCACTCCCATGTGTTTTCGCACATGAAATAACAAAGATGGCTTATGTGCAAAGCAGGAATCACACTCTTTACATGAATATGGCTTTTCTCCAGTATGTGTTCGCATATGATTCTTCAAATGTGACTTTTGTGAAAAGCAATGGCCACACACTTGACAAGCATATGGCTTTTCTCCTGTGTGTTTTCTTATATGTATATTCAAACTTCCCTTCAATGTAAAGGAAGAGCCACACACTTCACACGAATATGGCTTATCACTTGTGTGTGTACTCATATGTACATTCAAATTGGCCTTCTGTATAAAGGAAGATCCACACACTTCACAAGAATATGGCTTTTCTTCCGTGGGCTTTTGCATATGGTATTGCAAACTAGAATTTTTTTGATTTTTCTCCTGTATGTGCAAACTAGAATTTTTTTGATTTTTCTCCTGTATGTGTATTCAAGTTTTGCTTCTGTATAAAGTGAGAGCCAAATATGGTTTCTCTTCACTGTGTATTTGAGAATTTTGGCTGAAATTTGATATCAGAAAAGACAGAGCCACACACCTGACACAAATATGGATTCTCTCTAGTGTGTATTACAAATGCACCATCAATCACTTCTGTAAAAAAGGGAAGTGCTTTCTGCTTCATGTTCAGTTTTGCTGCTTCAAATATGACTTCAGTAAAATTGATCTATTCAAGGAATTATTTCTTTCTGATTGAAAATCTGCAATAAATAAATAATGCAAAACATTAGAATATCATCAAGTAATAATCACATCAAACCATATTACAATTGGTCAAGGGAGATTTTAAGAAATTTGGCCAAAGGGGGATTTAAGAAATTTGAGATATAAAAACATTTTTTACATGCAGATAAATAATGATGATATCAAACCATATTACAATTGGCCAAGGGGGATTTAATATTTTATTAAAAAATTTGAGATATAAAACATTTTTTACGTGCAGATAAATAATGATGATATCAAACCATATTACAATTGGCCAAGGGGGATTTAATATTTATTAAAAAATTTGAGATATAAAAACATTTTTACATGTAGATAAATTTTTACATTAATAAACAAAATTCCACTAAATTACAGCAAGTGCCCCCCCCCCATGGGCCGGGTTAGCTCAGTCAGTAGAGCGTTCGGCTAGCAACAACAACGTTCCTAGTTCGATATCGGTCCTCGCCAACTCAGCGTATGAGTAGCACAGGGATCTTGTGGTAAAGTAAGGAGCTGATGGTAGGTGTGGCACTCCACCTCAGATGCTAAAATAATCTCCTTGGTCTAGCGCTATTGAAAAGGCGATAGACTCCCTCGCTGACTGGCTGATACCGACTTTAGGCCGCCCCGACGACTTTACTTTTTTACAGTGAGTGGCAGAGTTTAATATGTGGATGTCAATTTTAAACCTTAAAAAAGGTTATTTCCTAGTTGAGTAACATGATATTACAGGGTGACACAGGAAAATAGAACCCAAATTATTTATTTTCCCATTAAACTAACCCTAACCCCTAATCCTACCCCCCCCCCAGTTGAGTAACATGATATTACAGGGTGACCCAGAAAAAAAAAAGAACCCATAAATTTTGTAATAAAACTGTTAATTTTAATTATTTTTTCTTAAAGTTTAAGTCCAACAAGGGTTAGGTTTAGAGTTCAGCATTAGGGTTGGGGTTTAGGGTTAGTTTAATGGGAAAATAAATAAATAATTTGGGTTCTGTTTTTCTTGGGTCACTCATGTTACTCAACTAGGAAATAACCAAAAACACTTTTAGCTGGAAATTTTTTCTCATATAAGGAAAAAGTATTCTCTCTTCTCATATTCATGAGAAATTAAATTAATTTTTACTATAAAAATGTATTTTGGAAATGGTTTTTACTATAAAAATGCATTGGGGAAATGGTTTTTACTATGAAAATGCATTGGAAATGATTTTTGGTTTGGTTTTGGTTTGGTTTGTTTTGTTTTATGGCATATCAACCTCAGTGGGTCATTTAATGCCGATAAAGTTTTGAAATAAATCAATTCTTAATGGATAATACAATTTTTTTATAAATACATTTTTCTATTTAACCCATAGATGGGACGGAAATGGTTTTACTATGAAAAATGCATTGGACAATGATTTTTTACTATAAAAATGCATTGGAAATGATTTTTACTATGAAATGCATTGGAAATGATTTTACTATGAAAATGCATTGGACAATGATTTTTACTATGAAAATGCATTGGACAATGATTTTTACTATGAAAATGCATTGGACAATGATTTTTACTATGAAAATGCATTGGAACAATGATTTCTATAAAAATGCATTGGACAATGATTTTACTATCAAAATGCATTGGACAATGATTTTTACTATAAAAATGCATTGGACAATGATTTTTACAATAAAATGCATTGGACAATGATTTTTACAATAAAAATGCATTGGACAATGATTTTTACTATAAAAATGCATTGGAAATGGTTTTTACAATAAAAATGCATTGGAAATGATTTTTACAATAAAAATGCTTTAGAAATGATTTTTATTATAAAAATACACTGGAAATTATTTTTACTATAAAACTAGCATCATAAGCTTTCTGGTAAATTATTGCACTTTTGGATCACCATACTTTCGTAGAAGGTCTGAGATTTTGCCGATATTAAACATTTACGAAAACAAAAACGACTTTAGCTTCGCTAAAATTACATTTCTGAGTTCTAAAACCTTCGGTAAAAAAGAACAATTTCCTCGTAAATTCCTACCCTAAAAATGAACTGAACCCTCATTTTATGTCCGTGGTTTTGCAATAAATGTTTTATTTTTCTTGCACCCGTTATTTTACAATACTAAATATATTTTCTTTATTTGTTAAAGAATAAAGAAAATATATTTAGTATTGTAAAATAACGGGTGCAAGAAAATTAAAACATTTATTGCAAAAACACGGACATAAAATGAGGGTTCAGTTTATTTTATGGTAGGAATTTACGAGGAAATTGTTCTTCTTTACCAAACTTTTTTCCTACACAGAATTCTGTATTTTATTCTACGTATTAAAGATGAAAATTATTAGAAATAAAAATGAAGACTAAATTGAAAATGGCAATTTCAATATTTTTCTTTGTTCTATTTTTTAAAATACGAATTATTAGATATTTTCTGCCATAAGAAGTCCATTATTTTTGTACATACCTAATAAAATTTATGAAAATAAAAATAAAAATAAAATTAAATACCTTGTCTTTTTTGTTTTTATTGTTGTTTCTTCCTTTGGTGATAAACGTAACCAGCAGAAGATTCTCAACAAAAAATAACGGAAATAGGCGGTGTTTAGCGAAAATTAGGTCCCCGACATAATTAACCCGAAAAAAATAAATCGTATATTAAAAAGTTTAACTTGGTATAGGACCTATACTATATCTTATTATAATGGAGATTGTGGGGGTTTCTGTCTGTAACCGAAACTATATTACTATACAAGTCACAATTTCTTTGTTATTTACATCACAATCTCCATGATTTTATTTTATTATCTAAACCTCAATTATTAGTAAAATTGTTTTACATCATTAAGACTGTTAACAATATCTACATACTAATAACATGCAATTATATTTATATATTCAACAAAATAGCGGTTTACAGTGTGAATGGGAAGGCTAATTTGCATATTGATCTTAAATATTTGATTTTAATAAATATATGCTTAGTATTATTGATTTCTAATTGTTTGGTTTTATTTTAATGAATATGAGCAAAAATCTCGGGGATAAATCTTAAAAGAAATCCATTAACAAGAAGAAATAACTAATATTATTCTTTACTTCCTATTTTAACTAAATAGTTAAATTAGGAAAATTTACCAATGAAAGACGGGAGTAACGGAAAATGATGGAAGAGTTCATTTCAAAGTTGTTCTATTTTCCGATTATACCCCCTCTGTTCCAAATATTTTTATCTGAATTCTTATTCAGTTTCATTAGCCTTCCTATTTTAACATGATATTTTATTATATTAAAACTTAAATACTTGCACCCGGATGGTGCATATATTTGCTAGTGTAAATAATATATGCGTTGTAATTATAGTTTTTGAGTAAAAAAAAAAAACGAAAAGCAAAATTACAATCACTACAAAAAATAAATAAATAAATAGTCCTTTTCTTTTCATGTTTGTCAATAGTGTAGCGTTTGTTTGTATTCGCCTGGTGGAGTTGTCTGCCCCTTTTAGTTCCTTGATGCCCGCTAGGGCACCAGTATAAAAGCGCCGGTTTCAAAACCTTCGCCCTCTCTCTATATAGTTTTCACCAACTACGAGCCACATGGGGTAGATTCCATCTACCCTCTTGTGGGGCTCCGCCCCCCTTACATACTGTAAGTCGTTACAGCATGGACTATCGCTAGTCTCATGTCTGTACTCTTTTATGTTCTACTTAGTATCTGTCATTGAATGTGTACCTCTTTATATGTAACTCTGTTTACCTTTCATGAACGTTGTACCTACTGTATCCATGTGCTGTGTATTAAATGTTTGTCTATTAACCTTCGTCGGAGTTATTTGTATTTGAAGTTATGCTGAACTTTACACCATCCTTACAACTGGTGACATCCCGAAGTGATGTGAACACGCACCCTTTTTGCCCAAGTCGACCATAAAAATGGTCGTAAAAGTACTTGGGACTTTCAATACGAACCTTTTTAAAAAAAGAAAAAAACGGTGACCCCCTCAAAGAAATGTTTTCTTTTTTCTCCGACAGTTATGGACACATTTTTTTACAGCGCTGGATATCTTCTAAGAAGTTTTAAAAGAAGATTCAACACCAAGAATTTTTTTTTACCTCGAGGAAATAGTATCAGCCATCAGCCTGGGATAGTGACACGTTCCCCCCACCCTTAGGGATACAGGCATCTTCAATTCGGCGGACTACTAAGGATACGCACATGGCCACACCAAGTGAGATGTTCATCTAAAATGTCCATTTCAGGATTACGGTAGCTGTCCCTCCCAGACTCAAAATACCAACCTTGAAAATTTCAACTCGACCTTGGCGTCTAGAAGACATTTAACCAGGTCAGCATTGAAAAATGGAACGAAGAGACGCTGAATTTCAGGTTTTTTTATCCACACCACACAGAGACATTTGCTCCATATTTTCCCCCAAACTGTTGAAAATTGTACACCTGTTCAGAGAATTTTATATGCTAAAAGTGGAACCTGAAATAATGTTCGTAAAGGATCTTTTAACATGTGTTCTTTTGAAACACCTGTACAGAAAATTTTATATGCTAAAAGTGGAACCTGAAATAATGTTCGTAAAGGATCTTTTAACATTTGTTTTTTGAAACACCTGTACAAAAAAATTTTATATGCTAAAAGTTGGACCTGAAATAACGTTCGTAAAATTTTTTAACATTTGTTTTTTTGGGCATTTTGTGCCTACCATTTTGTTTCCAGGAGAAAAATTATTCCTCAAGGATAAAAGCAGTCCTTATTTAACTCAGGAATTTGGAAGAAAGTTGATTTCTTTAAATTGTAACCATACCACATAGGAGTTTTTTCCCACTGGACTTATACTTGAAAATTCTCTTGTGTATATTTTAAATTGCATTCCTGTTTTTCATGTTTTTATTTTATAGTTTGCGGAAATATGCATATGCAAATTTTATTTCTGTTTTGTGTCTGGAACTTTTTAACTTTGAACATTCGAAACTCTGTTCTTTCCTTAAAGGAATATATATTTTTGTTGCTTGTCTATAAATTTTTTTGCCCCGCTAAAAATTTAGGGGGGAGTATTTGTAGCGTTTGTTTGTATTCGCCTGGTGGAGTTGTCTGCCCCTTTTAGTTCCTTGATGCCCGCTAGGGCACCAGTATAAAAGCGCCGGTTTCAAAACCTTCGCCCTCTCTCTATATAGTTTTCACCAACTACGAGCCACATGGGGTAGATTCCATCTACCCTCTTGTGGGGCTCCGCCCCCCTTACATACTGTAAGTCGTTACAGCATGGACTATCGCTAGTCTCATGTCTGTACTCTTTTATGTTCTACTTAGTATCTGTCATTGAATGTGTACCTCTTTATATGTAACTCTGTTTACCTTTCATGAACGTTGTACCTACTGTATCCATGTGCTGTGTATTAAATGTTTGTCTATTAACCTTCGTCGGAGTTATTTGTATTTGAAGTTATGCTGAACTTTACACCATCCTTACAATAGGTACCACAAATTTTCCCTGTTAAATTTACCCCTCTCCCTATATTTAAAACAATAACTTACATAAAGATTAATATTATCTAGAATTTTTTTTATCCATTCAAAAGAAGAAACATTATAAGAAAACTCCTGGTGATTTTTTTTTAAATTTCAGCTTACGGAAATAATAAAAATTATAAACGAAAAACAATGTTTACATTTTTGCATCGTTAAATCAATTGAAATTTAACGTAGCCAAAAACAAGTTATGATTAGAGGCGTTTCTTTTAATTCTATGGAAAAATCAATTGATGGTCCGATTTTCACGAAAATTTCAATAATTTCCTACCTTTTGATGAAAATAAGTCTGAAATATTTATTTTTTTTCTTAAAATATATTAGGAGAAATGAACCAACTAAAACCGATTTTTACTTATTTTTCCATAAAGATAAGAGTCTAAATAATTATATCAGAAGATTTTTATAAGTTTCTATGAGAGAGTTTATTTTTAGTAAAAAATAACAAAACATAAATACAGAATTCTGCTTAAAAAATATCAATAAAGAAACTAGCCCTGTTGTAAAAAAACGGACTGTTTTACTTATTTTTCAAGATAACAGTGAGTAATTTTCCCCAATCGGATAATTTGATCTTTGAATTAACAATTTTTCTCTGTAGTAACTATTTATGTTCGTTATTTCTTTTTTGGCGAGATTTGTAAAAAAAGAAGTTAAAAAAATATTTACATTTCTTCCTTCAATATGGCCTGAACTAATCACATGACGTATTTTGGTGGTACCTAAATTGTTCGTAAATGTAAATTTTGTGTAATTACTTACATTTTCCGGACACACTGTTTAATGCAGTAAAAATCATTTCCAATGCATTTTTATAATAAAAATCATTGTCCAATGCATTTTTATAGTGAAAATCATTTTCAATGTATTCTTATGAATAGGAAAATTAATTACCCGTGCATTTTTATTGTAAAATAAAAAATAATTTCCAATGAATATCTATAGTAAAAATCATTTGCAATGCATTTTTATTGTAAAAATAATTTCCAATGCATTTTTATAATAAAATTTTTATAGTGAAAATCATTTTCAATGTATTCTTATAGTGAAAATAATTTCTAATGCATTTTATTGTAAAAATCATTGTCCAATGGCTTTTTTAAAATAAAAATCATTGGCCAATGCATTTTATAGTAAAATTCAATTAAATTTTTATAGTAAAAACCACTTCCAATGTCACAGTGGAGACTAATTTAGTTTTTTTGTCACTAGACCAATTTCAAATCCATAAAGAAAAAAAGAAAAACAAAATTAAGAGGATGAAAGAAATTTGATTTATTTCTAAAAAACAGAAAAAGATGAACTTCCATATTCATTTGTACACTGGCATTATCATGTGGATATTGGCAATAAAGGAAAAAGTGCAGTTAAACAGAACATTCGTTGGCAGCCTTCCATCTACGAGAGACGAGGGAGTAGTATCAAAGTTTTTTTAGTTTTTTATCTTTTATTTTTTTTAAATTTTATCATTTTTATTTTTTTTAAATTTCATTTTATATTTTTTTCTTTCTCATTGAACTACATATCCTCCATATGAACCCGCCCAGGCTAAGCTGTTGCCCATGCAGCAACCCCCCCCCATCTCCATACTGCCACTGTGATCCAAAGGAAAGGTAAGGTACCAATGCAGTTTGGCAACGGTAGTGTCGCAGGAGTTGATGGGTAGTAGCGGATTTCAGTGTCACGCCACCTGAGGGACTCCGACTTCTGATTTGTTTTCGAGGTTTTCTCCCCTAGCCTTTCCTTGAAAGGCAGCAGAGGTTTTATGTCGGACTTTCCGTTGATTGATGGGTTGCCGACCAAGGCTAAAGAGCCCCTTTTCAACCCATTTGGGGATCCATCAATAGAACCATCTTGACGCCTCTAATAAACTTACCTTTACCCCCCCCCCAAACACACACACACACACAAAATCTGACCTGAAGTACTGTTGCTTATCTGACACACAAATGCAAAATACACCATATCCCTAATCTCACTTCATTCTCAGGAATAATAATAAATTTGCTCTACTCACGTATTGAGCACTTTATATTTGTTATATCACTGTCTTATCATTGTGAAACTATATATATATATATATAGTAAACTCTTGTAAAGTAAAGTTTTGTAAAGTCATTTGACTTTCCTCTCCGACCCAAACAACTACGGGAGTGAATGAGTTCTGATGTTGATTTTTGTAAAATCGAAATATTGATCAGTATCAGCTATGATTATATTATAAATTGTTTTCTTCTTTAACAGCATTGTGTGATATTTTCATTCCACCTTTTCTTACTCATATATATATATATATATATATTATATAAACATACGCCTAGGTAAAGTGTGGACTGCCATTGACAATTGATCGATAATATGGAAATTTGATCTTTCTGACATATATAACAAGGATTCCTTCAAGCTGTAGTCATGTCAGTACTATTGTATGGTTGCACTCTTTGGACTTTACTGAAACGCTTGAAGAAAAGGATGCTGCGTACTCTTCTGAACAAATCATTGAAGCAGGAACACCAACAATCAGCCGCCCTGTTGGCTGGGGCGTTAGAATGCACCGACTGCACCTCTGCAGAGGGGTAAGACGCCCCCAATGGGGCCACCTGTTGGCCGTGGGTGGCGACCCGTGATGCTTAAGGATAGAGCCCAGGTGGATGAGCAGTTCATGACATGCAATACTCCACTTTGGCCCTATCTTGGGCTAGACGGGTGGTCGGAGAGGCCCCCTCCAATCAATCGGCTGGTCACATCAAGCCCTAGCACCTATATGATTTTCCCAACCCTATTGCCCTTATGGCAAGCCCCAACCCCTTTTTATCATATGGGTGCTAGAAGGCGGTGGCTGCAGGTCTACATGTCCTGGGAATGACGTTAAACTCTATCTGATGGTGAGATTCTAGTTCTGGAGGTTTGGGGAATGTGGAGCACCCCTTGATCACCATTGCTCCCTGGTCCACTCTGACCCGGAGTGGTAGTACCTGTTAGGGTCCCATTTATGGGTTAAATAGAAAAATGTATTCATAAAAAAATTGTATTATCCATTAAGAATTGATTTATTTCGAAAACTTTATCGGCATTAAATGACCCACTAAGGTTGATATGCCATAAAACAAAACAAACCAAACCAAAACCAAACCAAAAATCATTTCCAATGCATCTTCATAGTAAAAACCATTTCCAATGCATTTTTATAGTAAAAATCATTGTCCAATGCATTTTTATAGTAAAAATCATTGTTTAATGCATTTTTATAGTAAAAATCATTTCCAATGCATTTCTATAGTAAAAATCATTTCCAATGCATTTTCATAGTAAAAATCATTGTCCAATATTGAAAAAGATTACTTATATGTACTTGGAATATCTTATATTTATTACTGTATTTTTATTTAGTGTTTTTAAACAATAAAAACTATTGACCCAAGAGAGAATGAATTGGATATTCAAATATTTTTGTTTGTTTTTTTATTGCAGTTTTTAGTTGTGTATTTTAATAGAATATACTGTCAATTGCAAGTGAGGTAATTGCATGTTTTTTGTTGTCCCCCCCACTCCATTGGTGCCATGGGTCAGTGTTTTGAGTCAGTAGGATTACAATAGGACAATAACAATAGGATTACAGCACTTGCTAAACAGAACATTACAGCAAATAAATCAAGATGAAATAATTTTGGAAAGACTATTAAACTGTTAGGTATGAACAATCATATAGATGTATTGATTGTGGAGTAAAAATAAGGTTCTTTTGTCAAGTTTTACACAACAATACCATTCTTTGTTAAAATATATTCTGAAAACTTTTAACTTAGTAAAATCACTTCCAATATCACAGTTAAAACAAAAAGAGTCTCTAGGCCTATTTCACATCCAAAAATAAATACCAAAGACAAATTGGAGAGGACAAAAGAAATTTGATTTATTTCTAAAAACAGAAAAAGATGAACTTCCACATTTATTTGTACACTGCCATTATCACGTGGACATTGACAATAAAGGAAAAAGTGAAGTTAAACAGAAAATTACAGCAAATATACCAAGATAATTGTTTAAGAAAACTTTATTATTCTATTCCACATGCATATAAAATATAGGAGTTAATCCAGACCAAGTTACCTTTAAGCACCCCAGGGGCAACCTGAATTCAGAAGGACATGTTTCACTTTGCACGGTCAACGTCCGGTTGTTTGTTAGGGTTAGGGGTTAGGGTTTTGGGTTAGCAGTTAGTTTTATAATTTAAAAAAATAATGCGTCTAAAAATCATCTGGTAACAAACAACTGAATGTTGACAGTGCAAAGCGAAATATGTCCCTCTGAATCCAGGTCACCACTGGGGTGCTTAAAGGTAACTTGGTCCGTTAATCCTATCTAATCCTATAGTTATAGCAACTATACAACATATGAATATTTCTTAAAATATTCTGAAGTTCACATTCTAAAATCTACTAAAAGAATTGACCTCTACACAATTCATGGTTTTTCTACTGCATGTTCATTGTGGCAAGAGAAACCACAAACGTAGTGGTTTGAAGCGTGCACGACTGTGTTTGGCATGCAGAATGAGTGGGGAGATTGAACTCACATCCTCCTGATCGTGAGTCATGGCCTGATGCATGGGAATTGCTAAACTGTCCAGAGTGGCCCAGATGTGAAGGATTGATGCATGCTGATTAGTATCGCACCTGCTGCACGGGCAGGTCAGAGTAAGAAGCCCGGATGAACACTGTAATTGTGTATTTATTGACCAGCCCTCACAAACCTAGGAGAAAAGCTTGCAGTAGCATTTTGGCTGTTGCGACGAGTGGACGAGAGAAAAGATATTTTGATAGTGTTGGTGAGAAGAGTGCAGCATTGCTGGGAGAGATTGTGTCAGACTGAACACTTGGTCAGTTGGGAGAGTAAAAGCGTCGGACTTAACTGTGCCCCCCAGAGAACATTCTTATTAGATTCATATGAGCATTTTTAAAGTTTCAATTTTGTTAGGTTTGTTCATTCAGGATTTTCTCCATCATTACATGAGAACATGACTATTGGGTTTAACCATTTATTACAAAGTGAATCAACAATAAAAAACAGGGCACATAACTTGTGTTGCACAGATATTGTTGTGATTCCTAGGTTGATGCCTTACAGGTATTTGCCTCATACCCAAATGGCTGAGCACACAAGGCCTCGTTTTAACGTGGGCCCACCCACAAGCCGAAGCTCATGGGTGGGAAAGAACAAAAATTGCGTCGATCCCTTCGGTATTCCCCCTCAAGGGGGCGCCTCAGGCGTTGGGCAATAAACCCAGCCCTGCCCCTTTAAGTCAAGGGGGCAGGTATTGCTTGGGGGGATAGCCCCCTGGGATTGACGCTATTAACTTGTAAAGATCCAGGGCAGAAGCCACTGGACCCCCACCCTGTTGGTTGATGCCTTACAGGCTGAGCTAACCCTGCCTTTATATGCTAGCAAAAGACCAAGGAGATTGTTTCGTCATCTGAGGTGGAGCACCACACCTACCATCAACTCTTTACTTGTAAGTAAGAATTTTCTGTAATTTATGAAGAAGTGTTTCCCGGTCTCCTGCCTAAAAAATTGCTACCCGGTGACTATCAAAATAACAACCCCAGCTCGTCGTAATACTTGCTTATTTATCGTAATTTGTCGTAATTCTTGTTTAGATATGAAGATGGATATATAGTTTTGAATAGACTGAGATAGATAGATAGATAAACAAAATAATATAGATAGCTACAAACAAATGGAGATAGATAGATAGATAGATATTTTCGACAAGTAAATGTATTTGGGGGCGGTCGCTTCTTTTTTTGTCGTAATTCTTGTTTATTTCAACTAAAAACAAGACATTAAACAAACATGAATAAAAAAAATTTAGTATTTAAAGTAATATAGATAAATATGAACAAATTGAGATAGATAGATAGATATGAAGATGGATAGTTTTGAATAGACTGAGCTGGGTGGTTATTTTAATAGTCACCGGGTAGCAATTTTTGAGGCAGGAGACCGGGACGCACTTCCTCATAAATTACCGAATTTTCTTTATCATTTGCATCTAAAATGGTGTTGATTGTGGAGTAAAAATTTGCAAAAGAACCTTAACCATTATAAAAGTCGTCGGGGCGGCCTAAAGTAGGTATCAGCCAGTCAGCGAGGGAGTATATCCCCTTTTCAATAGTGGTAGACCAAGGAGATTGTTATGGCGTCTGAGGTGGAGTGCCACACCTACCATCAGCGCCTTACTTTACCACACAGATCCCTGTGCTACTCATATGCTGAGTTGGTGTGGACCGGTATAGAACTAGGAACCTTGTGGTTCTAGCCGAATGCTCTACCGACTGAGCTATCCCGGCCCAATTTAACCATTATACTATGCAATATAGGACACAATGGTTATGGCGTGGAACCATGATAGTGGTTTGAGTCATTAGTTAGGAAAAGTTTGAGTGAAAAATTTGATGGATGATTTCAGAAAAGACGCGTGGCATAGTTTTTGATTTGAAGAGGAATGACGTGGCGAAAGGAAGAGTGAGTGGTGATAGTGGAGAGATTCAGCCTGGCCGGCAAAGGGTTAAGACAGGCTGAGGCCTGGTCTCCCCCCCCCTGCGGTGATCATGGGTAAAATAAAATAAAAACTACTTGATCAAGTAATAAAAAGATGTCTTTGTAATTCATTTGATTTAAACAAGCAAAACCCAACTAGACAACAAGATGACAGCCAGAGAAACTGGTAGAAGGATCAACAAAAAAGAAATAAGATCTCCTCACCAAGTAAGTCTAATCTATCTCTATCTCTAATCTCTCCCTATCTTTGAAGAACTTTCTTATCAAAGACCATCACAACACACATCTATAAGATGACATTTGGTACTGTACCAGGAGTATAGTACCATAATTCATACCGTGCCCACAGCATAGTACCATATATATATATATATACATATATATATATATATATAAGTCATATAAGACATGCATTTCGACATTTCACGTCTCTTCAGTGTGGCTAGACACCAGTTTCTCACCAGTATGTGTTCGTATATGCCTTTTCAGATGTTCCCTTCGGGAAAATGCTGATCCACACACTTCACAAGAAAAAGGTTTCTCTCCTGTGTGTGTTCGCATGTGTATTCTCAAATATCCTGGTCGTGAAAATGCAAATGCACAAACATCACAAGAAAAAGGCTTCTCTCCAGTGTGTGTTCGCACATGGCTTTTCAGTAGGCTTGACGTTGAAAATGCTGATCCACAGACTTCACAAGAGAACAGTTTTTGGTCAGTGTGTGTTTGCATGTGGCTTTTCAAATTTGTTGTTTCTGAAAATGCTGATCCACAAACTTCACAAGAAAAAGGTTTCTCACCAGTATGTGTTCGTATATGCCTTTTCAGATGTTCCCTTCGGGAAAATGCTGATCCACACACTTCACAAGAAAAAGGTTTCTCTCCCGTGTGTATTCGCATGTGTATTTTCAAATATCCTTTTCGTGAAAATGCAGATGCACAAACATCACAAGAAAACGGCTTCTCTCCAGTGTGTGTTCGCACATGGCTTTTCAGTTGGCTTGTCTGTGAAAATGCTGATCCACAGACTTCACAAGAAAAGGGTTTCACTCCTGTGTGTGTTCGCATGTGTATTGTCAAATATCTTTTTTGTGAAAAAGCTGATGCACAAAGTACACAAGCAAAAGGTTTCTCACCAGTGTGCGTTCGCATGTGGCGTCTCAAACTTCCTTTTTCTGAAAATACTGATCCACACACTTCACAAGAAAATGGTTCTTCTCCACTGTGTGGTGGTTTCTCACCGGTATGTTTTCGCATGTGGATTTTCAATTGGCCTCTCTGTGAAAATGCTAATCCACAAAGTTCACAAGAAAAAGGCTTCTCTCCAGTGTGTATTCGCATGTGTCTTTTCAATTCTGTTCTTTGTGCAAAGCCTGATTCACAAACTTCGCATGGAAAACGTTTCTCATCAGAGTGTTGTTGCATGTGGTTTTTCATGTTTCCTTTTTCTGAAAATGCTCTTCCACACACTTCACAGGAAAATGGTTTCTCTCCAGTATGTGTTCGCATGTGAACTTTCAAACTTCCTCTTTGGGAAAATGATGATCCACATACTTCACAAGAAAAAGGTTTTTCTCCAGTGTGCATTCGCATATGGATTTTCATATGGTTTATCTCGCAAAATGCTTTTCCACAAACTTCACAAGAATAAGGTAACTCCCCACCATGTGTCACCATGTGGCGTCTCAAATTTCTTTTTTCTGAAAACGATGATCCACACACTTCACAGGAAAAAGGTTTCTCTCCAGTGTGTGTCCGCATGTGGCTTTTCAAATGGCTTCTTTGTGAAAATGCTGATTCACAAACATCACAAGAATAAGGTTTCTCTTGAGTTAGTTTCAAGATCTTTAAAGATCCATTTTGTGAAAAAGCTGAACCAAAATCTGTATCCAAAGAAACTTTCACTGCAGTGGGATTTTCCATGGGATTTTCCATGGATTGTTGCATGGGATTTTCCATGTTTGTTTTGAACTATGTGAAATAAGCTCACTTGATTAGAATTTCCCTTCTGTGCGTAGTTGCCTGTATAATTTAGATTTGCGTTCAGTAAAAATGATGATGTACAGACTTGTCAATAATGAAGATTCACTTGAGTTTCTTGGATTTCACAGCTTAAACTTAAACTCTACTTAATGTGCAGCTTCACACACCTTACAAGAAAAGGTTTTCTCTTCCGTCTTTTCAGATGACAAAATTCTTGTCCTCTGCCGATATCTGTAAATAAAAACATTTTTACTATAAATATTGATTAGAATTGATTTTTACTATGAAAATGTATTGGACAATGATTTTTACTATGAAAAATGCATTGGAAATGATATTTACTTTCAAAATACATAGGAAATGATTTTTACTATAAAAATGCATTGGACAATGGTTTTTACTCTAAAAATGCATTGGCCAATAATTTTTACTATGAAAATTATTGGACAATGATTTTTACTATGAAAATGCATTGGACAATGATTTCTACTATAAAAAATGCATTGGACAATGATTTCTACTATAAAAATGCATTGGAAATGATTTTTACTATAAAAATGCATTGGACAATGATTTTTACTATAAAAATGCATTGGAATTGATTTTTACTATAAAAATGCATTGAATAATGATTTTTACTATAAAATGCATTGGCCAATGATTTTTACTATGAAAATGCATTGGAAATGATTTTTCAATAAAAAATGTATTGGAAATGATTTTTACTATAAAACTCTGTTAATATGCAGATCTACACACCTCACAAGAAAAGGTTTTCTCTTCAGTCTTTTCAGACCTCAAATTCTTGTCCTCCACTGCATTTGATATCTGTGAATAAAGAACAGGTATTATTAAAGAAAACCAGGCATTTCTACTTTAATTCAAGTGAGAAAATTATGAATCAGTTTGTAATTTAATTAACAGGGATATCATCAAACAGTCAGATATTTCATAATCACCAAAAAATTGGAAAGACAAATTTTAATTTTAGTTGGGAAACATGTTTTTCTCCTTTAAGAATTAGCACTTTAAGGTCCCCATACATAAAAGCAGGTTATGACGCTAAAATAATCTCCTTGGTCTAGCGCTTGTGAAAAGGGGATAGATTCCCTCGCTGTCTGGCCAATACCGACATTAGGCCACCCGACGACTTTTAGACATCCAAATATGTAAGTAAGGACTCTCTTCTTTGTTTTCTTGGTTTCAACAACTTAACATGAACTCTGTTAATATGCAGATCCACACACCTTGCAAGAATAGGTTTTCTCTTCCGTCTTTTCAGATGACAAAATTCTTGTCCTCTGCTGCACTTGATATCTATAAATAAAAACATTTTTACTATAAATATTCATTAGAATTGATTTTTACTATGAAAATGCATTGGAAATTATTTTTACTATAAAAATGTATTGGACAATGATTCTTACTATAAAAATGCATTACACAATGATTTTTACTATGAAAATGCATTGGACAATGATTTTTACTATGAAAATGCATTGGACAATGATTTCTACTATAAAATGCATTGGATAATGATTTTACTATAAAAATGCATTGGAAATGATTTTACTATAAAAATGCATTGGACAATGATTTTTACTATAAAAATGCACTGGAAATGATTTTTACTATAAAAATGCATTGGAAATGATTTTTACTATAAAAAATGCATTGGACAATGATTTTTACTATAAAAATGCATTGGACAATGATTTTTTATAATAAAAATGCATTGGAAATGATTTTTTACTATAAAAAATGCATTGGAATTGATTTTTACTATAAAATGCATTGGCCAATGATTTTACTATGAAAATGCATTGGAAATGATTTTTCAATAAAAAATGCATTGGAAATGATTTTTACTATAAAAAATGTATTGGAAATGATTTTTACTATAAAACTCTGTTAATATGCAGATCCACACACCTTGCAAGAATAGGTTTTCTCTTCCGTCTTTTCAGACGACAAAATTCTTGTCCTCTGCTGCACTTGATATCTATAAATAAAAACAAGAATCCTTAAAATGCCTACCAAATGAAGCCTCAATCTACAGTGCAGAAACTACAGCCATTGATCTAGCTATGAATATCATAGCAAATCACAAAGCTTCCAAATTTATTATATGCACGGACTCTAAATCAGTCCTATTAGCACTACATAACAAAAACACATCATCTCCTCTGATCACGAAGCTCCTAAACAAACTAAACACCCTCTCTGAAAATAATAACATTATATTCTTCTGGATACCAAGTCACATTGGTATCCAAGGAAATGAAAAGGCAGACAAAGCCGCAAGAAAGGCACTTCAGACACATATGAGCAAATCTAAAATCCCATATACAGATCTGAAACCAACCATAAACAAATTTATATTAGACAAATGGCAGAAATCATGGGACAATCTGACTCAAAACAAGCTCCATGAAATACAAGAAGTTATTGGAGAGTGGCCGATAGCCCACAGAAGTATTAGAAGAGAAGAAGTAATACTCGCCAGATTGCGTATTGGGCACACCCACATTACCCATTCGTACCTGTTAAAAGGGGAGGGTGCCCCAGTGTGCCCAACATGCAAAGTACAACTTACAACCAAGCATATCCTTCTAAATTGTAACAGACTTAAACATATCCGCGCAAATTACTATCAAGCTAGAAACCTGAAAGACATCTTCAAGAATACAAACCCTGAAAACATTTTAAATTTTATTAAAAAAAGCAACCTTTTCAACAAAATATAACAGAACATAACCAATTATCTCCATAGAACCACTACCTTAAAGTCTGAAATCCAAAATAACCTTTTTGGCATTAAATGACCCACAGAGGTTGATATGCCGTTAAACAAAACTCAAACTCAAACTCAAACATAAATGCATTGGAAATGATTTTTACTATTAAAATGCAATAGAAATGATTTTTACTATAAAAATGCATTGAAAATGATTTTTACTATTAAAATGCAATAGAAATGATTTTTACTATAAAAATGAATTGGAAATTATTCTATGAAAATGCATTGGACATTTTTTTTTTAATTGTAAATTTCTTCTCCACTTCAGTTGATATTTGTAAATGAAGGACAGGAAAACAAAAGACATGCTTTATTTCAAGTGATAAAATTAGAATAAATCAATTTATTTCTCTGAATTTTTGAGATGAGGCTTGATAATTAGTATTATTTGGATATCATCCTCATCTTCATTGTTATCTGTACAATGTTTTGGCTGATGTGCCCTACAGCCTTCTTCAGGTATTTCTTATTGCACTCAGGAACATTCTTGGACGCGGGAACCTTCTTTTCAAACTCAGGAACCTTCTAGTTGTAATCGGAAACCATTACAGAACTTTGAACCTAACCCTTTATTCAGTCCATGGGGGTATCCTGTTCTCATTCCGCTAACCATAGCTGGGGTACAAGTGTTAAGCTGTGTTAATTATTATTCTATGTTACTGCTACCCCTGACCAGGATTGAACCCGCAGTCTAGAGATAACTGTCACTTAGAACTGTCTTAATCTAACTCCTTTATCCACTAGGCTATGCATTGAGTCTGACAAGAAATACCCGAAGAAGGTCAGAGGATACTTCATTATTGATAAATTTATATATTTACCCACCCCCTTATATGAGCAGGATGTGACACAAGGTCAACTTCAAATGGAGTTTAACAGGTATGAATTCAAAGTTTTCCTTCAAGAAATGACCATATAGAAATCTGATCCCTCTGATAAAAGAAAACATGAATTCTTCCAAGCTGTGTCAGTCATATTGTATAGTTACACCACTTGAAATTATGTAGACTATAATGAAATGCATAGGTAAATATTAACAGGTTAATGATCATATGGAAATCTGATCCCTCTGATAAAATAAAACATGTGTAATATATTTCCTGATCAGTGCACCTAAGGACAAGGCTGGCCACAGGAAGTGCATGGGTGTCAGGTGCAGGCTGGAAACAAAAACAGGATGTGGCCCTGAGCTGACCTTTTGCATCTGGAAATGCAGGTGTACATTTGACACGGTTTGGGTGCAGAAATCTGTAGGCGTAGCCCATAGCCAATGAAAACAGGCTGCGTGGGCAAAGAGGTGTGTCTACAGAAAAACTGCGTAGGTGTCATGATCAAAGAGACGTGACACCGGGGGTCAGACTACAATAAAAGAAGCCCGTAGTGATCGATTAGACAGACAACGGTCAGGTTTGAGATCACTTGAAAAGAACTCCCGAAGGCTACACATTTGCATAACCCTGCCAACGACTCTCAGCTGTACACAACCGAGGGAATAAACATCTCATCTTATATTTTCCTAAATACAAGTGTTTGTGTACTTTGACGGGTCCAGTGTGTAACACATGAATTATTTGAAGACGTAACTGTGTCAGTCATATTGTATAGTTACACCACTTGGAATTTATTCTATGGACTCCTACACATGGACACACCAATTTTGGCCAACCATAAAAAAAACCTTACATGCAGCAGCTCTGTACAGACACTGGATGCCATCTAGAGGACTTACTAAAACCAATGAATTTGAATTTACTCCACACTCCTTAGAGTTTCAGAAGTAGAGCCTCACTACTGAATACAGTTTAGTGTCATATGTTTATGTTTTAAACTTTGGTCACTGATTCCATATTCCATGACGATAACCATTACCCCAGACCAGATTTTCCTTTGTGTAATGAATTTAGGACTCTCTAATTCAGAGAATAAAGCAATTTTCACTGTAATTTGCATTAAATCTTGTGTCATTTCTCTACTTGTTTCAAAATTCCCTAGTATTTGTAATTCTCATCTTCTCTAAGTGTTCTTATACTTTCTAGCATTGGTAGTTGTATTCCGTCTATTGTTTCTACTCCCCTTTTCATTATTAGCATGTCATATTTTTCGATCCCAAATTCCATTCCTATATCATGGATGTATATATTTATTGTTTGTACAATAGTTTTCTGTTCTTTTTCATTTTTTGTAAAAAAATGTACATCAATCTTATACATAAGATGGTTTATTTTTCTTATGATTTAGTGAATTTATAGCCTTCACTGTACATTTTCTAAGTAGAAATTATCTAAGAACTCCAGAAGAACCGCTTAACATTGGACCGAAAAACCTTGAAAGTGAGTCCATTAAAATTTGATAATTAGTCGATTTCTGGGGAATTAAAAAAACAACAGAAAAAATGGTGTTTTAACAGGTATGTGTTTTTGCATATACCTATTAAGTACAAAGTATCTCAAATTTTATTTATGTTTACAATTTGAAAAATGCTTGTTCTTTCAATATTTTATATAAATTTCAAATGTTTAATGAATTTATCCTTCAGGGGATTTAGAAAAAAAAAAAAAAAAAACAAAGGCCAGTCATATTTTTGCAGCTTTACTTGAAGAGTACGGAAAAAACATGAACACGGGCTTAAAATGAGAGTCATGTCTACTAGGTACCACCAAAATCATGTCACATGATCAGTTTAGGCCATGCCGCAATAAAAAGAGGGGGTAGACCTCGTAAAAAATATTTCCTCTAATATATTTTAGAAAAAATTTATTTTATGCATGATTTCATCGACAGGTAAATAATTACCGAAATTTTCATAAAAAATTGACAGTTAGTTGATTTTTCATAGAATTTTTGAAAAAGCCGGTAGTTATAACTTGTTTTTGGCTACGTTAAATTTCAATTGATTTAACGGTGCGAAAATATAAACATTGTTTTCGTTCATAATTTTCATTATTTCCGTAAGCTGAAAATTTTTTTTTTAATCATCAGGAGTTGTTTTAATGTTATTTATTTTGAATGGTCCAAAAATGTTGAAGATAATATTAACTTTTATTCAAGTTTCATTATGTTAAGTATATAGGGGGTAAATTTCACAGGGAAAATTGGTGGTACCTAATGAATTAAATATATGACATTTTTGGCTAAACTTGCAAATTGGTCGGAAAATTAAAACGGAAAGTTTTTTGGTGGTCCCCCATGACAGTTTAACTAGTTTATGAATGCATTTTTTGTGAATTGGGTTACTTTTTAGGGGTTTAGGGATTAAGGTTGTTTTTAATTACGTATTGCTTAAAAAAAAACACAAAACCCAAATTACTATACATTTAATGTTGAAAAATATTTTTTTTAAACCAAGTTTAATTGAAATTATACATTGCAATACTAACACAAACAACTGAGACTAGAGGTAAAAATATAAATAAATGAATTAAATATATAAATTTTTTTTAATATCAGCAAAGTATACCACTAGGTACCAACAATTTTCCCTGTGAAATTTACCCCACCCCCATATTTAGCATAATGAACTTATATAAAGATTAATTTTATGTTCAAAATTTTTTGTCCATTCAAAAGAAGAAACATTAAAAAAAACTCCTGATGATTTAAAAAAAGATTTCAGCCTATGGAAATAATAAAAATTATGAACGAAAAAACAATGTTTACATTTTCACACCATTAAATCAATTGAAAATTTAATGTAGCCAAAAACAAGTTAAGACTCCCAGCTTTTTAAAAAAATTCTATGAAAAATCAATTAATGGTCTGATTTTCCCAAAAATTTCCATAATTATTTACCTTTTGATGAAAATATTTGTGAAATAGTTTTTCCTAAAATCTATTAGGGGAAATATTTTTTATGATGTCTAATTTTATTTTACGAAATATGAAGAAAATGAACTGACAAAATTCGATTTTTACTTTTTTTTCTATAAAGATAAGAGTCTGAATAATTATATCAGAAGATTTTTATAAGTTTCGATGCAAGAGCTTTTTAGTAAAAGAACCATAAATACAGTATTCTGCTAAAAAAATATCAATAAAGAAATTGATCCTGTTGTAAAAAAACGGACTGCTTTACTTATTTTTCAAGATAACGGTGTGTAATTTTTCCCAGTCGGATAATTTAATCATTGAATTAACTGTTTTTCTTTGTAACATCTCTTTAGGTTCGTTATTTCTTTTTTGCGATATATAAAAACTAAAAAAAAAATATTCAAAAATATTTACGTTTCTTACTTCAATATGGCCTAAACTGATCACGTGACCTATTTTGGTGGTACCTATAGCCTGCCATATTGTAAAACTACAGATGCCATATTACGGTCAAGACTAACAAAAAAACAAAAAACAAAAAAAACTCTTACTTACAGAAAGACGGACATAAAATCAGGGTCCAGTTTAGGATAATGCTTACACTGCAAATCGAACCCCCACTTTACAATCAAATTACACATAGAGAAAAGTGAAAAAATTTAGTTTTTAAATACACTAAATTTTATGTTTTGTTTTTCTTCTTTTTAGGCTTCCGTATTTTACAATTACAAACGTCAGATTTTGATCAGGGACTACAGAAAAAAAAAAAAACATGAACACGGGCATAAAATGAGGGTCCTGTTTATCATCATGTCAACTAGGTACCACCAAAATCATGTCACATTATCAGTTTAGGCCATGCCGCAATAAAAAAAGGGGGGGTAGACCTCGTAAAAAATATTTCCTCTAATATATTTTAGAAAAAATTTATTTTATGCATGATTTCATCGACAGGTAAATAATTACCGAAATTTTCATAAAAAATTGACAGTTAGTTGATTTTTCATAGAATTTTTGAAAAAGCCCGTAGTTATAACTTGTTTTTGGCTACGTTAAATTTCAATTGATTTAACGGTGCGAAAATATAAACATTGTTTTCGTTCATAATTTTCATTATTTCCGTAAGCTGAAAATTTTTTTTTAATCATCAGGAGTTGTTTTAATGTTATTTATTTTGAAAGGTCCAAAAATGTTGAAGATAATATTAACTTTTATTCAAGTTTCATTATGTTAAGTATATAGGGGGTAAATTTCACGGGGAAAATGAATTAAATATATGACATTTTTGGCTAAACTTGCAAATCGGTCGGAAAATTAAAACGGAAAGTTTTTTGGTGGTCCCCCATGACAGTTTAACTAGTTTATAAATGCATTTTTTGTGAATTGGGTTACTTTTTAGGGGTTTAGGGATTAAGGTTGTTTTTAATTACGTATTGCTTTAAAAAACCACAAAACCCCAAATTACTATACATTTAATGTTGAAAAAATATTTTTTTAAACCAAGTTTAATTGAAATTATACATTGCAATACTAACACAAACAACTGAGACTATAGGTAAAAATATAAATAAATGAATTAAATATATAAATTTTTTTTAATATCAGCAAAGTATACCACTAGGTACCAACAATTTTCCCTGTGAAATTTACCCCACCCCCATATTTAGCATAATGAACTTACATAAAGATTAATTTTATGTTCAAAATTTTTTGTCCATTCAAAAGAAGAAACATTAAAAAAAACTCCTGATGATTTAAAAAAATATATTTTCAGCCTATGGAAATAATAAAAATTATGAACGAAAAACAATGTTTACATTTTCACACCATTAAATCAATTGAAATTTAATGTAGCCAAAAACAAGTTAAGACTCCCAGCTTTTTAAAAAATTCTATGAAAAATCAATTAATGGTCTGATTTTCCCAAAAATTTCCATAATTATTTACCTTTTGATGAAAATATTTGTGAAATAGTTTTTTTCCTAAAATCTATTAGGGGAAATATTTTTTTATGATGTCTAATTTTATTTTACGAAATATGAAGAAAATGAACTGACAAAATTCGATTTTTACTTTTTTTTCTATAAAGATAAGAGTCTGAATAATTATATCAGAAGATTTTTATAAGTTTCGATGCAAGAGCTTTTTAGTAAAAGAACCATAAATACAGTATTCTGCTAAAAAAAATATCAATAAAGAAATTGATCCTGTTGTAAAAAAACGGACTGCTTTACTTATTTTTCAAGATAACGGTGTGTAATTTTTCCCAGTCGGATAATTTAATCATTGAATTAACTGTTTTTCTTTGTAACATCTCTTTAGGTTCGTTATTTCTTTTTTGCGATATATAAAAACTAAAAAAAAAATATTCAAAAATATTTACGTTTCTTACTTCAATATGGCCTAAACTGATCACGTGACCTATTTTGGTGGTACCTATAGCCTGCCATATTGTAAAACTACAGATGCCATATTACGGTCAAGACTAACAAAAAAACAAAAAACAAAAAAAACTCTTACTTACAGAAAGACGGACATAAAATCAGGGTCCAGTTTAGGATAATGCTTACACTGCAAATCGAACCCCCACTTTACAATCAAATTACACATAGAGAAAAGTGAAAAAATTTAGTTTTTAAATACACTAAATTTTATGTTTTGTTTTTTCTTCTTTTTAGGCTTCCGTATTTTACAATTACAAACGTCAGATTTTGATCAGGGACTACAGAAAAAAAAAAAAACATGAACACGGGCATAAAATGAGGGTCCTGTTTATCATCATGTCAACTAGGTACCACCAAAATCATGTCACATTATCAGTTTAGGCCATGCCGCAATAAAAAAAGGGGGGGTAGACCTCGTAAAAAATATTTCCTCTAATATATTTTAGGAAAAACTTATTTTATGCATGATTTTATCAACAGGTAAATAAATACCGAAATTTTCGTAAAGAATTGACTGTTAGTTAATTTTTCATAGAATTTTTAAAAAAGCCCGTAGTTATAACTTGTTTTTTGGCTACGTTAAATTTCAATTGATTTAACGGTGCGAAAATATAAACATTGTTTTCGTTCATAATTTTCATTATTTCCGTAAGCTGAAATTTTTTTTTTTTAATCATCAGGAGTTGTTTTAATGTTATTTATTTTGAATGGTCTAAAAATGTTGAAGATAATATTAACTTTTATTCAAGTTTCATTATGTTAAGTATATAGGGGGTAAATTTCACAGGGAAAATTGGTGGTACCTAATGAATTAAATATATGACATTTTTGGCTAAACTTGCAAATTGGTAGGAAAATTAAAACGGAAAGTTTTTTGGTGGTCCCCCATGACAGTTTAACTAGTCTATGAATGAACTTTTTGCGAATTGGGTTACGATTTAGGGGTTTGGGGATTAAGGTTGTTTTTAATTACGTATTTTTTTTTTTTAAACACAAAACCCAAATTACTATACATTTAATGTTAAAAAATATTTTTTTTTAAACCAAGTTTAATTGAAATTATACATTGCAATACTAACACAAACAATTGAGACTAATGTGTCTACCGTTGGATTCAATAATTAATTTTAATGGTTAACCTTAAATCCCAAACCGCTAAATCGTAACCCAATTTGCAAAAAGTTCATTCATAGACTGCATTTAAACTCTCATGGAGGACAACCAAAAAACTTTCCGTTTTAATTTTCCGACCAATTTGCAAGTTTAGCCACATATTTTTTTTAAATATCAGCAAAGTATACCACGAAGTTCTTTTTTGCAAAGAAATAGAAAATTTAACTTAAATAAAATTAAAACTACG
Organism: Doryteuthis pealeii; assembly: GCA_023376005.1. Taxonomy (NCBI): domain Eukaryota; kingdom Metazoa; phylum Mollusca; class Cephalopoda; order Myopsida; family Loliginidae; genus Doryteuthis; species Doryteuthis pealeii. Next base: position 47,627,288 of record CM042177.1, read on the forward strand.
GATGCTAGATTATGGTCGGGACTAACAAAAATAAAACCTGTTACTTGCAGAAATAAGGACATAAAATGAGGGTTCAGTTTATAATAATGTTTACATTGTAAATTGAACCCCCACTTTAGAACTGAGCGAAAACATTCTAACAAAATACACATTAAAATGAATATATTTTCAAACAAACATTCACTACGGGACGAAATCAAATTTTAAACAGAATATAATAAAAATAAGTCTTTCTCTATGAATACAAATAAATACGTATTTTTATTTGTAAAGAAAGAAAGAAAGAAAGAAATTTATTTGTAAAGATAGAAAGAAATAAATTAAATTGTGATACTTACTTCTTTTTCGATATTAATTCGTCTGATTTCTTTTTTCTTTACAGAAATGCAACCTTAGTGAAAAGTGATAAAAATGTAAAGTTTTAAATAAACTAAATTTTATCGGGTTGAATTAAAATTTAAATATCGCTGTCGATTATAATAAGAAATGTTTTCTAAGAGCGACATTCAAGGGAGATAATTGATAGAAATTACGAACAAAGGAATCAGTGGAGGTCAAATGCCGAAAAGAAGTCAAGGCGGTCTATAAAGAAAGTATGTGTCACACCCTGAGATGCGAGCTAAATGAATAAATAATAAATTAATTATAAATTATTATTATTAATTACATAAGCTCTTATGGTACTTTTCTCGGAGAACCGTCCCGGCCTCCTGCCTCAAATATCGCTACCCGGTGGCTGCTGAAAAAAAAAGGAGCTACGATTGAAATCCGTAGCCGAAGCGGTGTCACTTGCCCCCCCCCCCAAAAAAAAAGCTAGGGTTAGGGTTGTGGTTTAGGGTTAGTTTAATGGGAAAATAAATAAAGAATTTGTTTTTTCTTGGTCACCCTGTATACAGGGTGTCCCAGAAAAAACAGAACCCACAAATTTTGTAATAAAACTATTAATTTTAACTAGTGTGGTTTAGGGTAGGGTTTAGGGTTAGGGTTGGGTTGGGGTTGGGGTTGGGTTTTCGGGAAAAACGCCCTAAATTGTTTTTTTTTGGGGGGGGTGCAAGTGACACCGCTTCAGCTACAGACTTCAATTGTAGCTGGTGTTTTTTTTTCAGCAGCCACTGGGTAGCGATTTTTGAGGCAGGAGGCCAGGACGGTTCTCCGTGAAAAGTACTGCTCTTATTCTTTATGGCCAGTTCATTTTTTTACTAATTAATTATTATTATTATAATTAATAATAATAATAATCATGATTATTATTATCTTTACTCCTTTTGAGTATTTTACATCAACGTTAGCTGATGATATTTCACTGGAGTTTGAGTGACAACATGTCTCCTCAGGTTTTCAGGACCCTTTGTGAGTATTCTAGCCAATTGCAGCAATGCAGTAGTCTCGATGATCTCAATTCTTCCTCTGATTTCCAGATCCTCCAGTCTTCTTTCCAAGCTTTTTGGGACCATTCCAAGTACACCACCAATTGGTATCACTTTGATCTTCATCTTCCATAGATTTTTCAATTCTCTGGCAAGGTCCAGGTATTTGCCCTTCTTTTCATTTGTTTTTCAGCTTCACCCTATGATCAGCTGGAACTGCAAAGTCCACCAGTTGACTCGTTCTCTTTTTTTTTTTTTTTTTTTTTTGGTAATCAACACTAGGTCTGGTCTCCTTGCTGGGATAGGGTAATCTATCTTTATCTCGAAGTCCCAGAGAATTTTCTGCATTTCATTCTCAAGAACAGATTCTGGTTTATGCATATACCATTTTGTTGTATGGTAAAAATTTAATTTTTTGCATAATTCCCAGTGAATCATGTTCCAAACCCAGTTGTGCCTGGCTTTGTATTCGTGTTGTGCTATTTTGCTACATTCACTTAATACATGGTTTACAGTCTCATCTCTGTCACTGCATAGTCTACATTTACTGTTTTGTTGTGTCTTATCAATTTTTGCTTTGATATAATTTGTTCTTATAGCATTATTCTGTGCAGCAACTATTAGTGATTCAGTTTCTCTTTTGAGGTTTCCTCTTCTTAACCTTGTCCAAGTCTTTTCATGTGCAACTTCTCTGGTTTGTTGTTTGAAGTGTCGATATAATTGTTTTTATTCCCTTCTTTGTTTTCTAGTTTTCGTTGTTTTTCTGTTTGTCCATATATTACATCTGCTATTGTTGGCTGCTATAAGTAATCTGTCTTTGCTCTTTTTTGTGTATTCTTTGTGTCATTAGATAGTGGCCTCTACGCCGTCCTCTATGTTGGCAAGACCTCTTCCACCTTCTTTCTTGATGCATATAGTCTCTCTCTATCATCTCTAGGGTGTAGAGCCTTGTGCATTGTCATTAATTTTCTAGTCCCTTGGTCAGTCTGTCTGAGTTATTATCATTGTATTAAGAATATACAGATTGAAAGGAATATTGAAATACATAAATATAATCATTGTTATTATTGTTTTGGTTTTTGGTGTGTTTTGTTTTACGGCATATCAACCTCAGTGGGTCATTTAATGCCGATAAAGTTTTGAAATAAATCAATTCTTAATGGATAATACAATTTTTTTATAAATACATTTTTCTATTTAACCCATAGATGGGACCCTAACAGGTACTACCACTCCGGGTCAGAGTGGACCAGAGAGCAATGGTGATCAAGCGGTGCTCCACATTCCCCAAACCTCCAAAACTGGAACCTCACCATCAGATAGAGTTTAACATCATTCCCAGGACATGTAGACCTGCAGCCACCACCTTCTAGCACCCATATGATAAAAAGGGATTGGGGCTTGCCATAAGGGCAATAGGGTTGGGAAAATCATATAGGTGCTAGGGCTTGACGTGACCAGCCGATTGATCGGAAGGGGCCTCTCCGACCGCCCGTCTAGCCCAAGATAGGGCCAAAGTGGAGTATTGCATATCATGAATTGCTCATCCACCTGAGCTCTATCCTTAAGCATCACGGGTCACCACCCACGGCCAACAGGTGGCCCCATTGGGAGAACCTTACCCCTCTGCAGAGGTGCAGTCGGTGCATTCTAATGCCCCAGCCGACAGGGCGGTGTTATTATTGTATTAAGAATATACAGATTGAAAAATATTGAAATACATAAATATAATCATTGTTATTATTGTAGTAAAGTAAAACAGGCACAGAACAGACGTAAAAGTACTAAGCTTTATTTAGCTACAAAATGAGGAGGGGCAATTCACTGTTTATATTGCCTGCATAGGTGAGTTTATTGCTCGCAAAAGGTGAGCGTAGGATACTACACTTACCCACAGGAAATTTCTGCCAAACTTGACAGCCTTATTAAGTTCATCATTGAAGTATATTCAATTATCTGGTTTAAAATCAAAAGGATTCACAATTGGTGTATGGACCTGAAGCAAGACATATACTTACCAAAGTTTTGTATCATAAAACATAGGCGAGTCTATTGCTCGTAAAATGTGAGTGTAGGATACAACAATTATTATTATTATCATTACTAGTACAAAATAAAAAACGTCCTCTGGGCGATGTAAAAATAGATTTTTGAAACATATTGCCTGAGGGGTGGGAGTAAAAAATTTAATGTCAGCGAGTTTGTACCCTAAGTAAGTAAAATCATCAAATTCATTAAAGGATTAAAAAATAAAACAATTTGAAATGTAAACTTTAAATATGTATTAAAATAAAACAAACTATATATAGATATATAATACCAGTAATGTATTTATTAAAAACTTGTTTTAAAAAACAATGAGGACTGTCTAATGTTCCATGTTCAAATTTTGAGTGTATTTATTCTGTTATGACGATTTTGGGTAATGTGATGTAAGCAGTGACGTAGTTTTTGTTACAGACAAAAAACGGAAGCGAATCTCCATTATTAATAGATAAAATATACATACTATTATTCTGCAAAGCAAGGTTACTTGTTTCCATTTATCAATAAAACTATGGATTATATGAATGAGCAATCTGATGACAGATATTCCTTCTGCCTGCATCTAAGCCATACCTTTAGCTAGCAGTTTAGCCATTCCATCTTTCAGCAACTCAGTCATACTATTTGCCAGCAACCCAGTCATACCGTTTGCCAGCAACCCAGTCATACCGTTTGTCAGCAACCCAGCTATACCATTTGCCAGCAGCCCAGTCATACCATTTGCCAGTAGCACAACTATAACTTCTGCCAGCATACCAGCCATTAATTTTACCTGATCTAAATCTGGTCTCTGTTGTGGGTTGATTAAATAACTGTCCAGAAATGATTTCATCATTAAAACCTATGTTGACTGTCATGCCAGAAAACAACTATTCATTTTTACAGTAAAATCATTTCCAATACATTTTTATGGTAAAAGTAATTTCCAATGCATTTTTATAGTAAAAATAATTGTCCAATGCATTTTTATAGTAAAAATCATTTCCAATGCATTTTCATAGTAAAAATCATTGTCCAATGCATTTTATAGTAAAAATCATTGTCCAATGCATTTTTATAGTAAAATCATTTCCATTGTCCAATGCATTTTCATATAGTAAAAATCATGCATTTCCAATGCATTTGTCCAATGCATTTTAATAGTAAAAATCATTTTGCATTTTCATAGTAAAAATCATTGTCCAATGCATTTTATAGTAAAAATCATTGTCCAATGCATTTTTATAGTAAAAATCATTTCCAATGCATTTTTATAGTAAAAATCATTTCCAATGCATTTTTATAGTAAAAATCATTTCCAATGCATTTTTATAGTAATAATCATTGTCCAATGCATTTTTATAGTAAAAATCATTGTCCAATGTCACAGTAGAGACTAATTGACTTTTCTGTCACTAGGACAATTTCAAATAAATAAAGACATTCCGAAAAAAAAATAAAGACAAAATTTTGTGAATTAAAGAAATTTGATTCATTCCTAAAGGAAGAAAAAGATGAACTTTCAGATTTTTACACATTGCTGTGGTCTTGTGGATATCGGCAATAAAGAAAAAAATGCAGTTAAAGAGAATATTAGAGGAAATAAATAAAGATGATGAAATAATTTTGGAAAGTCTATTAAACTGTTATGTATCATTGTTGTATACTGGCTTCGAATTCACGCCGCTAAATTCGTGTATGTTAGTAGCGGATATCGTCACTAACCCAAAAGCGATGCATGGTAGTAGTCAGCTATTGAACTTCAATAACAACAGATACGCGTATACAAAAGATGACTCTTCTTTATTTTCTTCGGTGTGTGGTAGGTGAGTGGCGGGCATGGATAATGACACTACGACTACCTATGGTGTGGTGGAAGGTGGTGGGCGAGCCTCACTGCCCGCAGCAGCGCCCGACCGTATCAACGGTCAGACTCCTTGTCCTCTCTTCGCCATCTCCTGGGGTCTGCCTTCTGGGCTGCCCTGATGACCGCTTAAGTATTGACGACCGCCCACACATCCTTTTGTTCCTTGACCGGAAGTCCTTTCTCTTTGTTCAAATTCGCGTTTGTCCAGATGAGTCCTTTGTCACACCAGACCCTCTGTCTACCTTAGACATTGTCTTCTCAGTTCAATTTTCCTTTGTCTTTTTGACTTCCCGCGCAAAACAAACTGAACAACAGTCAATCTGCAACATCATCAGTTATACAGAAGTGTTGATTGTGGTGTAAAAATTGACAAAAGAATCTTATAGAATATATTTTTAACAAAGAACGTCATTACATTTCACAACAAACAGCGGTACATGTAAAAAAAAACATACACAACACAGATATAAATAAAAACACTTGGAAAATTCTAAAACCCACTAAAAGTATTAATCTCTATACAGTTCATGAATAATGTCTTTTCTTCTGCATGTTCCCATAAGCATTTTTAAAGTTTTAATTTTAGAAAATGGTTTCCATTGTTTGTATGTTTGTGTAGGGCGTATTAAATTGAAACTTTTTGAAAATGCAGATCAACGTGCATTGATAAGTAAATCATTTTACATCAACTCTATGAATTTGGGTAATAATACACATAAAATATGAAAATGGTTTGTCTCAAGTGTGTGTTTGCACATGTCTTTTCAAACTTCCTCTGCGTGAAAATGCTGATCCACACACTTCACATGTAAAAGGTTTCTCGCCAGTGTGTGTTCGCACATGGCTTTCCAAATTTGCTTTATCTGAAAATGCTGATCCACACACTTCACAAGAAAAAGGTTTCTCTTGGGTGTGTGTTCGCATGTGGATTTTCAAACTTCCTCTATGTGAAAATGCTGATCCGCACACTTCACAGGCAAAAGGTTTCTCACCAGTGTGTGTTCGCATGTGGCTTTTCAATTGAACTCTCTGTGAAAATGTCGATCTACACACTTCACAAGAAAAAGGTTTCTCTCCAGTGTGTGTTCGCATGTGGATTTTCAAATCTCCTCTACGTGAAAATGCTGATTCACATACTTCACAAGAAAAAGGTTTTTCACCAGAATGCTTTAGCATGTGGCTTTTCAATCCTCCCCTCTGTGAAAATGTTGATCCACAAAATTCACAAGAAAAAGGTTTTTCTCCAGTGTGTGTAAGCATGTGGCTTTTAAATCCTCCTCTTTGTGAAAATGTTAATCCGCACACTTCACAAGAAAATGGTTTCTCGTCAGCATGTGTTTGCATGTGGCCTTTCAAAGTTCCTTTTTGTGAAAATGATGATCCACACACTTCACAAGAAAAAGGTTTCTCGCCAGTGTGTGTTCGCAAGTGCCTTTTCAAATGTCCTCTCCTAGAAAATGCTGATCCACATACTTCACAAGGAAAAGGTTTCACTCCAGCGTGCGTTTGCATGTGTCTCTTTAAATCTCCCCTTTGTGAAAATGCCGATCCGCACAATTCACAAGAAAAGGGTTTTTCGCCAGTGTGTGTTCGCATGTGGGTTTTCAAATATTCCCTCCGTGAAAATGCTGATCCACACACTTCACAAGAAAAAGGTTTCTTGTCAGTGTGTGTTTTCACATCTCCTCTTATTGTTTGCATGTGATTTTCCATGTTTGTTTTAAATCATGTGAAATAACACATATGCTTACTTGATAAGAGTAGCGTTTCTTTTCTGTATGTACTTAGCATTGAAATGTGAGTTTTAATCAAAATGATGATATACTGTTTTTTCAAGAATAATGATTCTCTTCTTTGTTTTTTTGGATTCGGCTACTTAACATGAACTCTTTTAATATGCAGGTTCACACACTTTGCAAGAATAGATTTTCTCTTCAGTCTTTTTTGTCCTCCATAGAATTTGATATCTGTAAATGAAGAACAGGTATTATTAAATAAAACATGTGACGTATGAATTATTTCTAGTGAGATAATAAGAATAAATCACTTTGTGTTTTAATTAATAGTGATATATCATGTTATTCATGTTCAGACATTAAAAAAACATTAATAATTTCAGAAAAAATAATTCAATGGAATATAATTCAAATAACAGAAATTTTACTTTGGCCAAAGATTTATTTATAGAAAAGAAAAGAGAGAAATTATACATACTCAAGAGTAATGATCCTGTCGTTTGTTTTTTGGATTCAACTACTTGATATGAACTTTGTTAATGTTCAGGTTCACACACCTTGCAAGAATAGATTTTCTCTCCAGTCTTTTTTGTCCTCCACTGCATTTGATATCTGTAAATTAAGAACAAGTATTATTAAAGAAAACAAGTGACTCATGCTTTATTTTAAGAGAGAAATTAAAATAATTTGTATCAATTAATAGTGATATAACATGTTCAAGCATAAAAGAAAAACATTAACAATTAATTAACTTTACAAATGCAACACACTGAAATTGCTGATATACACATTGTATATAAAGAAACTTTCTCTGCAGAGCATCTTTGCATGTAATTTTTCATTTTTGTTTTCAGTGATGTTTAATAATTAATGAACTTACGTGATAAGACTAGGGCTTTTTTCTGTTTTTAGTTGAATGCATAATTTAATACGTGAGTTTATTAAACTGATAATGTATAGTCTTTTCAAGAGTAGAGTTTTTTTCTTTCTTTTTTTCTTTTTTATTCAACTATGTAACATGAACTCTGTTAATATTCAATTTACAAATTTTGCAAGAAGAGATTTTCTCTTCAGTAATGTTTGTCCTTCACTGCATTTGATATTTGTAAATGAAAAACAGGTATTACTAAATAAAATAAGTGAATCATGGTTTATTTGAAGTAAGAAAATTAGAATAAATCACTTTGTGTTTCAATTAATAGTGATGTATCATGTATTGCAAAAATCATTTCCAATGCATTTTTATAGTAAAAATAATTTCCAATGCATTTTTGTAAAAATCATTGTCCAATGCATTTTTATAGTAAAAATCATTTCCAATGCATTTTTATAGTAAAAATCATTTCCAATGCATTTTTATTGCAAAAATCATTTCCAATGCATTTTTATAGTAAAAATCATTTCCAATGCATTTTTATTGTAAAATCATTTCCAATGCATTTTTATTGCAAAAATTTCCAATGCATTTTATTTTTCCAATGCATTTTATAGTAAAAATCATTTCCAATGCATTTTTATAGTAAAAATCATTTTCCAATGCATTTTTATAAAAATCATTTCCAATGCATTTTATAGTAAAAATATGCATTTTATAGTAAAATCATTTCCAATGCATTTTTATTGTAAAATCATTTCCAATGCATTTTTATTGCGAAAATCATTTCCAATGCATTTTTATGGTAAAAATTATTTTTCTCTGCAGTGGATTTTTCCATGGTATTTTCCATGTTTTGTTTTGAATGATATTGAATAACTTGATATCTCTCTTGATAAAAGTAGTTTTTTTTTTCTCTTTTGATGAATAACAGTTTTTATTAAAGAAAACAAAAGAATCATGCTTTATTTGTAGTAAGAAAATTAGAATAAATCACTTTGTGTTTCAATTAATAGTGATGTATCATGTATTCCTCTTTTGTAACTAAATCATAAAGCTAAAAAAAATAAGAGAGTTTTATAATTATATTACATCCAACACGAAATATTATACATCACCATGGCCACCAAACACAAATACACACTTTCATACACACATACACATGTGCACTCCCGCGCTAGGATACAGTCATAATGTCACAGCCAACACGCATTTTCATGGACACGCACATGACAACATATGCACACATACAAAAAAAAAAAAACGCATTCACGTAAACATGCAACACGAGAATACAGTTATATAAAAAATACCATCATTTAAAAAAAAAATTCATTTAAATAGAAATGCCATAACTAGACTACTTCAGTTCCATTGATCTTTTGAAAAAGAGATTTTATCTCCAAAATTCAAGAATCAAATACAGGTTAACACACAACACCATTGTTACCATATTATTTTTTTTTTTCTTTACAGCTGCATTGTGATAGCCTTCAAAATCAACCTCTAAAATAAATAAACTTTATGCAAATAAAAAAATTAGTTATGAATTTGTTGAAAAATAAAAGGTATTTTATTTTTTTAGTTCTCCTTGAATCAATTTTATTCGAATGATATTTTTTTATAATGAATAAATAAATACTATTTACAGCATAGTGTAATTCTAAAATTATACAAAATCTCATAAAATCCTATTTAACTCTTAACATCCTGTTGAGAATATTGAGAAGTCAGAGCTCCTTTCCTATAAGGATTTATCTAAAAATGGCCTTTTCATTTAAAGTTACCGGTTATTTCCCATAAATCAAAGACTTCTAAATGTGTTTAATATTACATTTAAACAAAGTCCTGATCCCCATTCCTATAAGGATTTATTAAAAAATGGCTAAAAATGGCCTTTTCATTTAAAGTTATCTGTTATTTGCCTTAAATCAAAGACTTCTAAACATTTAAACATCTTACGAATTTTTGATAAACAAAGTTCGGAAATATTTATTTCCGTTTTATTCAAGACGGCCTAAACTGATCACGTGACCGAATTGGTGATCCCTAATATATATATATATATAATAAATATTTCCAAACTTTGTTTATCAAAAATCTCGTAAAAAACAATTAAACATCATACAGGATTGTTACAAAGAAAAACAGTTAATTCAAAGATCAAATTATCCGATTGGGAAAAATTACATCGTTATCTTAAAAAATAAATAAACCTATCCATATTACATGCAAAAGGGTAATTTTCAGGCACAATTTAGACAGAAAAAATTACATATTATTACGCTCTTACGATTATTTTTCTTCCTATGGCTGATTGTACAGACATACTTTTTTTTAGCCAAAATTTACTATTAAAATGAATAAAAACTGGAAAAAATTTAATATTAAAATTCAACAGTGAAATTGACTTTAAAAAAAAAATGTCTTCGGTTTTGGTATTAATTTTTAAAATCGAAAATGAAATGAAATGAAAATTTGAATATTTTTTCTAAGAGAAAAACTGATAAAATAATCATATATACTTACTTTTTATTCTAATAGCGTAAAAAATTATTTTATTTAACTTTTTTGACCAAAAAAAACAAACTTTGGTTAATCAGAAGTGTCTCGTCTCTTTGTAAAACAAATATGTCAGTTTGCTCTTCCGTATATTCTAAGGATCATACATTACTATTCAACAATAAAAATTGCAAATTCTTTTTAAAATATTAATCGAGCTCGGATCGGACCAACTTTTAGTTCACCTGAATTATAAAAATCATATTTTTAAATATCCATGAAAAATTCGATTTTTTAGCGTGGAAAAAAAAAATTTATTTCATGCAGAGAAATAGAAATATTTAATCACACAAAAGATTGAAAATCTCTTAAAATTAATTTCTTTAAAAAAAAAAGTTTTCAAATATTAATATTATGACATTTTTTTGCACTTTCTATTTCCGATTTCATTAATTTTTCCTATAGAAACTATAGCTCGGTACATTATACAATTTCATTGATATAGTTATTCAGCCTCTTATCTTTATAGAAAAAAAAGTACAAAATTTTTCTAGCGCGTTATATTTTTTTATCTCATAAAATAAAATGTGGGGGGGGGGTGATAGACCTCGTAAAAAAATATTTCCCCCTAATAAATTTTAGAAAAAAACTATTTCAAATGTATTTACATCCAATGGTAAACATTTATGGAAATTTTCGTGAAAATCGGACCATTAATTGATTTTTCATAGAATTTAAAAAAAACCCTCTTATCGTAACTTTTTTTAGCTACGTTAAATTTCAGTTGATTTAACAGTGCAAAAATGAAAACATTGTTTTTCAATCATAATTTTCATTATTTCCGTAAGCTGAAAAATTTTTTTAAATCATTAGGAGTTTGTTTAATGTTTTTCTTTCGAATGGAAAAACATTTTTCAAGAAAATATTATTTTTCTGCAAGTTTCATTGTGTTAAATGTAACGGGGTAAATTGCACAGGGTCAAATTGGTGGTACCTAGTGATCTCTTATATATTAGAGAAAAGTGACTAAAATTTAGTTTTAAATTCAAATTTTTTTCTATTTAGGCTTCCGTACTCTAGATTTACAGACGTCAGATTTTGATTGTGGACAACCAAAAAACATACATACGGCCATAAAATGAGGGCCCAGTTTATCATTAAGCCTCCATTGTAAATTGAACACCTATTTTACAATTAACCTTTCTTTCAAAAATGAAAAATTTAGAATATACACATTAAGATGAATATTAAATTATATAAAGAAAATAATAGCGTAAAATTATGGGTGCAAGAAAAAAAAAAGGTTATTGCAAAAGGAATTACATAAATAGAGGGTTCAGTTTATCATCATGTTTACATTGTAAATCGAACCCCCACTTTAAAATTAAGTGGCATCGAACCTCAAACAAAATACACATTTAAACGAATAATAGAATACACACACACACAAAAAAAAAAACATATTTTCAAACAAACATTCACTACGGAACTAAATCAAATCTTAAATAAGAGTAATAAAAATAAATCTTACTCTACAAATACAAATAAATACGTATTTTTATTTGTAAAGAAAAGACAGAAATCAAATGTTGATACTTACTTCTTTCGATATTAATTCGTCTTTTTTCTTAACAGAAATTCAACCTTAATGAAAAGGATAAAAATGTAAAGTTTTAAATAAACTAAATTTTATCGGGTTGAATTAAAATTTAAATATCGCCCTCGTTTATAATTGATGGGAAATGTTTTCTAAACAACGAAAATCAAGGGAGATAATAAATAACTATATTCATTCAGTTTATTATTAATTATAAATTTACTATAAAACATAATTATAAAATTTTATTTTCATAATTCGGTAATTAAAAAAGGTAATTTATGAGGAAGTGCGTCCCGGTCTCCTGCCTCAAAAAATTGCTACCCGGTGACTATTAAAATAACGACCCAGCTCAGTCTATTCAAAACTATCCATCTATCTATCTATCTCAATTTGTTCATATTTATCTATATTACTTTAAATACTAAGATTTTTTTATTCCTGTTTGTTTAATGTCTTGTTTTTAGTTTAAATAAACAACAATTACGACAAAAAAGAAGCTACCCCCCCAAATACATTTACTTGTCGAAAATATCTATCTCCATTTGTTCATATCTATCTATATTATTTTGTTTGTTTATCTATCTATCTATCTCAGTCTATTTCAAACTATATATCCATCTTCATATCTAAACAAGAACTACGACAAATTACAATAAATAAACAAGAATTACAACAAGCTGGGGTTGTTATTTTGATAGTCACCGGGTAACAATTTTTGAGGCAGAGACCAAGACACACTTCCTCATAAATTACCATCAAAAACTTATCTTATTTTCATTTATTCCTTATCGATAAATGAATTTAGATAAATATTAGTTATGAAAGAAAACTAGTTACCACCAATTTTCCCTATGAATTTCACCCACCCTCTATATTTAACACAAACTTCTTCTTCTTCTTCTTCTTCATCATCATCATCACCATCACCATCACCATCATGATGCCGCACCGGCAGCACGGATATCCATGAAAATCTCTTGCCAACCTTCCCTATCGTTCATTGCTCCTGAGAGGTCCTCTGCGCTGCATCCACTATCCACACAGAGCTGGTCAATGTATGTCTTTGCCGGTCGACCAACGCTAGCGTGCCCATGTGATGACTTCCGCAGAAGAACATCACTTATGAGTTCGTCCTTGCTTCTCCAGCAGTGTCCGGCAAGTCTCGTTCGCCTTACATGGATGGTTAGTGTCATATGGAGCAGGTGGCAGTACAGCTGTTTTCTCGGAGGGTGTTGTTTCCACGTTTTGTTTAAGACTACACACAGCATTCTTGTGCAGCTACCGTCTAGTTTATTCTCCAGTCACTTCGTTAGGGTCCAAGTTGTGCAGTCGTACAGTTGCACTGATACAAGCACGGCCTGAAAGAATTGTCGCTTTAACTTGTCAGTGAGATCGGACTTCCATATGACTGACAATTTGTTTATAGGCGACCATGCCTTTCCTATGCATATGTAAGATTCAAAGTTAATTAATGAACATACAATTCCGACACGTTGTGAGACAAAACATTTTTTATATATAACAGCACATGGAAACGATGAGATACATAAAGTACATAGATACATAAGATACAAATACGATATAAGAGTAGAGATAAAAGGACACATTCATGAATGGTAAATACAAGATACAATATTTAGGTATAAACGAGATACACAAATGTACATAAAATATAAATGTTACAGATATGGAACTAAAGGATAGTCCATGCTGTAAAAAGACTTACAGTAATGTAATGGGGGGCCAAAGCCCCACCGAGAAGGGGGTAGACAGAAGTCTAACCCATGTGCTCGTTCAGAGGCAGTAAGGAAAGAAAGACAGAAGCATTTGAATCAGCCACTTATATACCAGAGGTCCCCTAGTGGGAACAAACGGCAACACAGCGGGAAGATAACTCTTCCAGGCAAAGGGAAGACAATTCCCTACACGTGTATTAACATCATTTTCTGTTGATGAGATATTACTGCCTAAGTATATGAATTGCATTACCCAGTTTAGGGGTTTGCCATCAAGTGTGGAGATGCCTCCTTCATTTTTAAACACATGTACTCTGTTTTATCGGAGTTCACATGTAGGGCAATGTTCCATGTTGCCCTTTCTAGGCTATGTAGCATGGATTTGACCTGTGTATTTGTAAGAAGTGCTAGATCATCTACGTTATTGAAATTTTATTATATTATTATCTTCAGTCTTCACCGGTACCTGAGCCCCTAGGGGACAGGGGTTGAGTGTCACTGACACATAGCAGCAGCAGCGTACCCTAACATTTGTAGTCACGTGGTGAACTTTATAGAAGGCCATGACATTGATGATTCTTCCTCTTTTTAGTTGTACCCCTTCTGAGGGTGACTGCTGCTTCGGCCACCCTGCTACTTAAGGTAAGTGCTTATGCACCTCTTTTTCTATGAACTAGGATTATGGATAGAATAAAACCCAAGACGGACTTCATCTATGACCTGCTTCTGGACTTTGAGAGACTACTATCTTTTTACCCTTGAAGGCTGATAGTCATTACCTTTAATCACCAGGATAACAACTAAGGGAGCCGACAAGATAAATGCAACCTTGGACAAGCTTGCCCCTTGATACCATTGCAGCCGAAAGGCTGTTAGCAGGAATAAACTTTTTGCAACCCACAATTAATTAATTGCGGCTTACCTCGAACGGTGCTGTAACCAATAACAACCCAAACTCAACCAATCTAATAACTACAGCTAAGACCTTATGGAGCTGTGCACTAAACTATTATGGCTATAACCTACTTTGGAGCTGTTAACTTTAAATGAGCTCTTACAAAACATCGGTCACTTGTCCGAACTAAACTATGAACTTTCTTCTCTTTGTTGTACCCTTTAAATGTGCATATATCTAATAAAACCAGTTGCATTTCATATCGTTGTATCTCTCGTTCCTTGAATTCATAACCCACATTTTCTCACCGCTACCCCGTTAAACCAATTCATTAAATTTTATAACGTAGTCTGCATCCATGATCATTTGTGCAGGGTATCTCCTGCTTCTTGCCTTTTTTAGTGTTAGGCCTTTTTCTTTTATGGGATCTTATGATGTTCAAAGTACGTAATTTAGGTATGTTATAAATATATATGGCACTAGCGTGTCTCCTTGTAGGACTCCAGCGACGATGTCAAAGAAGTCAGTGTCGCCATCAGGTGAGTGTACCATTGCTTTGGTGTTTTGATAGAGCATCATTACGGCGGTAACCGTTTCTTTGGGGAGGTTTTATGCTAATAGTATTTGCTCCATTTTCCCTCTGTGTATGGAATCAAATGCCTTGGAGAAATCTACAAATAGTAGGTGTAGCTGCCACTAAAAACTGACCAGTTTAATTATGTTTTATTTTATATGAATATTTTTGTTTGTATAAATTAACTACCACCAAGAGTATTAAATTTATGGTAGTTTAAGAGTTAACATCATTTGGTGCAGAGCACTAGGTTCTGTGGTCTGGGAACCCTAACCAAAAAGTAGAAAGGGGACCTTTAGTTAGATTATCGCTGCCAGGCTGGTCGGAATGGGGCAACAAACTGTGAGTTTCTATCTCTTGATATGTCTATTTGTTGAAGTTTCTGTATTTTGAGATTCTTTTAAATTGTTCTTCTTTGTTGTATTCACTGTTATTAAATGCTATTTGTTTTCTTACAGTTTCACGGTGTTAATTGAATAAAATTAATTACATCAGTAAGAATTGTCATGCCTTCACATTTATCCAGACCGGGGCAGCCGCTACAGTAGGGTTGCCTCAAGATTCTTTGCTCATACTCCTTCTATGATTCATTGAATCGTCAGGATCTGAGAGGTTGTAGATCTATTCCTGCGGAATCCATTTTGGCTTTTTCTAAGGATTTTCTCTACTTCGGGTCTGATGTGATTAAGGAGAAGTGCATTTTATACCTTAGCGGTTATAGCTGTGAGGGTTATGCCTCTGTATTTCTTAGCGATTCCTAGGTCTCTTTTTGGGGGAATGGGAGGATGCAACCCTTTGTCCATCTTTCTATCATGATTTGTCTGTATTTTCCCTTTGCATAGCCTAAGTAATATGTCATCAAATTTCCTTATGTTCCAGACCTCTGGGGGTGTGTGGTTTATCTTCACATTGGCCTGGAAGAGTTATCTTTTTTTAAATATTGTATTACCATTCATGAATGTGTACTTTTTATATTATTTTATCTCTACTCTTGTATGTATATGTTATTATTTTATGTATCGTTTCCATGTGCTGTTATCTATATAAAATGCTTTGTCCCACAAACATGTCGGAGTTGTATGTTTATATACTAACCATGAATCTTACAGGGGTATTTCGTCGAGACCTGATGCCGTTTTATTTTTTAGTTTTCTAAGTATGTCATTAAGTTCCTCCATTGTGAAGTCTCCTAGTCTTATGTCTAGTTTGTTATTCATTATTTTTTGGGTGTTGTTTTCTATGATTTTAGGGGGGGGGGAGGTCTTAATAGTTTTTGGAAGTGGTCTTTCCATTTCTGGAGTCTTTTTGGCTGTTTGCCTTTAAAGTTTGATCTATAGGTACTTTTCCTGCCACTACGCTTTGCCATGCTAATCGTGAATGCTTTTTATCTACTGCATGTCTGATTTTATTTATTTGTTCTTGGATGTATTTTATCTGTTCTCTTTTGTATGTTTCTGTTAGAAAACCTCAAGAAAGCCCAGGTAGAACTATGTTGATGTTAGTTGGGTTTGTTTTATTTAACTCTTTTGTGGGATTAAATAATTTTGTTTTAATATTTAAAAATCTTTTTTTTTTTGTATTCAAATCTAATTTTTCACTATTTGAATATAATACTAAATTTTAGAATTCAGGTGAATGAAAAATTTTACCCATCTAAGATATCTTAGTATTTTTAAGAGAATTTGTAATTTTCATTGTTGAATGTTTGATTCCTAGAATATATGGAAGGATAACAGTAACAATAGCTATGTTCCTTGAATCTTCACAAAGTACAAGTACAAATGAGAGAGGAGATGTGTTACTACTTCGGTTTCAGTTTACTAAATAGTTCGTTTTTCGCATAAAATCTTTAAAAGGTTAAAAGGCTGTGTAAGTATAAAGTCTGTGTTAGTCAAAAAGGAAAGATTACTTTTACTGCATGATGAGTCTCCCAATGGCAATCCTAAACATAAGTTTCTAAATTGTAAACAACGTGTGATTTCACATTTTGTTGTTTACAATGATCATCATGCTGCAATGACTGCAAGAATTCCCATGACGTTCTCGCCACTCACTCCTATCGGTCATTGCTCATGGTAAGTCCTCTTGACAACATCCAGTTGCAAGAAAAGTAACTTCTTTATTATTTCATCAGTTTTTCTCTTAGAAAATTTTTCATATTTTCATTTTTTTTTTATTTTAAATGGGCCCAGATTCGACTGGCATAATTTAAAAACAACTTGATATCACTGTGAAATTTTAAAAGTAAATTTTAATATCAAAGTTTTTAAAATTTTCATTTCTTTTTTTATTTTAAATTTAAATGGGCGCAGATTTGACTGGCATAATTTAAAAACAACTTGATATCACTGTGAAATTTTAAAAGTAAATTTTAATATCAAAGTTTTTCAAATTTTCATTCATTTTGTGGTGAACCAGAAGTTAACGCTTTGAAAGCAGAAATAAAATGACGGAAATAAAAAGTCTGTGCATAGGATTAGCGCAGGTAGAAAGAAAAAAAAAAAAATAGAAATATTAAAAATGATAATTTTCAACCAATCAGAAGCATTTACACCTAAAAAAAGAAGTTTTTCAAAAAGGCCGATTTCGGGCCTAGTGAGTCCTATAAAAGAAAAAATTTTTGAAGAACAGTTCAGAAGACAAACTTATGCCTGGATATTCCTTGTTGCTCAACTAATGATATAAATAATAAATATATATAAATAGCAAACAATAAGATCACCTCAAAATTGTTACTAACACCCACTCTGTCCATGTAAGGTGTATTTTGATTTGAAAGCAGTATGTTTAGGTCATAATGAATCCACTGGAAGATAAGGACGATGGGGTATCCTAACTAATCAATCAGGAATAGAAAAAATAAATTGTGCATTGAATATTATTATTGTTGCATACCTTCTTTCTTACTTCTATTCTTCTTCTCATCCTTGGAATCTTCTAACGTCTGGACTTGTCTTGGGGACTTTGTGTCTGGTCTTCCATTGGGCATTTCTCTTTACCAGAAGCCCTGTGTCACTGTTAGTTTTTAGATAATAACACAAGACTTCGATTTACTTTGATCATGTTTTTATTTCGAAATCCCCAACCAGACAAACTGTGCAGATGGATGGCAGCGCGTAATACACGACTTACAACCTTCGATGTCAGGCCGCTACTCTGTAACTAAAACTTACTTACTGATCTAAAACCGGAAGAGGGTCTTCTCTCACGGTCTCTCACGGTGGACTGGAAGGTAGGATCAGGACTGAGGTTAGGCCTTGTCAATCAATTCTTCAAGGCCACTGGCTGCACTTAAAACGCCATTTTGTTTCTACACTACTGTACATAAATATTAGGAATCTAATAATTATATAACATTATTACTACATTTGTTCAGTTGCTGTTTCTGCCGTAAACCCTGAGATTCTTAATAAAATCCAAAGAAGAATCATCAATATTATTGGTCATAATTATAATATCAGCTTCAATCTCAATCACATCATTCAAATGTTGATTCTGTCTTTTCAATAAATAGTCCCATGGAAACTTTTCTTTGTTGCCATATCTACATATATTTAGACATAACACTAGATTAGCAGCTTGATTTTATCTTTTACAATTAAAATTCCTAAATGTAATTATAATTTCTATCATGATAGTTTCTTTCCTTGTACTCTTTGCCACAGAAATCTTTTTTTTTCATTTTGCTCAGGGTAAAATGATAAAAACAAAAGAAAAAAATGACAAATTAACAATGAAAAAACAAAATTAACTGAGACCAAAAACAATCTTACAATTTTATTCTAAGCATAAATAAAACACAATTTACATTAGATATTGTTAAAAAAATACAATATGTAAAACGTATAAATAATTAAATAAAACACAATTTACAATATTATTTTAAAAACACTATGTCAAATGTATATTCATTTGGTCCATGTTTTAACATTTGAATCTTCAGGAAATATCTTTAAGTGAGATCAAACTTGTTGAATATAACTCAACAAAAATGAGAAATTACAATTTCCCATAAATATAAATAACTGCCTTTATATTTCTTGTCATAACTTTATTACACTTTGAATCTTTGAAATAATAATTACTGTGGCTGTATTAATTTGTTTGCTAATATTTTTTTTAATTTTCTGAGAAAATTCAAAGCATAGATATCACAAAAGTCTTTCTTCAATATATTTGCATATGTCTTTTCAAATCTAAATTACATGAGTGTGTTTGCATGTGTTTTTTTTTTTCAACTGTGAATTATATTAATATTTTCTCTCTACTTAAAAAAAAAATTATTTTCACAATTTTTAGAGACCAAGAGGCCCCTTCCTGGGGCTAACAGGTGAACTCTTTAATTAAAATGTTTTCTCTATTCTTTTTTTTTTCAAGTTTCTCTTAATTTTTTAGAGACCAATTAAGTACCTATTAAGGACTAAAATTGTAAGTATAAAATTAAGGACCTATTAAGTATATATATACATATATATATATATGAGGAAAAGGGGATTGGAATGAATCTGACAGAATGAGGTAAAATAAAGAATGAAAGAACAAAACTCAGACAAAAATATGTAGTATCATTGATACTACACATTTTTGTCTGAGTTTTGTTCTTTCATTCCTTATTTCACCTCATACATATATATATATATATATATATATATATACACATATATATATAAAGTGTGTGTGTTCAGTTCATGAAGACACATCTGTCAATCTATATATATATATATATATATATATGGACCCACACGCTCAAATTTGAAGGGTGAGTAGTAAGATGCATACCTTTCCCCAGGGTAGAAGCGCTACATGAAATGCAAACAGCCTGGTCCAGGGTTTGAACTCATCTTATGTCCATTTCCTAGAACAGTAACCATTACGCTACATGCCTAGTTTGTTCATTATAACCGAGCAGAAGGACTCTAGATGGGACCCTAACATATACTACCACTCCAGGCCACAGTGGCGCTGGTAGCAATGACAATGAAGGGGTACTCTACAATCTCACAAGTTCCAAAACTGGAACTTCATCACTGGATGAAGGGTAGTGTCATACCCAGGAAAAATAACACCCCACCCCCACCCAGCCAAAAAAAAAGTTCTTAAATAACAATTCTTGTTTTTGACACAAGCCTCTTTATACAAATTATTCCTTTCTCTCTCTCTCTCATGTATGCATTCCCTTTTCTCTCTTGATATATATATATATAGTGTGTGTGTATGTGTATCTGATGAGTGTATATATTTCTGGGGCTAATACATAATTCCTTTATGTATTTTTAACCTCCACATGTTTTCTCAAGTGTTTTTTCATAGAGCTCCTCTGTGTAAATGCTGTTCCACATACTTCGCAAGAAAATGGTTTCTCACCAGTGTGCGTTCGCATGTGTGCTTTCAAATCTGAATTATCCGAAAACGCAGATTCGCAAATTTCACAGGAAAAAGGTTTCTCGCCAGTGTGCCTTCGCATGTGCCTTTTCAAATTAGCTATTATTGAAAACGCCGATCCGCAAACTTCGCAAGGATACGGTTTGGCACCAGTGTGGGATCGCATGTGTATCTTCAGATTCGAGTTCAAGGAGAATGCCGATCCACAAACTCCACAAGAAAATGGTTTCTCTCCAGTGTGTTTCCGCATGTGTATTTTCAGGTTGTCACTTTTTGAAAATGTTGCTTCGCAGACTTCGCAAGTAAAAGGTCTTTCTCCAGTGTGTGTACGCATGTGTCTTTTCAAATTGCATCTATTTGAAAATGAGGAGTCACACACTTCGCAAGTGAAAGGTTTCTCTCCAGTGTGTGTCCGCACGTGGTTTATTAAAAATGAATGACGTGAGAATGCTGCTTCACAGACTTCACAAGAAAAAGGTTTCTTCTCTTCAACGTGTGATCGCATGTGGCTTTTCAAAAGTGAATGACTTGAAAATGCTGATCCACAAATATCACAAGAGAAATTATTGCCTGCCATAAGTGTTTCCATGTGTGTTTCCATAAGTGGTTCCATGTGTGTTTCCATAGAGAATTATGTGAAAAATTCTCCAACTCAGTTAATATTCAGACACTTTGCAAGAATAGATTTTCTCTTCACACTTTTTTTGGGCCCTCCACTGCATTTGGTATCTGTAAATGAAAAATAGGTATTATTAAAGAAAAGACTCTTGCTTTATTTGAAAAGAGAAAATTAGAATAGATCGCTTCATATTTATTCATGTTCAGACATGAAAAAAAACAACAAAAAAACCAGATCAGGTCACCAATAAGCACCCCAGCCAAGATCAGTTTTGAAAAGAACTGAATTTTGATTTTCACCGGTTGTTAGTAAGCAAAATCAACAGTTGATACAAACCAAAGACATGATTTTATACTAAAATAGTTTTTGATTTTAAACATTAATTTAAACTGGGATATGGATTATGTATTATATCAATTGATAAAAATGATAATAATGATAATGATGTAATTATTAATAATAAATCCTGTCAATTAATGTTAAACAATAGTATTTAAATTAATATTGGATATAATAATTAAACGTGGCTTGTAGCAGCATCCATGGCATGTGGACTAAACAATTCATTTAAACTGGGATATGGATTATGTATTATATCAATTGATAAAAATGATATCTTTGCTGGTTCTGTGCTTATGATGATGACTGTGGCATAATGGAGCAACATACCTATAATAATTGCAGCAATAAAATTGATATCAATAACATCCCATCAACGACTGTCTCTCTAATGAAGAGATAATAATTAACAAGACAAGTAACACATCTTTATATGTACTTCCTGTTTAGAACGATAGGAAAGCCCATAATATTACTGCTCTACAAGGATATCGGGTGGCCTAGAGTTGGTTTCAGCCAGACAGAGAGGGCGTCTATCCCCTTTTCACTAGCGCTAGACCAAGGAGATTGTTTGGGCGTCTGAGGCGGAGCACCACTCCTACCATCAGTTCCTCATTTTTCCACACATATACGCAGAGTTGGAAAAGCCTGGAATCGAACCAGGAACCTCGAGGTTCGCAGTCGGACGCTCTACCAACTGAGCTAAGCGGTACTCGCCAACTCAGCGTATGAGTAGCACAGGGATCTGTGCGGTAAAGTAAGGAGCTGATGGTAGGTGTGGCGCTCCACCTCTGATGCTAAAATAATCTCCTTGGTCTAGCACAAGTGAAAAGGGGATAGACTCCCTCGCTGATTGGCTGATACCAACTTAGGACGACTTTTTTACAAGGATATACATTATCTTCTTTTATTAAATAATAATCGTTTTTAATTTAATTATATCAATAATATGAATCTGAACAAGACGGAAAGGTGTCCTTAATGATTGGATCGATAAAATAGAAATCTATTTGCATCGATATATGGTCTTGTTATTTTTTTTATACAGAACCAATAATAATAGTCATTATTATAGCATCTATTTATGAATCAATCAATCATTATACTAATATATATATATAAATGGAGGCGCATGGGCTAGTGGTTAGAGTCGTGGAAAATGGACTCGTCGATTCGAGTTCAATTCCTAGACGAAGCTGTTGGCATTTCACATAGTGCTAATACCCTTGGGAAAGGTATGTATCCATATATTCTCCCTCCAGCTATGGGTTAAATAGTAGGGCAGACTGGGCCTTTTAGTCTTGGGTAGGTAACCAGTCTAGGAGAGGGATAACTCTGAATTCAAAATTCCTGAGGTCGGTTGTTGATTGGGTTTGTGGCAACCCTTGATGCACCAATTCTTTCCTATCGACTGTGCCAAAATGTGTGGATGGTCCAACACAAGCCTTCACCACTATAAACAAATCACTGTGTGGACGTTCATTATATGAACACTCATACGTCGAAATCGACAGGAGAGTCCATCATATATATATATATATATATATATATAAAGAAATTTGAAAAAAAAAAACAAGTGTTCCAAAAATGAGATTAATTTATTTGTCGATGCTTAAACGTTTCGGTTTCTTTAAACCTTCATCAGGATGTATTATGGGGTGAAGAAATTGATGGATGTTTTATAGATTTATATGTTTTATATATGTGTCATCTATAAAACATGCATCAATTTCTTCACCCCTTAATACATCCTGATGAAGGTTTAAAGAAACCGAAACGTTTAAACGTCGATAAATAAATTCATCTCATTTTTGGAACACTTGTTTTTTTCAAATTTCTTAATATTGACGGATTTATTTCCATCACACACAAAGCACTACCCTGTCTATAGCTCTGCTGATGAGGCCTAATGGGCTGAAATGTACATACAGAGATGACTTTTTCTCGATTTGTTTACGCTTTACATTTAAACCGATATGCATGCCTAATTCATTTAGTTATAATTAACATAATTAGGTATGACTTTAATTAAGCACATAATCTCCCACAAATTGTCAGCCTTTGCCATTTCAAACACATTATTTGACTACTTCATACTGTCGTGCCATAAGTCACCCAAAAAGTGCGCTATACATATCGGTTTAAAATGAACGAGAAATTCTGGGGAAGCTAGCTAGTGTAGTGGTTAGAATGTCCGCCTGTCAGCCTGACAGGTAGGGTTCATATATATATATATATATATATATAGGTAACTGGGCAATGGACTCCTCAGCCACAAGGATCTCGTCCTCAATGTATTAAAAAAAACAATTGGAATTCTTCTAATCTGTAGCCATGTTAATAATATTGAACAATTTCTGGAAGCATCAGCCAACAAAACAGTGTTATATGGCCACTTACCTCCTATCACAAAAACCAAGTAAAAGACATACAACACACTACTATAGAAATGAGAAGAAACCCACAAACAACGTAATTCGATGGACCCCTACATATACACACACAAAAATAAAACATAAAATCAGTGTCCAGTTTATGATAATGCTTACATTGTAAATCGAACCCCCATTTTACAGACAGATGACACATTACAGAAAAGTAAAAAAAAAATTTAGTTTTAAATTCACTAAATTTGATCTGATTTTTTTCTTTTTAGGCTTCCGTATTCTAAAATAACAGGCGTCAGATTTTGATCAGAGACTGCGAAAAAAAAATACGGGTATAAAATGAGGGTCTAGTTTATAATTATGCCTACATTGTAAATTGAACACCCAATTGACAATTAACCTTTCTTTCAAAAATGAAAAATTTAGAATATATACAATACATTAAGATGAATATATAAAGAAAATATATAAAGAAAATATATTTTGTAGTGTAAAATTACGGGTGCAAGAAGAAAAAAATGTTTATTGCAAAAAGAGGGGCATAAAATGAGGGTTCAGTTTATGATTACGCCTTTATTGTAAATCGAACCCCCACTTTAAAATCAAGCGAAACCGAACATTTTTCTCACAAAACAAAACAGATTAAAATGAATACATTTTCAAATAAATTTGCACAACGAGACTAAATTTAACAGTCACTTTTGCGCTTTCGTTCTGTAAAATTACGGGTACAAGATTATTGGGCTAAACTTGCAAATCGGTCGGAAAATTAAAACATATTACAGGGTGACCCAGAAAAACAGAAACCAAATTTTCCCATTAAACTAACCCTAAACCCCAACCCTAAACTTCCCTAGTTAAAATTAACAGTTTTATTACAAAATTTGTGGGTTCTGTTTTTTCTGGGTCACCCTAATTTTCCGACCGATTTGCAAGTTTTGCCGATTATTGTCGAGGCTAACGAGAAAAAAAAGCCATATCTAACAGAGAAAGATGGACATAAAATGAGGGGTCAGTTTGTCATAATGTTTAAATTATAAATCGAACTCCCACTTTAGAACTGAGCGAAACCATTCTAAAAAAAATACACGTTAAAATGAATATATTTTCTTAAAAGCATTCACGACGGAACTGAATCAATTTTTAAACAGAGTAATAAAAATAAATCTTTCTTTACAAATACAAATAAATACGTATTTTTATTTGAATATAAGAATCTTAAAAGGCTATAAAATGAGGGTCCATTTTATGATGACCCCTTACATTGTAAATCGAACCTCCACTTTCAAATTAAGTGAAACTAACAATTTCTCACAAATACACATTAAAATTAGTATATTTTCTAACAACATTCACTACGGGACTAAATCAAATCAAATTTTAAAAAAAATATAATAAAAATAAATCTTTCTTTACAAATACAAATAAATACGTATTTTTATTTGAATATAAGAATCTTAAAAGGCTATAAAATGAGGGTCCATTTTATGATGACCCTTACATTGTAAATCGAACCTCCACTTTCAAATTAAGTGAAACTAACAATTTCTCACAAAAATACACATTAAAATTAGTATATTTCTAAAAAACATTCACTACGGGACTAAATCAAATCAAATTTAAAACAAAATATAATAAAAATAAATCTTTCTCTACAAATACAAATAAATACGTATTTTCATTTGTAAAGAAAAGACAGAAATCATATTCTTTCGATATTAATTCGTCTGATTTCTTTTTTCTTTACAGAAATTCAACCTTAGTGAAAAGTGATAAAAATGTAAAGTTTTAAATAAACTAAATTTTATCGGGTTGAATTATATTGCAAAAAGATGCAGATAAAATGAGGGTTCAGTTTATTATAATGTTTACATTGTAAATCGAACCCCCACTTTCAAACTAAGTTAAACCTAAACTTTCTCACAAAATATACATTAAAATGAATATAATTTAAAACAAACATTCACTACAGGACTAAATCAAATTTTAAATAGAGTAATGAAAATAAATCTTTCTCTACAAATACAAATAAATATGTATTTTTATTTGTAAAAAATAAATAAATTAATTAAATTTTGATACTTACTTCTTTCGATATTAATTCGTCTGATTTCTTTTTTCTTTACAGAAATGCAACCTTAGTGAAAAGTTATAAAAATGTAAATAAGTCTTTCACTAAACGGATACTTATTTTTATTTGTTAAGAAAGAAATTAAATGGTGATACTTATATTTCTAGTGTTGTTGTCTATGTTGAACAATGACCTCCGCAGATTTTTAAAAAAAAATTTACATAAATAATTCATGAGGGTTAGGAACAGGCGATTCAATAAAATCTCCCTAAAAATAAGTTTCGGACGATAAAGTTGACGATTCAAAAATTAATATAAGAAATAAATTAAAATTCTATTAAATACCTTCTTTTCTGTTTGAGTCTTTTTGTCGATAATAAACATAAAACAATGTTCACTTCGACAGAAGGTTCTCAACAAAACAACGGAAATTGTCGGTGTTGAGGCAGAATTAGTTCCGCATTATTTTTAACCCCCAGAAAAAAAGGAAAAAAACAATATTTAGATATTTTTTAAAAGTTTAGTAACATCTTATTATAATGGAGATTGTGTGTTTTTCTGTCTGTAACCGAAACTATATCACTACTCAAGTCACAATTCCCTTAGTTATTGACGTGTACATTCACCATTAATTTATCCTTATTTTAACCTTAATTATTAATAAAATTGTTTTACATTATTTATACTGTTAACCATATCTACATGATATTTTCCATGTACCCCACTTGTACGGGTCAGGCACAAGGCCCTATTAACGTGGGACCACCCACAAACCGAAGCTCATGGGTGGCGGGTGAAAAATTGCGTCGATCCCATCGGCATTCCCCCTCACGGGGGCACTTCAGGCGCTAGGCAATAAACCCAACCCTGCCCCTTTAAATCAAGGGGGCAGGTGTTGCCTGGGGGGATGGCCCCCTGGGATCGACGCCGTTAATTATAGCAATGGTCCAGAGGCCGAAGCCACTGTTGACCATATCTACATACTAATAACATGCAATTGTATTTATATATACAAAAAATAGCGGTTTGCAGTGTGAACGGGAAGGCTAATTTGCATATTGATATTAAAAATGTGATTTTATTAAATATGTGCTTAGTATTATTGATTTCTGTTTGTTTTTATTTTAATTGAATAATAAGATGGTCCTTTCGGNTGCAGCCGCCTGAAGTGCCCCCGTGAGGGGGAATGCCGATGGGATGGACGCAATTTTTCACCCGCCACCCATGAGCTTTGTTTGTTGGGTGGTCCCACGTTAATAGGGCTGTGCTGACCCGTACAAGTGGGGTAATGGAAAATATAATGTAGATATGGTTAACAGTATAAATAATGTAAAACAATTTTATTAATAATTAAGAGTTAAAATAAGGATAAATTACATGGTGAATGTACACGTCAATATACTAAGGGAATTGTGACTTGAGTGAGTGATATTAGTTTCGGTTACAGACAGAAAACACAATCTCCATTATAATAAGCGATTTATAAACTTTTAAAAAATATCTAAATATTGTTTTTTTCCTTTTTTCTGGGGGTTAAAATATGCGGAACTAATCTGCCTCAACACCGACAAATTTCCGTGTTTTTGTTGAGAACCTTCTGTCAAGTGAAAATTGGTTTTTGTTTATTATCGACAAAGATTCAAACAGAAAAAGAAGGTATTAATAGAATTTTAATTTATTTCTTATATAAATTTTTGAATCGTCAACTTTATCGTCGAAACTTATTTTTAGGAGATTTTATTGAATGGCCTGTTCCTACCTCCATGAATTATTTTGTAAATTTTTTTTTAAAAATTGCGGAGGTCATTGTTCAACATAGACAACAACACTAGAAATATAAGTTTCACCATTTAATTTCTTTCTTAACAAATAAAATAAGTATCGTTTAGTGAAAGACTTATTTACTTTTATAACTTTTCACTAGGTTGCATTTCTGTAAAGAAAAGAAAATCAGCAATTAATATCGAAAGAAGTAAGTATCAAAATTTAATTAATTATATTTATTTTTTACAAATAAAATACATATTTATTTGTATTTGTAGAGAAAGATTTATTTTCAATTACTCTATTTAAAATTTGATTTAGTCCTGTAGTGAATGTTTGTTTTATTATATTCATTTTATGTTATTTTGTGAGAAAGTTTAGGTTTAACTTAGTTTTGAAAGTGGGGGTTCGATTTACAATGTAACATTATAATAATGAACCCTCATTTTATCTAATCATCTTTTGCAATATAATTCAACCCGATAAAATTTAGTTTATTTAAAACTTTAACTTTTTTACTTATACTAAGGTCTAATTCTGTAAAGAAAAAAGAATCAGACGAATTATATGGAAAGAATTATGATTTCTGTCTTTTCTTTACAAATGAAAATACGTATTTATTTGTATTTGTAGAGAAAGATTTATTTTTATTATATTTTGTTTAAAATTTGATTTGATTTAGTCCCGTGATGAATGTTTGTTTAGAAAACATACTAATTTTAATGTGTATTTTTGAGAAATTGTTAGTTTCACTTAATTTGAAAGTGGGAGGGTTCGATTTCAATGTAAGGGTTCATCAATAAAATGGACCCTCATTTTAGCCTTTTAAGATTCTTATATTCAATAAAATAACGTATTTATTTGTATTTGTAAAGAAAGATTTATTTTTATATTTGTTTAAAATTTGATTAGTTCCGTCGTGAATGTTTGTTAGAAAATATACATTTTATGATGTATTTTTTTTATTTTTATTTTTTTAGATTTCCTAGTTCTAAAGTGGAGTTCGATTTAACAGATTCTAACATTATGACAAATACGCCTCATTTTATGTCCATCTTTTCTCATGTTAGATAATGGTTTTTTTTTCTCGTTGCCTGAGACAATAATGGCTTAAAACTTGCAAAATGGGTCGGAACAATTTAAGGGTGACCCAGGAAAAACAGAACACGAAATTTTGTAATAAAACTGTTAATTTTAACTAGGGAAGTTTAGGGTTGGGGTTTAGGGTTAGTTTAATGGAAAATTGGGGTTTCTGTTTTTCTGGTACCCTGATATGTTTTAATTTTCCGACCGATTTGCAAGTTACCCAATAATCTTGTACCCGTAATTTACAGAACGAAAGGCAAAGTGACTGTTAAATTTAGTCTCGTTGTGCAAATTTATTTGAAAATGTATTCATTTTAATCTGTTTTGTTTTGTGGAAAAATGGTTCGTTTCGCTTGATTTTAAAGTGGGGTTCGATTTACATAAAGGCGTAATCATAACTGAACCTCATTTTATGCCCCTCTTTTGCCAATAAACATTTTTTTCTTCTTCTGCCCGTAATTTTACAACTACAAAATATATTTTCTTTATATATTTCCTATATTCATCTTAATGTATTGTATACTTTCTAATTTTCCATTTTTGAAAGAAAGGGTTAATTGTCAATTGGTGTTCAATTTAAATGTAGGCAAATATTAATAGACCTCTCATTTTATACCCGTATTTTTTTTTTTTTCGCAGTCTCTGTATAAAATCTGACGCCTGTTATTTTAGAATACGGAAGCCTAAAAAGAAAAAAATCAGAATCAAATTTAGTGAATTTAAACTAAATTTTTTTTTTACTTTTTCTGTAATGTGTCATTCTGTCTGTAAATGGGGGTTCGATTACAATATAAGCATTTATCATAAACTGGACACTGATTTTTTGTTTATTTTGTGTGTGTGTATATGTAGGGGTCCATCGAATTACGTTGTTTGTGGGTTTCTTCTCATTTCTTAAGTAGTGTGTTGTATGTCTTTTACTTGGTTTTGTTGATAGGAGGTAAGTGGCCATATAACTACTGTTTTGTTGGCTGATGCTTCCAGAAATTGTTCAATATTATTAACATGGCTACAGATTAGAAGAATTCAATTGTTTTTTTAATACATTGAGGACGAGATCCTTGTGCTGAGGAGTCCATTGCCCAGTTACCTATATATATATATAATATATATATTGAACCCTACTGTCAGGCTGACAGGCGGACATTCTAACCACTACACTAGCTCTTCCCCAGAATTTCTCGTTCATTTTAAACCGATATGTATAGCGCATTTTTTTGGGTGACTTATGGCACGACAGTATGAAGTAGTCAAATATGTGTTTGAAAATGGCAAGGCTGACATTTGTGGGAGATTATGTGCTTAATTAAAGTCATACCTAATTATGTTAATTATAACTAAATGAATTAGGCATGCATATGGTTTAAATGTAAAGCGTAACAATCGAGAAAAAGTCATCTCTGTATGTACATTTAGGCCATTAGGCCTCATCAGCAGAGCTATAGACAGGGTAGTGCTTTGTGTGTGTGGGAAAATAATTCCGTCAATATTAAGAAAATTTGAAAAAAACAAGTGTTTCCAAATGAGATGAATTTACTTTGTCGTCTTAAACGTTTCGGTTTCTTTAAACCTTCATCAGGAATGTATTAGGGGTGAAGAAATTGATGCATGTTTATAGATGACACATATATAAAATATATCTATAAAACATCATCAATTTCTTCAACCCCTAATACATCCTGATGAAGGTTTAAAAGAAAAACGTTTAAGCATCGACAATAAATTAATCTCATTTTTTGGAACACTTGTTTTTTTCAAATTTACTTTATATATATATATAGTATATATATATATATGATGGACTCTCCTGTCGATTTCGACGTATGAGTGTTCATATAATGAACGTCACACAGTGATTTGTTTATAGTGTTCACCACTATAACATCACTGTGTGGACGTTCATTATATGAACAATCATACCGTCCCGAAAATTCCGAACCAGGTAGGTCCATCATATGATATTACATCATATATAGTATATATTCTTGTGCTTCATTATATGAAACACTCATAGGTCGAAATCGTCAGGAAGAGTTTCCATCCAAAAAAATTATAGTGTTTTTTATCAAAAATCATCAAAAAAATGTAAATAAAAAAATTATAATTCTTGTGTTCAGTTATATGAACACTCAATACATCGAAATCGACAGGAGAGTGCATCAAAATATTATATAATATGGCTTGTTGTTGGACCGATTCATCACTTTTGCAGAGTCGATAGAAAGGAATTGGTGCATTCAAGGGTTGCCACCAAACCCATCAACAACCAGACCTCAGGAATTTATTGAATTCAGAGTATCCTTCGCTAGACTGGTTACCTAACCAAGGCTAAAGGGCCAGTCTGCCCTACGTATTTTAACCATAGCTGGAGGGAGAATATATGGACTTATACATTTCGCCAGGGTATTGCACTAGTGAAATTGCAACAGCTTCCGTCTAGGAATTGAACTCGAATCGACAGAGTCCCATTTTCACGACTCTAACCACTAGCCCCATGCGCTCCATTTATATATACTATATATATTAGTATAATGATTGATTGATTCGATAGAATAGATGCTATGGCATAAACCCAGCCCTTGCCCCTTTAAATCAAGGGCGGGCAGGTGTCCTGGGGATGGCCCTGGGATCGACGCCGTTTATATAGCAACTGGTCCAGGAGCGAAGCCACTGTGACCATATCTACATACTATATTTACCGGCGTACCCCACTTGTAGGGTCAGGCACAAAGTCCCTATTAACGTGGTACCACCCACAAGCCGAAGCTCATGAGTGGCAGGTGAAAACTTGCGTCGATCCCGTCGCATTCCCCCTCAAGGGGGCGCCTCAGGCGCTGGGCAATAAACCCAGCCATGCCCTTTAAATCGAGGGGGCAGGTGTTGCCTGGGGGATGGCCCCCTGGATCGACGCATTAACTTGTAAAGATCCAGGACGAAGCCACTGGACCCCGGTGTTGACCATATCTTTACATGGTATTACCGCGTACCCCACTTGTACGGGTCAGGCACAAAGTCCCTATTAACGTGGACCACCCACAAACCGAAGCTCATGGAGTGGCAGGTGAAAATTGCGTCGATCCCATCGGCATTCCCCCTCAAGGGGGGCGCCTCAGGCACTGGGCAATAAACCCAGCCCTGCCCCTTTAAATCAAGGGGGCAGGTGTTGCCTGGGGGGGATAGCCCCCTGGGATCGACGCTATTAACTTGTAAAGATCCAGGGCCGAAGCCACTGGACCCCCGGTGTTGACCAGGTCTACATGGTATTTACCGCGTACCCCACTTGTACGGGTCAGGCACAAAGTCCCTATTAACGTGGGACCACCCACAAACCGAAGTCATGGAGTGGCAGGTGAAAAAAATTGCGTCGATCCCGTCGGCATTCCCCTCAAGGGGGCGCCTCAGGCACTGGGCAATAAACCCAGCCCTGCCCTTTAAATCAGGGGCAGGTGTGCCTGGGGGGATACCCCCTGGATCGACGCCGTTAATTATAGCACTCCCCACCGTGGGGGGGGCTACATACTAATAACATGCAATTGTATTTATATATACAAAAAATAGCGGTTTGCAGTGTGAACGGGAAGGCTAATTTGCATATTGATATTAAAAATGTGATTTTATTAAATATGTGCTTAGTATTATTGATTTCTAACTGTTTGGTTTTATTTTAATGAATATAAGCAAAAAATCTCTCCAATGAATCTTAAATGAAATCCATTAAAAACAAAAATAATGTCATTTTATTCTTACTTCCTCTTATAACTAAATACTTAAATTAGAAAAATAACAATGAAAGACGAGAGTGATGGAAGAGTAAGTTTCAGTTGTTCCATTTTTTATTATACTCCCTCTGTTTCAAATCTTTTATTATACTCCCTCTGTTTCAAATCTTTTTATCTGTATTCTTATTTAGTTTCATTAGCCTTTCTAATTTAATACAATATTTTATTACATTAAAACTTAAATACTTGCACCCGGAGGGTGCATATATTTGCTAGTGTGGGTAATATACGTGTATTGTGATTCAATATAAAATCGGTTGTTGTCACCTAAGTTCAGCTGTTTATTTATTTTATAGAATAATAGTCACATATCATGTCGTTTTTGCTCAGACATTAAAAAGAACATTAACAATTTCAGAAACAAAATTAGGACCATATGACTTTTAGGCACCCCCTTTTGCGATCTCGATTCGTGGGGACATTTTTTCCATAACTCAGATTTTATTGAATGGGGAGTCATTCAAGCAAGGGGATTTGCCACTTGCTAGGAGACGAACTACACTCTGTTGCACCCTCAGTTCAAATGAACTAGGGATTCTTCCTGGGGGTAGGGAGTCAGGCCTTTTTGTCGGACATGCGCGAAGGGGTTCTTCAGGTCAAGGCTCCATGGGAGTTTTTATTCTTTTTATTTTATTTTCATTTTTTTTTTAACCAAACCCAACCAACAACCTGATGTTGACGGTGTAAATGAAAAAAATGTACTTATGAATCGGCAAAGCAAAAGGGGTGTCTAAAGTCATATGGTCAGACTTTCTATGGGAGAGGTTGGAAAGGCCACTAAGGTCAGTCTCAGGCAGTGTACAGTGTTCAGATCTTTTATGTATTATTGCTAGTGGGGGTTCATTGTCTTCTGTATTTAGACTTTCTAATGGAGAGGCTATAAAGGCTTCTAAGGTCAGTCTTAGGCCTTGGTGGTGTACAGTGTTCAGATCTTTTATGTATTATTGCTAGTGGGGGTTCATTGTCTTCTGTATTTAGACTTTCTAATGGAGAGGCTATAAAGGCTTCTAAGGTCAGTCTTAGGCCTTGGTGGTGTACAGTGTTCAGATATTTTATGTATTATTGCTATTGGGGGTTCATTAGCTTCTGTATATAAACTTTCTACTTGGGAGGTGGGAAATGTACTTATGATCAGTCCTTGGTGGTGTACAGTGTTCAGATCTTTTATGTATTATTGCTAGTAGGAGTCCATTGGCTTCTGTATATAGACTTTCTAATGGAGAGGTTGGAAAGGCTTCTAAGGTCAGTCTTTGGTCAAGGTTAAAGAGCCCTGTCCACCCATAGATAGAGGGATAATAATTGAAATATATATATTTATATAAGTTAGGATTTGTTTAAAATAAATTGAGCAAAATATAAGGAATAAAATAGCCCAGTAAGAGTTGACATGCCACAAAAAACCACCAATCCAACCGAGTGTTTAATTCGTAGGCTGGAAATCCATTGGGATCTCATTGCATTCATTTTCGTAATTCAATCTACGGATCATATGACCTTGAGGTTATAATGGTCTGAACGTTGTGATTATTTATGCACAATAAAGATGAGGACAACAGTCCGAAATATCATAATTATTCATATCATGGCTAAAAACAGAATCCGAGTTATAGTGGTCTGAATGTTGTGATTATTTATACACAATAAAGATAAGGACAACAGTCAAAAATATCATATTTTTTCATATCAAGCCTCATCTCATAAATACACATACAAATGGAAAATTTAGGTATACTGAATTTGTCGCAAAAATCGGTTTTGGACCATATGACATTTAGGCACCCCTTTTTGATCTCAATTAAGAAAGGACATGTTTTTCATTTACACCGTCAATATCCGTTGTTTTAACAGACAATTATTAGATTTTTTTAAATTTGAAAAATAACCCCTAACCCTATACCCCTAACAAACAACCGGATATTGACGGTGTAAATGAAAAAAATGACCTAATGAAACAAAATCAAAAAGGGGTGCCTTAAGGTAATATGGTCCCAATCTTCTAAAGCTGTTAATAATGTTTGCCTCTCAAACCCTTTCATGGGACTGAAGAGATCATAGTCTGAAGGTGGAACATTTCCATTGAGAAAACTGGTGACTATGCAGAGAAGTAGGGATGTGATCCACAGTGGACCAGTTTCATTTTGATGTATGATACATGTTCCTGTATTGGTAATTATACCTGTCCTAAACAAAATGGCATTACTTTTTGACTCACCTATATGGAGAAGTAGGGATGTGAGCCACAGAGAGCCAGCTTCATTTTGATGTATGATACATGTTCCTGTGTTGGTAATTATACCTGTCCTAAACAAAATGGCATTACTTTTTGATTCACCTATATGGAGAAGTAGGGATGTGATTCACAGAGGACCAGCTTCATTTTGATGTATGATACATGTTCCTGTGTTGGTAATTATACCTGTCCTAAACAAAATGGCATTACTTTTTGACCTGTGATGCTTAAGGATAGAACCCAGGTGGATGACTGCCCTGTCGGCTGGGGCATTAGAATGCCCCAACTGCACCTCTGCAGAGAGGTAAGACTCCCCAATGTGGCCACCTGTTGGCCATGGGTGGCGACCCGTGATGCTTAAGGATAGTCCATGACTTGCAATATTCCACTTTAGGCTTTTTTTGGGCTTGACAGGCGGTCGGAAAGACTCCCTCCGATCAATCGGCTGGTCACGTCAAGCCCTAGCACTTATATGATTTTCCCAACCCTATTGCCCTTATGGCAAGCCCCAACTCCTTTTTATCATATGGGTGCTAGAAGGTTGTGGCTGAGGGTCTACATGTCCTGGGAATGACATTAAACTCTATCTGATGGTGAGGTTCCAGTCTTGGAGATTTGGAGAATGTGGAGCACCCCTTTATCACCATTGCTTACTGGTCCACTCTGGCCCGGAGTGGTAGTACCTGTTAGGGTCCCATCTATGGGTTAAATAGAAAAATGTATTTATAAAAAAATTGTATTATCCATTAGGAATTGATTTATTTCAAAACTTTATCAGCATTAAATGACCCACTGAGGTTGATATGCCGTAAACAAAACCAAACCAAACAGTTTGTAGATGTAAGGGTCTAATTTCAATCAAGCTTCATCTATTAGAATAGATAGGAGGGTTAAGTTTGGTTTGGTTTGGTTGGTTTGTTTTACGGCATATCAACCTCAGTGGGTCATTTAATGCCAATAAAGTTTTGAAATAAATTAATTCTTAATGGATGCATAATTTTTTTTATGAATACATTTTTCTATTTAACCCATAGATGGGACCCTAACAGGTACTACCACTCCGGGTCAGAGTGGACCAGAAAGCAATGGTGATGAAGCGGTCCTCCACATTCCCCAAACCTCCAGAACTGGAACCTCACCATCAGATAGAGTTTAACGTCATTCCCAGGACATGTAGACCCTCAGCTACCACCTTCTAGTACCCATATGATAAGAAGGATTGGGGCTTGCCATAAGGGCAATAGAGTTGGGGCAATCATATAGGTGCTAGGGCTTGACGTGACCAGCCAATTGATCAGAGGGGGCCTCTCCGACCGCTTGTCTAGCCCAAGAAAAACCTAAAGGGGAATATTGCCAAGTCATGGACAGCTCAGCCACCTGGGTTCTGTCCTTAAGCATCATGGGTCTCCACCCACAGCCAACATTGGGGGAGTCTTACCCCCCTGCAGAGGTGCAGTTGGTGCATTCTAACGCCCCAGCCAACAGGGCGGTCAATAAATCTTAAAAGAAATCCTTTAACAAGAAAAAATTACTGTAATTTTATTCTTTACTTCCTAATTTAACTAAATAATTAAATTAGGAAAATTTAGAAATGAAAGACAGGAGTGATGGAAGAGTAAGTTTCAGTTGTTCTATTTTTCGATTATAGCCCCTCTGTTTTGAATCATTTTATCTGCATTCTTATTTAGTTCATTAGCCGTTCTAATTTAATATATTTTATTACATTAGAACTTAAATACTTGCACCCGGAGGGTGTATATATTTGCTTGCAAGTATAAAATATTTAAGAATATCTGAACTCTTAATCTTTCAGATATCATCTACAAAAGTTCTAAAAACAAATAACTAAATAAAATTAAAATTAAATAAAAAAATGGAGTACAAAATACATTAAAATTTCATTTCAGTGCACACAGGTGTAACGGATTATGAACGTCCAGAGTTTTGGGTGGACTACTATAGAAAGAGAGGAAGAAGAAATAAGAGAGAGTAAAGGTTTAAAAAAAAGTATTGATGAACACAAAACGGTTTGTCGGGAATTTGACCGGGGCATGACCCCCGAATGGAGAATTGAAAGCAAACCAGAAGTTTCGGGTGTTGACCAGAACCAGAAGTCATGTGGTGACGAGGAACGACGAACAACAAGATCGTCCTCTTTTTGATTTTCAACAGCGTAGGATTCAGACGGGCCTCTGGTCCCTAGTGTGGGATCACAGTAATTTAACAGTGTCCTCTCTCTCTCTTTCTCTCCGCCTTTCCTCCTCTCCAAAACAACCCACTTGACAAGCCTGAAAATAAAAGCTAAGCCCTGGGGAAGATATATCTTAAATGCTGTATTTTTTCATCAACAAGACGACAGCCGCGTAACAAATACCTTTTAGTGCTGTGAATTTGGAGGCACGTTGACAAGCCCCGCTATATAACATATATTGCTTTTGGTACTGTGACAATAACGCCACATTACACAGGTTTGAATTCAGAGTTTTCCTTCTCCTAGACTGGTTGACTAACCAAGGTCAAGAGCCCAGTGAAATAGATCACTAATTAGGACTGAGACTATTCTAGTGACACCAAACGTAGTTTAACAGGTTTTGAATTCAGAGTTTTCTTCTCCTAGACTGGTTGCCTAACCAAGGTTAAAGAGCCCAGGAATAGATCACTAATTAGGACTGAGCCATTTCTAGTAATGACCACCCAAGCAGATCTAATAGGTTTGAATTCAGAGTTTTCCTTCTCCTAGACAGGTTGCCTAACAAGGTTAAAGAGCCCAGTGATAGATCACTAATTAGGACTGAGCCATTTCTAGTAATGACCACCCTAAGCAGATTTAATAGGTTTGAATTCAGAGTTTTCCTTCTCCTAGACTGGTTGCCTAACCAAGGTTAAAGAGCCCAGTGAAATAGATCACTAATTAGGACTGAGCCTATTCTAGTAGTGACCACCCCAAGAGGAATTTAACAGGTTTGAATTCAGAGTTTTCCTTCTCCTAGACTGGTTACCATACCATTGTTAAAAAGCTGAGTCTACCCGAAATTTTACCAATAACTGAAGGGTTGGTTGATTTAACAATAAACAGGAATACATGTAAAAAAAAAGATAATGAATACAGCAAAAACATAACTTCAGTTTATTGTGTGTAGCAAATATACAACACAAATATTTATTAAAACATTTTGAAATTCTATTTCAAAATCCACTAAAAGCACTGATGTCTATGAAAAAACCTTATAGAATACTAGCAAATATATGCACCCGGAGGGTGCAAGTATTTAAGTTTTAATGTAATGAAATATCGTATTAAATTAGAGGCAGACAAAAAGATATGTAACAGAGTGGGGGTATAATAGAAAAATAGAAATGAAACTTACTCTTCCATCACTCCCGTCTTTCATTGCTGAATTTTACTTATTTAACTATTTAGTTAAATTAGGAAATAAAGAATAAAATTACACTTATTTTTTCTTGTTAATGGATTTCATTTAAGATTCATGGAAGAGATTTTTGCTTATATTCATTAAAATAAAACCAAACAGTTAGAAATCAATAATACTAAGCACGTATTTATTAAAATCACATTTTTAATATCAATATGCAAATTAGACTTCCCATTCACACTGCAAACCGCTATTTTTTGTATAAATAAATACAATTGCATGTTATTTGTATGTAGATATGGACAACACTATTAAAAGGGTGAAGAAATTTTATTAATAATTGAGGTTCAAATTAAATATAAATAAAATCATGGAGAATGTGATGTAAATAACTATGTTAATTGTGACTCCATTAGTAATATAGTTTCGGTTACAGACAGAAAAACACACAATCTCCATTATAATAAGATATGATGTAATATTGTAAAAATGATATTGAATATAGCAATAACATCACTTATTGAATACAGAAAAAACATAACTTCAGTTTATTGAGTATAGCAAATATACAACACAAATATTTATTAAAATATTTTGAAATTCACATTCTAAAACAAACTAAAAACAATGACATCCAAACAGCTTATGATTTTTCTCCTCTCTGTTCAAAAGTGCGTGTTTAAAATTTTAATATAGCAAATATACAACACAAAAGTTTATTAGAATATTTTTTAATTCATATTCTAAAACTCACTGTTCATGGCTTGTGTGTTCACGAGTTCAATTTTCAATTTTCTATAGTCTGTGTATCACATTTGGAATTGGAACTCGTTGAATCTCAGAGAATAAAGCAATTTGCAAGTGAATGTTGAATACAATCTTTTTCTTTTCTTCTAAATTTGCAGTAAAACAACAATAAATATGAGACGCTAATTAGAATCTTTCACCCCTTCAATATAATCATGGACTCTTCTCACAGAGTAAAGTAAGAGGGTTGGTTGTTTTTTTTACTTAATTGCAAATTACGACTTAGTAGAACCAACTAAAACAGAAATTTTTTCAAACATAATTCAATCCTAAATAATTTTCATGTCATTAAACTAAACAAAAAAAAAAAACCTTTGGGAAGCAAAAGTTGATTAACTCGGCTTTAGTATAATAATAAATATTGATAAATAGATAGAGAGAGAGAGAGAAAGAGAGACAGGGATAGAAATAGAGAAAAATAGATAGAGAAATAGAGGAATATAATCATGGACTCTCTCACAAAGTAAAGTAAGAGATTGGTTGGTTTTTTTACTTAATTGCAAATTACGACTAATTAGAACCAGCTAAAACAGAATTTTTTTTCAAACATGATTCAATCCTAAAAGTAAGGAATAATTTAGTTATAATTTTCATGTCATTAAACTAAACAAAAAAAAAAAACCTTTTGGAAGCAAAAGTTGATTAACTCGGCT
Organism: Doryteuthis pealeii; assembly: GCA_023376005.1. Classification (NCBI taxonomy): domain Eukaryota; kingdom Metazoa; phylum Mollusca; class Cephalopoda; order Myopsida; family Loliginidae; genus Doryteuthis; species Doryteuthis pealeii. The sequence continues at coordinate 47,666,955 of CM042177.1, forward strand.
TTAGTATAATAATAAATATTGATAAATAGATAGAGAGAGAGCAAGAGAGACAGGGATAGAAATAGAGAAAAATAGGTAGATAGAGAAATAGAGGAAGATAGATAGAGAGAGGAAGAAATATACATAGAAAATACGGTAATCTGAACATTAGTTACATAAATTCGTTTCTGATGCTATTTTTTTTATTGCAACATTTTAAAATTACAAACAAAAGAAAAAAACCATAAAACTTCTAAAATATAAATTTTCACACGTTTGAATTCAAGAAAACTTTATTGAATTTCCTTAAAATTTATAAATATACAAAAAAATATTTGAAAAATAAGTTTTTACTAAGAAAAATAGTTTTGATTTGGTTCAATGCTGAAAGAGGAGATGAAATCATTCATTGCTCATTTGTTAATAAAACAAATTTTTATTTAATTTAATTATTATCATTCATTTAGCAATGGTTATTTTGAATCAATACAACTGCAGGTTTTAACATGAAAATATCATAAAATGTGTTCTTAATAACAATTAAGTTCATTTTAAATAATGCGCAAGCACAATTTTATGGTAGGAATTTATGTAATGTTCAGATTACTGAAAATACATGCATGACAAGTAAATTGTTTTATATGAACTTTTTGTGTTTAGCTTTTTACACCGCGATTCTGAGAAAGTTTTTAACAACACATAACACAAGTTTGTCTCAAATGTGAGATTTTATGTGGATTTTAAAAGTTTCTCTTTATGAAAATGTTGATCCACACACATCACAAGACAAAGGTTTCTGGCCAGTGTGTTCGCACGTGGCTTTCCAAATTTGCTCTACCTGAAAATGCTGATCCACACACTTCGCAAGAAAAAAGCATCTCTCGGGCATGTGTTCGCATGTGGATTTTCAAAGTTCCTCTTTCAGAGAATGCTGATCCACACACTTCACAGGAAAAAGGTTTCTCTCCTGTGTGTTTTCGCATGTGGATTTTTAGAGTCCCACTTTGTGTAAATGCCGATCCACATACTCCGCAAGAAAAAGGTTTCTCACCAGTGTGCGTTCGCATATGGCTTTTTAAATTTGCTTTTTCTGCAAATGCTGATCCACACATTTCACAAGAAAAAGGTTTCTCTCCAGTGTGTGTTCGCATATGACTTTTCAAATGACCCCTCTGTGAACACGCCACTCCGCAAATTTCACAAGCATAAGGTTTCTCTCCCGTGTGTGTTCGCATGTGTCTTTTCACATCTCCTCTATGTGAAAAAGCTGATCCACAAATTTCACAAGAAAACGGTCTCTCACCAGTGTGAGTTCTCACATGGCTTTTCAGAGTTCCACTTTCTGAAAATGCTGCACCACACACTTCACAAGAAAAAGGTTTCTCGTCACTATGTATTCGCATATGGCTTTGCAAGGATCCTCTTTCTGAAAATGCCGATCCACATACTTCACAAGGAAAAGGTCTCTCGTCAGTGTGTGTTCGCAGGTGGCGTCTCAAATAGCCTCTCCGTGAAAATGCTGATCCACAAATTTCACAAGAAAAAGGTCTCTCTCCAGTGTGTGTTCGCATGTGTCGATTCAAATTTGATCTCTCTGAAAATGACGATCCACACACTTCACAAGAAAAAGGTTTCTCCCCAGTGTGTGATCGCATGTGGTTTTGCAAAAGTGAATTAAATGAAAATGCTGATCCACAAACTCCACAAGAATATGGTTTATCACCCGTGTGTGTTTCCATGTGTATTTCTTTACAGAATTCCGTGAAAATACTCTGCAGTGTGCGTTCGCGTGTGAATTTTCAAATTGAACATCCGTCAAAATACTGATCAATACTAAAATGGTTTCTTTCCAGTGTGTGTTTGCATATGAGCTTATGTTTTTGTCAACAGTAAGGATTCTCTTCTTTGGTTTATTGTCCACCACTGCATTTGATATCTGTAAATGAAAAATAAATATTAAAGAAAGCAAGAGATCCATGTTTTATTTGAAGTGACAAAAATTAGAATAAATCAATGATGACATATCATGTCATTCATGTTCAGACTTAAACATTAACGATTTCAGAAACATAATTAAATAGTATATGATTTAAATAATGGAAATTTTACTTTAGCCAAATAATTATTTACAAAGAAAAGGATACATTATTATATTATTGATAAATATATCTATTTACCACCCCCTAATAATAGCAGGATGCGACAGAAGATCAATTTCATGTGGAATTTAAAAGATCTGAATTCAGAATTTTCCTTAGAACAGTTGCCATACAAATGTTAAAGAGCCTAGTCTGCCCAACTATTTAGGGTACTATGAGGGTATTAGTGCTACAAATAGTAAAAATCATTTCCAATGCATTTTTATAGTAAAAATCATTTCTAATGCATTTTTATAGTAAAAATCATTTCTAATGCATTTTTATAATAAAAATCATTTCCAATGCATTTTTATAGTAAAATCATTTCCAATGCATTTTTATTGTGAAAATCATTTTCAATGCATTTTTATAGTAAAAATCATTTCCAATGCATTTTTATAGTAAAAATCATTTCAAATGCATTTTTATAATAAAAATCATTTCTAATGCATTTTTATAGTAAAAATCATTTCCAATGCATTTTTATAGTAAAAATCATTTCAAATGCATTTTTATAGTAAAAATCATTTCTAATGCTTTTTTATAGTAAAAATCATTTCCATTGAATTTTTATAGTAAAAGGTCATTTCCAATGTATTTTCATAGTAAAAATCATTGTCCAATGCATTTTTATAGTAAAAATCATTTCCAATGCATTTTTATGATAAAAATCATTTCCAATGCATTTTTATGATAAAAATCATTTCCAATGCATTTTTATAGTAAAAATCATTTTCCAATGCATTTTTATAGTAAAAAATCATTTCTAATGCATTTCCAATGCGTTTTTATAGTAAAAACCATTTCCAATGCTTTTTTATAGTAAAAATCATTGTCCAATGTATTTTTATAGTAAAAATCTCTGACCCCTGGAGAACACATCACGAGCAACATGTGACTAGGTTTAGATTTTAGTTTCAACCAGACTTTGAAGCAGAGAGAGCGTGCTTCTCTCTGCTGAGGTTGAACCTCACCTGCGCTGCGAATAAGAATGGGTTAAATAATTAAACCTTGAAAAAGAAAATAAAAGTCTAGTGGTTCATTTAATTAATTGCAATGACTAGAGTTAGGCCAGAAGAATCCCTTAGTTAGAGACAGCAACTAGAAGACGACAAGATGACAGCCAGACAAGAAGTTAGCAGAAGAAGTAAAGCAGGAAAGAATTGAAGCAACAAGTCTCTCTCTCTCTCTCTCTCTCTCTCTCTCTCTCTCTCTCTCTCTTTCTCACCGGAGTTTCCTCTCTCGATTATATACCCGATGTTGGGTATATACGGTTATACAACACCGGCTACTGAATACTATCTGAATCAGATACCAACAAACCAGACATTCGTCTTCAGGTTGTGAGTAATCAACAATTTATTGATTTATTCAGTTTTCTATCGACCAACGACCTCGGAATAAAAACCCCTCTGCCCTCTGCCTGCCTCCCCCTTCCTCTCTTGCTACCTGTTTCTATTCCCTGTGTCTCTGAGCTCTGTCACTGCTGCTATTGTCATTACTGATGTTATTATCATTGCTCTACGCTACCTGCCTATTATCTTATGTCTCTTATCCGTTCTCTGTAATTCTTATAAATACCTTGCCTTTTAAATCCTTGATTTGCGTTGTTATTTGCTGTGTCTGTCACATGTTTCTTTTCTTATTTCAGCTTTTTACCGTTTCCTTCTGAATAAAGACCCTTTTAACTACACCCATGGTTATTTGTGTTTTATTGTTGGAGAGGTTTAACTGCACGCAACTAGACTGTCTCAATTGCACCTGGTAATAGGACAAGACATTATATTAGGAGGCATGACAACGACAGATAGACACTGAAACGCTGATAAAATCTAGCGACACGACAATTCAACCCAGCTACTGAATACTATCTGAATCAGATACCTTCCCTGCCATTTTGACTAACAAACTAGACATTCGTCTTCAGGTTGTGAGTAATCAATAATTTATTAATTTATTCAGTTTTCAAATAATTTCCTGATTTTTGGTAATCCTTTGTTTGTCCATCTCAGCCACCATAGAAAACATATTTCCCCATCAATTCTTTCATAAACAAAATTTTTTTTAGAGTGCTTTAGTTTTTTCTTGATGTTTGGAACAAAAAATGATATTTCATTTAAATAAAATATCAACAAGTTAGTAATTCTTCTATACATAGTGTATTTAATGTTTTTTATATTGATTTTTAAGAAGAAACTTTTATAAGTTTTCTTTTAACTTTTAATGACGTGTTTTGTTAACATCACTTCAACGCCATTTTTCATAAAATTTTGGGGCTAATTTAATTGTTTAAAATATGGAGATTGTGTGTTTGTAGCTAAAACTATATCACTAATCAAGTCACAATTACCTTGGTTATTTACGTCACATTCTCTATGATTTTATTTTTATTTAAAGTTCAATTATTAATAAAATTGTCTTACATTATTAATATGGTGGCCATATCTACATATTAGGTATTTACCATGTACCTCACGTGTGTAGGTTAGGCACAAGACCCTGTTAATGGGAGACCACCCACAAAACAAAGCTCATGGATGGCAGGTGCAAAAAATGCGTTAATCCCTTTGGCATTCCCCCTCAAGGGAGTCAGATCAGGCACTGGGAAATAAACCCAGCCCTGCCACTTTAAGTCAAGGGGGCGGTGTTGCCTGGGGGGATTGGCCCCTTTGGATCAACAATGTTGAAACCGGAGTTAGATATGTTGGACATATCTACATACTAACACCCCTTTTGCGATCTCGATTCATAAGGACATTTATTTCATTTACACCGTCAAAATCCGGTTGTTTGTTAGGGGTTAGGGTTTAGTTTTATAATTTTAAAAAAATCTCTAAAAATCGTCTGTTAACAAATAACCGGATTTTGACGGTGCAAATGAAAAAAATGTCCTTATGAATCGAGATCGCAAAAGGGGTGCCTAAAGGTCATATGGTTCTAATATTTTATTGAATTAAAACTTAAATACTTGCACTCGGAGGGTACATATATTTACTAGTATAGTTTTAAAAATTTCTACTGATGCTCATTATGTTACTATTTTTTGATTAAAACAAAATTTGACGTTAAATAATCGATTTAATTAATTTCAATTCATTTTTTAAACGAAAAGCAGCACACATTTTCGTGGTACCAAGAAAAAAACGGTGTTTTAGCAGCAGGTGCAATATTTTCCAAAGTACAAAATATCTAAAATTAGGTAAAAAAGAACTATTTGCTCGTAAATTCCAACCATAAAATAAACTGAACCTTCATTTTATGTCGTGTTATTTCTTTTCTTTTTGGCTTTGGTACTCTAAAATAAAAACGTCAGATTTTAATCATCGTCGACGAAAAAACAAAATTACGGTCATAAAAGGAGGATCCAATTTATGCCTAAATTGTAAAACGAGCCCCACTTTAAAACTAAACATTCTCACAAAATAAAAACTTTTAGAATATGCACATTGAAGTGAAAATTAAAATAAATAAATAAAATATATCTTGTATTGTAACATAACGGGTGCAAGAAAAATAAAACATTTATTGCAAAAACACGGACATAAAATGAGGGTTCAGTTTATTTTATGGTAGGAATTTACGAGCAAATAGTTCTTATTTTACCTAAAATTATACTAATGTTTTTATTGGAACGTGCTTGTTCCATCAACATCTAACGTAAATTTCAAATGTTTAATAAATTTAATTCTTCTGCATTTTAATTTGTTTCATTTTGGGGCTTCCGTATTATAAAATTACGGATGCGAGATTATGGTTGGAACTAACGAGAAAGAAAAGAAAAGCTGTTATTTGCAGAAAAACGGACATAAAATCGGATTCCAGTTCATGATGTTGTTTACATTGTAAATCAAACCCCCACTTTACAGTCAATTGACACATCAAAGACTGGCAAAAAATTAGTTTTAAATAAACTAAATTTCATTTGATTTTTTTTTCTTTTTAGGCTTCCGTACTCTAAGATTACAGGCGTCTGATTTTGGTTGGGGACTACGAAAAAACGACATATAATGAGGGTACAGTTTATCACATACCTACACTGTAAATAAATCCTCACTTTTGAACGAACCTTTCTTACAAAAATGTAAAATTTTAGAATATATATATTAAAATAAATATCAAAATAGAAAGAGAATATATTTAGTACTGTAAAATTACGGGTAAAAGAAAGAGAAAAAAAAACCGTTTATTGCAGAAAGACGGACATAAAATGAGTGTCCAGTTTATCATAAAGTTAATATTGTAAATCAATCCCCCGTTTATAACTAAGTGAAGTTAAACGTTTCTCACAAAATACACATTAAAAAGAATATATTTTCAATCAACAAACATTTATTACGGGACTAAATCCAATTTTAAACTAATAAAAAAGACGGACATAAAATGAGGGTTCAGTTTATAATAATGTTTACATTATAAATCAAACCCCCACTTTAGAACCAAGTGAAATTGAAATTTTCTCACAAAATATACATTAAAATGAATATATTTTCAAACAAACATTCACTACGAGACTAAATAAAATTTTAAACAGAATAATAAAAAATAAGTCTTTCTCTAGAAATACAAATAAATAAATACGTATTTTTATTTGTAAAGAAAGAAATTAAATGGTGATACTTACATATCTGCCTCTATAAGAATGATACGTATATGTTTACTACTACAACTATTATCGAATATTTCTTATAAAGTAAGGTGATCCAAAAGCGTAATAATATATTTTTTTAAACTGAGTAATAAAAAATATATAAATACAAATGAATATGTATTCTTGGAAAGAAAGAAAGAAATTAAATGGTAATACTTACATTTCTAACTGCATAACCATATTAATAAACACGAAACACTAGGATCTGCCAAAATGTCGTCTGCTTTTCATTTTAAGAAGGAATTAAAATTAATTAAATCGATTATTTGAGGTCAAATTTTTTGTCTAAGTCGAAAAGTAGAAACATAATGAGCATCAGCAAAAAAGCAAAATGATATTGCACATGTAATTTATTTATAATACATTTTAAACTATTTTTTTCGGTCAATTTTGCAAAAATATCTGGTAAACATGGTCGCCTAAGATGACGTCAAATCCGAATTTTACAAAATAAATTTACACCCCCCCCACCCTCCGATTGAAAAATAAATTACCAAAAATCAGGGAATTATCCGATTTTAATGAAGTTTTCTGTGTTGATTTACTAATTAATGAATTTTATAACACATTAATTGTTCTATTTCAAAACTTTCTCAGTTAATTACGTATTTCTGCTATGGTAAATTAATATATAAGTAAAAAGTAAGTAACGTCGACGGGGCGGCCTAAAGTCGGTATCAGCCAGTCAGCGAGGGAGTCTATCCCCTTTTCAATAGCGCTAGACCAAGGAGATTGTTTTTAGCATCTGAGGTGCAGCGCCACACCTTCCATCAGCTCCTTACTTTACCACACAGATCCCTGTGATACTCATACGCTGAGTTGGCGGGAACCGGTATCGAAGTAGGAACCTTGTGGTTTCTAGCCGAACGCCCTACCGACTGAGCTAACACGGCCCACTAAATTAATATATAAAAAAAATAATATATAAAATCAATATATAAAATCATTTAAAATATGAAACGCCTAATTTGAAGTTTCAAATGTCATTTTTTTTTTTTTTTTTTTTGTAAAAACATATTTATTTAATAACTACTTTAGTTTATAAACTTTAGTTTATAATCGTTTATCTAATAATTTTAGAAGAAAAACTCGATTGAAAATTGAAACTCGTCCCTTTTAAACAGAACAAATATCGAGGTATATTTTTTTTTCTTTTATAAGATAATAGCCAATTAAATAATTATCGAAAAGAGTTATTCCTACATTTTCTATCTTAATTTTTTATTAACAATTATTTTATTTGTCTCTCATTTAATCCGACATTTTTGATTGAAATTTTTATAAACAATTATTTTATTCGTTTCTCTTTTGGACCTCTGAATTTTCTAAATTAATAATTAATGTCATTTTAAAAAAATCTATTTTAAAACATTGCATTCAATTTAAGTAAGTTTTTGTTCATTTGTAATTAAAACTTTTCAATAATATTCTTACAGAAGACTTTAAAGCATAATATTTTAAAATGTTTTGCTTTTGAACATCATCATTGAAGTCGGTCAGTACTGTTGGTTTGGACAACAGCAACTGGCTAAGCACAACTCGACTAGCCCAAGACTGCTGGTACTTATGGAACACAAGAATATTCATTCATGTATTTGGGTGATTCCATTCCTTGAGTCCTGACCATTCTGCAGTAGATTGCAAATTGAGTTAGCTACTTGTTGCCTTGAGTAATTGGAACAGTTCTGTGAAGATTATGGCATGAAGTCTCCTGAGTTGGTTTTTGCAAGTTTTGAGTCCTGATTGGCTGCTTGGTTTCTATGATGTTATAGGCTTCATAAATACCCTGGCATTCTGCAGTAGGATTGCAACAAGATTAGCCTGGCTTAATATTACAGTTGCAGCAAGGCTGTATTCAGTTATGGCTGCTTGTTGCCTTGTCTTACCAATTCAACGGCAATTGGAACTTAGTATGATTATTCTACATCTCCCCTTTTCCCCTATTGCGCAGGCATAGTAGCCTTTGAGGGGAAATTAGTTCCTTTCGACCTGGCCAATTACAGGGGAGCAACCTGGACAATGCACGAGATATTTTCATCAGCATTGGCTTAGTGAGGCCAGGTCCCTAGTTGATGTTGTTATCTTTCCTTTGGTTTGTGGGGCATCCTCGAATGTTGGTTTAGGGTGTTCAGGCAAAGCACTAGGAATAGGGGTGTTGTATACTCTCTTTACTTCTATTATTCTTCTGCTCATCTTTGGTATCTTACGTTCTTCTTCTAGCGTCTGGACTTCGTCTTGGGGACTTCGTGTCTGGTCTTCCATTGGGGATTTCTCTTTATCAGAAGCCCTGTGTCATTGGTAGTTTTTAGATAATAACCCAAGACTTTGATTTGCTTTAGATCATATTTTATTCCGAAATCCCCACCAGACTACCTGCGCAGATTGAGTCGGCCGTGCGCTTAACACGTCTTACCACCTTCGTGGTTTGGCCAATCTGACTAAACTCTCTTTCTAATCTAAACCAGAAGAGGATCTTCTCCACCGATTCTCACGGTATCCCCGAGAAGGAGGATCAGACTGAGGTCAAGCTGAGTCACTCAATCCTTCAAGGCCGCCGGCTGAAAATTATAACAGCTATTTTGGTTTCTACACTAATGGTACGTAAGTGTTAGGAATCCAATAATTATGTAACAGGGGTAGGGATGGCTGGTGCTTGAAGCTTCCGGAGAAATCGGCGATTCCACAATGTAATTCTACCTGATCCATCAATCCTGATTCAGTATTGATGATTAGGGAGGGTTTCGACAACTTGGCCTGTCATATCCCACCGACAAAACATAGATCAACAAACTTTTTTCAAAGCAGGCCAGATAATTGAAAAAATAACGAGCGCAGGCCACATTATTATCGTAACAAATCGTAACAAGTGAAAATTTGGGATTGCATAAGTAACAAATGAAATGCTCACATGCATGACATTTTGTAACCTACCTACAGTAGTCAAGTCCATAAAGATTTAGTAAGCTTAACATGATATTTAAATTTAAATGATATCAGAATGTCTCGCGTTCCATACGTTTTAACAAACAAATTCAAGTACTGTCGGTGGGCCTGATAAAATCCCCTCATGGGCCAGTTCCTTAGTTTGGTGACCCCTACCATAAAAGAAAAAGGGCTCATATTAAAAAAGGCAAGAAGCAGGTGATATCCCACAGAGACTAATCACAGATGCACACTACACAGATAATCTGGCACTTCTTGCAAATACACCTGCACAAGCCGAATACTTGCTACATAGCCTGGATTAAGCAGCATATATCATTGGCCTCTATGTGAATGAACTCTGTTCGTACGGAGAGAATGTAATTCACCGTAAGAGAAGAAATACAGTAAATAATACAAAGGGGGGAAGAAGAACCAAGTCTAATAGTCTCCCTACCTGTCCACAGAGAAAGGCCCACAGAGAGAGGTTGGGTCACGTCTGTATGATGGAACAAGCTGCGAAGAAAAGAATTAAAAGTCCCGCGAATCCACGGGAATGCCGGGTAGGAAAATGAATTTTCCTTCCGGTGGCGAGATAACACTAGGAGCAGCAGATTAGTTGAGAAGGGAAAAACGATGGTGCAGGGGTCACAACTCCTCCAAGAGTCAATCTAGGCGAACCATGACAGAGAGAGGGGTGGAAGTGATAACGCTAATTTGTTTCAATTGAACATGATGAAAAAGAAAAAAGTGAGTTAAATCAAGATTATACTTTTTACACATTGAACTATTTAGCAATAGCTCTTAAGTAAACTTATCAAATGTTATAATTGAATTAACATACTATAGTATATTCACAGGTCCTGCTAGTAATGTATTAATAAAGATGAAGTTTCAAGTTCCACTTATTGATTTTGAATTATTGTTACTGTGAAAGTCACATCTAAGAATATTTGACTATTTTGCTCAAAATGCCAATCAAAATAAATTTAATTGAATTTCAAATGTTTCGTGCTAATTTTTACCTTTTTTGTCTTGTATTAAAGTACTATTGTGTATGTAACACCCTCGGTCAGAGTTGATTTTTCAACCAATTATAATTGATGTTATAGCTTTAAACCCAACATATTTTTATAGAAAATACCAACTATGATGACTCTTTGAGTAATTCTACCAGAGTTGCTTCCACACCATCCTCACATCAAGCCCATTGTCCCAACGCTATTGCCCTTATAGCAAGCCCCACCCTTTTTATCATAGGCTGCTAGAAGGTGGTGGCTGAGGGCCTTCATTAACTGGGAATAATGTTAAGCTCCATCTGATGGTGAGGTTCCAGTACTGGAGGTCTGGCGGATATGAAACGACCCTTCATCTCCATTGCTCCCAAGTCCACTCTGACCCAGATGTTTTATTATTGTCGCCCGGAAGAGGAAGCTTCCGGCAAAAAGACAAAGAGAAATATAAAATATATAATTTTTAAAAAAGGGGAAAATGGAAGAGAGGTTTTCCGGTCAAAGAAGCAGAGAGAAGATAAAGAAATATATAACAAATGTCCATTATCAGATCAAAAGATAAAAATGCGTAGTCATATTTAGCGGATGTAAAGACCAGATCAAAAGATAAAGATGCGTAGGCATGTTTGTCAATATAAAGGCCAGTGGATTTGAGCCAATAGACAGAGACCCCAGCGAACAGCTGATAGCAGGCATTTCCACTATGAACACTTGTCGCCACTTTCGCCAGCCACCCAGCATTTTCATTGTGAAGCTCTACGCCTTTACCACCCACACACCCAAGAAAATAAGGACGGGTCCTATTTTTGTATATATGTATCTGTTGTTTAATGAAGTCCAGTGGCCGGTAGTAGTCGGCTATACAACACAGAGTGGTAGTACCTGTTAGAGTCCCATCTATGGATTAAATAGAATAATGTGTTTGTAAAAATTGAATATCCATTAGATAGAAAAAATTGTTTATAAAAATTGTTTAAAAAAGATTTCTACCAAACTATCGCTTATAACAAACTTGAACTTTAACCTATAAACTTATCCCTTAAACTAATTCCCAATCCACTTATCAAAAAACACTGCAAACAACCTACTGTCAAAATCAATAAAAATCATTAAAAAAAAGACATAACAATAAATTTGACCATCCCTCACAACCTACTGCTTGGCATAAAATAACCCTGGATGGGTTGACATGCCATTAAAATCAAGATGAAGGATAATACTATTAAAAGTACTACTAAAAAAGCAAGCAAGATCAAGGATAATACTGTTGAAAATTATCAATGACTAGAAGTGGCTACCTGGTGTCACCTGGGTAGAGAGTGAGTTTTTAAAAAGTTAGTCCTACAGATCCATTATTACTGAATGACCCATATCTAAAATCATTGTCCAATGCATTTTTATATTAAAAATCATTACCAATGCATTTTTATAGTAAAAATCCTTTCCAATGAATTTTCATAGTAAAAATAATTTCCAATGTATTTTTATAGTAAAAATCATTGTCCAATGCATTTTTATTGTAAAAATCATTTCCAGAGCATTTTTATAGTAAAATCATTGTCCAATGCATTTTCATAGTAAAAATCATTGTCCAATGCATTTTCATAGTAAAAAATCATTGTCCAATGCATTTTCATAATAAAAATCATTGTCCAATGCATTTTCATAATAAAAATCATTGTCCAATGCATTTTCATAATAAAAATCATTGTCCAGTGCATTTTTATAGTAAAAATCATTGTCCAGTGCATTTTTATAGTAAAAATCATTTTCAATGCATTTTTATAGTAAAAATCATTGTCCAATGCATTTTCATAGTAAAAATCATTTCCAGAGCATTTTTATAGTAAAAATCATTTCCAATGCATTTTTATTGTAAAAATCATTTCCAGAGCATTTTTATAGTAAAAATCATTGTCCAATGCATTTTCATAGTAAAATCATTGTCCAATGCATTTTTATTGTAAAAAATCATTGTCCAATGCATTTTTATAGTAAAAATCATTGTCCAATGCATTTTTATGGTAAAAATCATTTCCAATGCATTTTTATAGTAAAAATCATTTCCAATGCATTTTTATAGTAAAAATCATTGTCCAATGCATTTTTATGGTAAAAATCATTTCCAGTGCATTTTTATAGTAAAAATCATTGTCCGATGCCCTTTTAAAGTAAAATTCATTGTCCAATGTATTTTTATAATAAAAATCTTTTCCAATAATTTTTTATAATAAAAAACTTGGTTGGTGTATTTTTTTTTAGAAAAACTCATTTCCAATGCATTTTTATGGTAACAATTATTGTCAACATATCTTTAGGGTCGAAATCTATTCCTCAATACTTTTAAAGAAAAATCATTTTTACAATAAAAATCCCTTCCAATATCACAGTAGATAGTATTTTACAATACACCCTTTTCACATCCATAAAGAGATGCTTAAAAAGAAAGACAAAGTTGAGTTTAAAAAAAAAATTTGATTTATTTCTAAAAACAGAAAAAATGTTTCAGAAAATGATGATGAACAAACTTCACAAAAAAAAAAAAAAAAAGAATTTTTGCCAGTGTCTGTAAGTACAAAACTTTCCAATTCTTCTCTTTGTGAAATGCTGATCCACACACTTAAAAAGTAAAAGGTTTCACCTCAGCGTGTATTCGCATGTGTCTTTTCAAATGTGAATTTTGTGCAAATGCAAATCCACACAGTTCACAAGAAAATGGTTTCTCTCCAGTGTGTCTACGCATATGGCTTTTCATTTGACCTATCTGGGAAAATGCTGTTCCACACACTTCACAAGAAAAAGGTTTCTCTCCAGTGTGAATTCGCGTGTGACTTTTCAGTTCTCCTCTTTGTGAAAAGGTTTTTTGACAAACTTCACAAGAATAAGGTTTCTCGCCAGTGTGTGTTCGCAAATGTTTTTTCAGATATGAACTTGAGGAAAATGCTGATCCACACACTTCACAAGTAAAAGGTTTCTCTC
>CM042177.1:47688133-47690633 GCA_023376005.1 Doryteuthis pealeii
TATATTATATGAGCCTGAGTTAGCTATTCCATTTATTCTGTATTATTTGATATTTATATTTATATATTAGGGGATAGATAGTCTTGTAATATTGGATATAGTGATGACCGGTTATATAATATGTATGATTATATACTGATATATATATATCTATATTTGATATAAATGAGTATATATATATAATTATGTTTATATATATTATATATATATATATGAGTTAAGTATATTATATATGAGCTTTTATACTTAATATATATAGTATTATATTATATATATATATATATTATATGTATATAGCATATAATACTAGAGGCTATATTTAGATATATATATATATAGTATAGTATATTAATTATACTAATATGTACTATATATAGTATAATTTATTAGTCGGTTATATACTTGATATATATATAGTTATAAACCGGCCTGTTAATATGTATATCTATACTAGTCTATAAATATTGAGTGTTGATGTATGGCTGTATGGAGTTATTATATAGGTATAGCTATTATGAGTATTATATATATTATAATATTTATTATTATATATAGTAATATAGTATAGTATTGTTACTGATTAGTGTATATGAAAATATATATACTATTTATTGTTAGTAATAATATATATATATATATATATATTCACTAGGTATATATTATATAGGTTATACTTAGTATAGCTATATATATATTGATTATATTTACTATATATAGATAAATAATGTAGATTTATAAGTTAAATATATATATATATATAGTACTTATATTATATATATATATCATATTAGATGTTTGCATCCGGTTGGTATCCTTATCATAGCCGTAGAAAATGAATATTTAATATTAACTTATTATATAGTAATTAATCATTTGATAATATATAATATAGCTATTATATTTAAATATAGTTATATTATAATTAGTATGTAGTATACTAGTATAGTAATATTTATATTTATAGTATATAAATATGTATATATTTATTATATAATACTACTAGATGTAGTATTATATTATATATATATATATTGTTAGTAGAGTTATTACGGAGTACATATATTTGATATCATAGTTATATATAATAATATTATATATATAATTATAGTATATACGATTATTATTATTATAGGATATATTTATATACTAATAGGCTGTCCGAAGTTAGAATTCATATACTATTATATATATTATATTATAGGTATATAAGTATATATTATAGCTTATGGTAATAATATACGTGCGACGGTGAGTACGTTATAATTATATAAATATTTTATTTACTATATTATTAGCTTATATTGGGTATTGATATTTTACTTATAGTTAACATATATAATAAGGGTTTATTATCGATATGCATTAATATTTATTATTTAGAGTAGTTTATATGTATGTATATACTGTTTCTGTATGGTTAGTTATACTATGAGCTGGCCAGACGGTGATGACTATAAGTTTATATTATCAGCTATACGTGGTAGCGGATAAGTGACTGCTAGTTATACTTTATTAGTATAATAAGTACTTATTATATATACTATATGTAGTTAATATGTTCATGAGTTAATATATAGTTATTATATATATAAGTATTTATATTATATATATATATAATATTAATTATAGTATATATATTTATATATATTAATTATATATATTATATAGGCGTTATTGTAGTATATATTATATTATGTATTATTATTATATATATAGATATATAATATCTATATTAATATATATATAGTATATATATTATATATTATATACATATAAATTATAGTATGTAGTGATAGTTATGTAGATTAATATTGAATAGATATATATTGTATATTAGCATTCACTAGAGTATATAGTTATATTAATTATCATTCAGTAATGTATAGATTATTTATATATATATATTGATATGTAGTTATATTATACGTATATATGATAATATGAATATAATATATATATAATATTAATTACTATTATATTTTTTATAAGTTATATATGTATATTATATTTTAATAGTAACTAATATAGTATATTATATATATTTATTATATATGTTAATTATATATATCTATATATAATTATATATATTATTTATATATATATATATATATAGTTTACATTATATAGTATTATAGAATAGTGTTGTTTAGTACTATGTACAGTTATGAGTTATTAGACTATATATTAGTAGTATAGAACGTCTGGTCATTATACTTAGGGTAAGTTGATATGTATAGTAATTATAATATATTTTACTTATATAGTATATATAAGTAGTATTATATTATATAGTATATATAATATATATATATTTATATATATACTATAAGTATATATATTATATATATATATATATTATATTATATATATAATATATATATATTATATGTTTTTTGAATATATTATATATTATTGTGAGTGTTGGATCAGATAGCGTATGATGACTACGAGAAGTGCTGTTATATATGACTGGTCGATTATATAATAGTACGATAGTCGT
>CM042177.1:47695633-47758543 GCA_023376005.1 Doryteuthis pealeii
TAAAGCTGATCCACACAAGTGACAAGATAGGGTTTCTTCACCAGTGTGTGTTCTATGGGTATTTTCAAATATGATTTAACTGAAAATGCTGATTTCCCACATTTTAAAAACTTCAACCAAAAAGGAATTTAAGGGGTTTCTCTCCAGGGTGTCGATGTTGGATTTCAAAAGGTAACTAACTTGAAAATGTTGATTCCACACACTTCACAAGGAAAAGTTTCTCTCCTGTGTGTGTTCGCATATGTTTTTTTCAATTTGAATTTTTGTCGAAAATACTGATCCACACACTTCACAAGAAAAAGGTTTTCTCACCAGTGTGTGTTCGCATGTGCTCTTCAAAGTTCTAATTGTGAAATGCTGATACACACACTTCAATGAAAAAGGTTTCGTTTTGTCCTGTGTTTGCATCTGGATTCCTCCTCTTGTTTCTTGTTGAAACTGCTGTCCAGACTTCACTAGAAAAAGGTTTCTTTGCAGTATGTGTTCGCAGTGTTTTTTCAGATTTGAATTGTTGAAAATACTGATCCACACACTTCACAAGTTAAAAGGTTTCTCCCAGTGTGAGTTTCGTACATGCTTTTCAAATGGCCCACTCTGTGAAATGTCGATTCCACACACTACACAGAAAAAGGTTTCTCACCAGTGTGTGTCGCACGTGCTTATCAATTCCCCTCTTTGGAAAATGCTGATCCACACACTTCACAAGAAAATGGTTTTTCACCAGTGTTGTCTTCGCATGTGGCTTTTTTAAATTGCCTTTTCTGAAATGACTGTTCCCATATTCACAAGAGAAAGCTTTTCTCGCCACGTGTGCATTTGCATGTGCTCTTTTTTAAATTTCTCTTTGTGAAAATGCTGATCCACAAAAACTTCACAGAAAAAGATTTCTCATTCAGTGTGTTTTTGCATGTGTCTTTTCAAAAGTGAACTAAATTAAAATACTATCCCACATTACTTTAGAAAAAAACGGTTTCTCTCTGGTTTATGTTCACATTGTGTTTCTTTAATATGGGAATTTTGAAAATCAGAGTTGGGTAAATACATACTATGGATAATGTGAGATTATCTCCTTTTCTGCCCAAAGAATTATGCTAATAACCACTAGATGTAGATTTTGAATTACCTTATGTGTTGCAAACAAATTGGGTAAAATAATTTTCATAATTGTCATGTGTATCAATAAATTATAAGAAACAACTTCATATGTATTAATAAAACTATGTGCCGTTTGACCCATAAGAGCCACCACTAGCACCTATATGATAAAAGGGTTGCTATTAGAGCAATTGAAGAATATGGTCGGACATCATATAGTACTAGGCTTAACATGACCAGCCAATTTGATCGCCGGTCAGGCCTCTCTGTTAAGTAAGGGCTGAAATGGAGTGGTAACATGTCACGGGGCCACTTAGTGCCAGCGGTCACAAACTGCCTCAGTGAACACTCTAAAAATGCTGAAACCTTTCTCTGGGGCGCATCTTTTCATGTGATTTTCCATGTTTGTTTTCAATGATTGAATAAATTGTAAGCGTAGATTATTCCTTGAAAAGTTACTTAACTAAAAATGATTGCTTTTCTTTGATTATTAACTCTGTTAATATGAAGGTTCACACACCTTGCAAGAGATAGTTTTTTAGTCTTTAAGATCTCCAAATATTGTCCCCACTGCATTTGATATCTGCTAAATGAAAAAACAGGTATTATTAAGAAAACAAAATAATCATGTTTATTGAAGTTAAAAAAATTAGATTAAATACTCAGCTAGAAGTAGCACAGGAATCTTGTGTGGTAAGTAAAGAGCTGATGGGTAGGTGTGGTGCCCCACTTCAGATGCTAAAATAATCTCCTTGGTCTAGCGCTAGTGAAAAGGCGGACAGACTCCTCGCTGACTGGCTGATACATATTAGGCCGTTCCCGTCAACTTTACTTTACTTTTATAATGGAGATTATGCATATGTCTACTGTAACCCAAAACTATCCATACCAATTCATAATTCCCTGATAATTTACCTTATAGTTTTCAATGATCATTTAATTAATTATTATTTAACCTTAATAGAATAATTTTATAATGATGTCTCCATTGAAGATTTACCTGAGTTAGCTTTTGCTCAAAACAACCATGTTATTAATTGCATTTTAAAAGGCCTGCAATGTGTGTTATATATATTTACCAACTTTCCCCGCATGAGCAGGATTACGACACAAGGTCAGTCATTAAGCGGAGTTCAACAGGTTTGAATTCAGAGTTTCCTTCTTTTTCCTATACTGGTAATCTAGCCATGGTTAAAGAACCCAGTCTGCCCTGCTATTTACCATAGCTGGAGGGAGAGAGGTTCATTACTTTCCCAAGGGTATTAGCGCGAAGTGAATGCAATTACCACATCCAGGATTTGAAACTCGTGGCCGACGAGTCTCATTTCCCATGACATTAACCATTACACCATGCGCTTCCCTGCAATGTGTGTTATATATCACTAAAAGCATAAAGTTTACATCTTTAGCTAGGTATTATATTGATCAATTATGGGATGTCATTATTATTTTTATTGGTGGGGTTGGATTCATGATTTGGGAATTTACCAAGGAAGAGACCCATTTGGCTTTAGTTGAGCCGGGAAACACAACCAGGAATATTTGTGTCAAGGGTAGAAAATTGGGTAATCTTGAACTTAAGTGACTAAAATCCTACCATAAAAATTTGTACTAGCATTATTTGAAATGAAACTTAATTTGTTATTTAAAAAAATGACATTTTATGATTATTTTAGAGTTAAAACATGCATTAAAATGAATTTGAAAAGTGTTTTTGTGTTCTCCCTGAAAATTACGTTGAATCAGATGGCTGCCATTGTTACAAGCTTCTTCTCGGAAAAAGAACAAAGGGAGTTAACTATTATTGCCTTATCATAATTTATTTTATATAGGCATTGCCAAAGTTAACTCCTTGTTCAGAAGTGGGGAAAAAAAGCGCTTACTTGATGGAAAGTAAAAAACCATCATTAGCCATATGCTTTTACTTTTCCATGGCAGGGGTAGGAAACAACATCTGTACTGGTCAACAAACAGAGCAAAAGAGTAGAATGGGTTTTTTTTGGACTCACATTAGACTCCACGAGGCCCCCAACGGACGCACCCATTCTCTAAGGGAGATATTATTCATTACCTTAGTACCAATTTAAATAAATTAAAAATGTAAATAAACACAACAACATGGCATGAAAATAAAAACATCGATTTTCATCAAATGATTCATCTGATGATTATTTGTTAGATTTTTAATATAGATAAACTGTGATAACACGATGACTTCTTTTTGTTTGGCGGTCAACTAATTTTTAACGAAAAAGGAAAAGTGTAGAATACTTTCTTTTGTGTTAGTGTCATTGGGTTTTTTAGGTGCAAAATGCAAAAATCAAAAAATATCATACATTTTTGGTTTGCATATTGTTTATATATACAGGAAAGGGTTGCAGGCGTTAACATTAAAGATTTGACATGGTTGTCAGATCAAAAGGGTGACCTGCGTGGCTACCACTTATCTCGTTTTAAAAAGGCGAGCAGACAGTCAGGAGTAGAGATCAACACGCACAGACCTACACAAGCAGTGGCCCAGAGATGGTCAAGTTTGGATCGAAAAACAAAATTGTCACCGGAAATTTGTTATGGGAAAATTCTTAATTAAGTGGGTTGCAACTAGAAAAAACGACTTTTGCGCCTAAAATCGATTCCAGAATTTCACATAAAAAAAATGCCAACGAAAGTCCATCGTGTTTTTATTTATCCAAACAAGTGTACAAAACATATTCATATATTATTCTATTCATCATATTATGAATAAAAACAGTTGTTATTGTGATGGCTGTTGTTGACTGTTTTTTTAGAGTTGCCAGTTAAACCGGCTAGTTTATTTGTTTTTTTTATCAACTAATTCTCAACTGGTCACAAAGATACTCCGACCGAGTTGCGTTGATCCTAGTTCTACAGAGTGTTATTGAAAAAGAGCAGCTGACGGAGGCTCATCTGGTAGTCGTGCACAGAACTACTTGTCATAATTCATATGGTGAACAGCATACTATCCCGGGCCCCAATTAAGGTATCATAATTTGGCGTGCCGTGTCAGATCTTAACACATATGGTACCGCGGCAGTACAGTGATTATCATATTTAGTCAGTGCCCCTGAGAGCGTTACCCGGCCATATCTGTATCACATTTGGTTCCGGACGAGACAGTATCATATTTTGCTGCCGTGCGACCCAAGATCCACTGTCATAACTGGCCACAATTACAAAACCAGTGATGCTGATTAGCTTTTTGATTTAGTGCATCCTGGGACGGCACATATCTGCTTGGAATGAGTCCCCAATAAAAATTATGAGTCCCAACTAAAGCCATCTAAACTCCTACCTTGTAACCTATCCTGTGTAATTTGTTTCTAAGAACTATTGAAATGCATTTAGTTAGCTTAAATGGTGAGGTAAGAAAAAAGAAAAACACGGGACAAATGGATTGCATACTAAAATCATTAGGTACCACCAAAATATGTCACGTGATCCAGTTTAGGCCATATTCGAAGAAGAACATAAATATTTTAGAACTCTTTTTAAAAATCTCAACAGCAAAAAAAGAAATGAACTAAGAGTTGTTACAAAGAAAAAACAGTGAAATAAAAGATCAAAATTAATCTGATTGGGCGAAAGATTACTCACTGTTATCTTGAAAATAAGTAAAACAGTCTGGTTTTTTAACAATAGGGTCAGTTTATTTATTGATATTTTTAGAAGAACTTCTGTATTTCATGTTTTCTTTTACTAAAAAAAAAACTTATAAAAATCTTCTGATTATAATTATTCCAGGACTCTTATCTTTATAGAAAAAGTAAAAATCATTTTTATTGATGTCTAACGCCCCCCTATTTATTTTAGGAAATATTGAAAAATGAACCGTCAAAAAAATGTTTTTTACTTTTTTCTATAAAGATAAGAGTCTGAATAATTATATCAGAAGATTTATAAGTTTTTTTTTTTTAGTAAAAGAACCATGAATACAGGAATTCTTTCTAAAAATATCAATAAATAAACTGACCCTATTGTAAAAAAACCAGACTGTTTTACTTATTTTTCAAGATAACAGTGAGTTAATCTTTCCCCAATCAGATAATTTGATCTTTGATTTAACTGTTTTTCTTGTAACAACTCTTTTATTCATTTCTTTTTTTTGCTGTTGAGATTTTTAAAAAGAGTTCTAAAATATTTATGTTTCTTCCTTCAATATGGCCTAAACTGATCACGTGACATATTTTGGTGTACCTACTGATAGGTATGCATTTCCATTGTCCCAGTGTTTTTTCTTTTTTCTTACCTCACCATTTAAAGCTAACTAAATGCATTTCAATAGTTTCTTAGAAACAAATTACACAGGATAGGTTACAAGGTAGGAGTTAGATGGCTTTAGTTGGGACTCATAAATTTTTTGGGACTCATTCCAAGCAGATATGTGCGTCCAGGATGCACTAAATCAAAAAGCTATCAGCATCACTGGTTTTTGTATTGTGCCAGTTATGACAGTGATCTTGGGTCGCACGGCAGCAAATATGATACTGTACTCGTCACGGAAACCAAATGTGATACAGATATGCCGTGGTAACCTCTCAGGGGCACTGTACTAAATATGATAATCACTGTACTGCCGCGGTACCATATGTGTTTAAGATCTGACACGGCACCAAATATGATACCTTATTGGGGCCCCGGGGGATAGTATGCTTTCACCATATGAATTATGACAAGTAGTTCTGTGCACGGGACTACCAGATGAGCCTCCGGTCAGCTCGCTCTTTCAATACACTCTGTAGAACTAGATCAACGGCAACTCGGTTCGGAGTATCTTTGTGACCAGTTGAGAAATTAGTAGATATAAACTGCCGGGTTAGCTGGCAACTCTAAAAAAATCAGTCAACACACCATCACAATAACAACTGTTTTATTCATATATGAGAATAGGAATAATATATGAATATGTGTTTTGTACACTTGTTTGGATAAATAAAAACACGATGGCTTTCGGTTGGCATTTTGTTTTATGTGAAATTCTGGAATCGATTTTAGCAGCAAAAGTCAGTTTTTCTAGTTGCAACCCACTTAATTAAGATTTCCCATAACAAATCCGGTGACAAATTTTGTTTTTCGATCCAAACTTGACCATTTCTGGGGCACGACTGCTTGTTGTCGGTCTGTGCGTGTTGATCTCTACTTCCTGACTGTCTGCTCGCCTTTTTAAAACGAGAATAAGTTGTAGCACCAAGGTCACCCTTTGATCTGACAACCATGTTCAAATCTTTTTATGTTAACACTGCAACCTTTCCTGTATATATAAACAATATGCAAAACCAAAAAGTAAATGATATTTTTTGATTTTTGCATTTTGCACCTAAACAAACCCAATGACAACTAACACAAAAGAAAAGTATTCTACACTTTCCTTTTCGTTAAAAATTAGTTACGCCAACAAAAAGAAGTCATCGTGTTACACAGTTCTATCTAATTAAAAATCTACCAGAAATAATCATCAGATGAAAATAATTTGATGAAAAATCGATGTTTTATTTCATGCCATGTTGTTGTGTTTATTATACATTGTTTAAATTTATTTAAATTGTACTAAGGTAATGAATAATTATCCCTTAGAGAAGCGTGCTCCGTTGGGTGCCTCGTGGAGGTCTAATGTGAAAGTCCAAAAAACCCATTCTCAACCTCTTTTGCTTCTGTTCGTTGAACAGTACAGATGTTGTTCCTACCCCTGCCATGGAACAGAAAACCATATGGCTATGATGTTTTTACTTTCCATCAAGTAAGGCTTTTTTTCCCCACTTCTGAACAAGGGAGTAACTTTGGCAATGCCTATATAAATAAATTAACTGATGAAGCAATAATAGTTAACTCCCTTTGTTCTTTTTCCGAGAAGAAGCTTGTAAACAATGGCAGCCATCTTTGATTCAACGTAATTTTCAGGGAGAAAACACAACACTTTAAATTCATTTTAATGCATGTTTTAACTCTAAAATATCATAAAATGTTTTTTTAATAACAATTAAGTTCATTTCAAATAATGCGAAGTACAAATTTTATGTTAGGAATTTAGTCACTTAAAGTTCAAGATTACCCAATTTTCTACCCTTGACACAAATATTCTGGTTGTGTTTCCCCGGCTCAACTAAAGCCAAATGGGTCTCTTCCTTGGAAATTCCCAATCATGACTCCACCCCACCCCAAATAAAAATAATAATGACATCCCCATAATTGATCAATATAAATACCTAGCTAAGATGTAAACCTTTATGCTTTAGTGATATATAAACACACATTGCAGGAAGCGCTGGTGTAATGGTAATGTCATGGGAAATGGACTCGTCGCCACGGAGTTCAAATCCTGGATGTGGTAATTGCATTTCACTTCGCGCTTAATACCCTTGGAAAGGTATGAATCCTACTCTCCCTCCAGCTATGGGTAAATAGCAGGGCAGACTGGGTTCTTTAACCATGGCTAGATAACAGTTAGGAGAAGGAAAACTCTGAATTCAAACCTGTTGAACTCCGCCTTAAGAAACTGACCTTGTGTCGTATCCTGCTCATGCGGGGGAGTTGGTATAATATATATACACACATTGCAGCATTTTAAATGCATTAATAACATGGGCTGTTTTGAGGCAAAGCTAACTCAGGTAAATCTTCATGGAGACATCATTAATAAAATTATTCTAATTAAGGTTAAATAATAATTATTAAATGATCATTGAAACTATAAGGTAAATTACTCAGGGAATTTAGACATTGGTAGTGGCATAGTTTTGGTTACAGATAGACATATGCATAATCTCCATTATAAAAAGTAAAGTAAAGTTGACGGGACGGCCCTAATATCGGTATCAGCCAGTCAGCGAGGGAGTCCTGTCCCCTTTTCACTAGCGCTAGACCAAGAGATTATTTTAGCATCTGAAGTGGGGCACCACACCTACCATCAGCTCTTTACTTTACCACACAGATTCCTTGTGCTACTCATACGCTGAGTTTATTCTAATTTTTTTACTTCAAATAAATCATGATTCTTTGTTTTCTTTAATAATACCTGTTTTTTCATTTACAGATATCAAATGCAGTGGCGGACAATAATTTGGAGATCTTAAAAGACTAAAAAAAAACTATTCTTGCAAGGTGTGTGAACCTTCATATTAACAGAGTTAATATCAAAGAAAGCAAATCATTTTTAGTTAAGTAACTTTTCAAAAAGGAATATTCTAACGCTTAACAATTTATTCAAAATCATTGAAAACAAACATGGAAAATCACATGAAAAGATGCGCCCCAGAAGAGAAAGTTTCAGCATTTTTAGAGTGTTCACTGAGCAGTTTGTGCGACCCTGGCACTAAGTGCCCCGTGACATGTACCACTCCATTTCAGCCCTTACTTACAGAGAGCCTGACCCGATCAATTGGCTGGTCATGTTAAGCCCTAGTAACTATATGATTGTCCCGACCATATTCTTCAAATTGCTCTAATAGCAACCCTTTTATCATATAGGTGCTAGTAGGTGGCTCTTATGGGTCAACCACTAGTTTATTATACATATGAAGTTGTTTCTTATAATTTATTATACACATGAAATTAATGAAAATTATTTTTTTACCAATTGTTTTGCACACATAAAGGTAATTCAAAATCTAACATCTAGTGGTTATTAGCATAAATTCTTTTTGCAGAAAAGGAGATAATCTCACATTATCCATAGTATGTATTTACCCAACTCTGCATTTCAAAAAATTCCCATATTAAGAAACACATGTGAACATAAACCAGAGAGAAACCGTTTTTTTTCTAAAGTATGTGGATAGTATTTTATATTAGTTCACTTTTGAAAAGACACATGCAAAAACACACTGATGAGAAATCTTTTTCTTGTGAAGTTTGTGGATCAGCATTTTCACAAAGAGAAGATTTAAAAAGACACATGCAAATGCACACTGGCGAGAAAGCTTTCTCTTGTGAAGTATGCGGAACAGCATTTTCAGAAAAGGGCAATTTGAAAAGCCACATGCGAAGACACACTGGTGAAAAACCATTTTCTTGTGAAGTGTGTGGATCAGCATTTTCCCAAAGAGGGGAATTGATAAGCCACGTGCGAACACACACTGGTGAGAAACCTTTTTCCTGTGTAGTGTGTGGATCGACATTTTCACAGAGTGGCCATTTGAAAAGCCATGTACGAAACCACACTGGAGAGAAACCTTTTACTTGTGAAGTGTGTGGATCAGTATTTTCAACAAATTCAAATCTGAAAAAACACATGCGAACACATACTGGCAAGAAACCTTTTTCTAGAAGTCTGTGGATCAGCAGTTTCAACAAGAAAAGAGGAGGAATGCCAGATGCAAACACAGACTAAAACGAAACCTTTTTCATGTGAAGTGTGTGTATCAGCATTTCACAATTAAGAACTTTGAAAGAGCACATGCGAACACACACTGGTGAGGAAACCTTTTCTTGTGAAGTGTGTGGATCAGTATTTTCGACAAATTCAAATTTGAAAAACATATGCGAACACACACAGGAGAGAAACCTTTTCCTTGTGAAGTGTGTGGATCAGCATTTTCAGTTAGTTCACTTTTGAAAATCCACATGCGAACACACACTGGAGAGAAACCTTATTCTTGTGAAGTATGTGGATCAGCATTTTCAGTTAAATCATATTTGAAAATACACATGAGAACACACACTGGTGAGAAACCCTATTCTTGTAACTTGTGTGGATCAGCATTTACAGAAAAAGAACACTTGAAAGGCCACATGCGAAGAACACACTGGAGAGAAACCTTTTTCTTGTGATCTTTGTGGATCAGCATTTTCACACAGAGGAGAATTAAAAATCCATATGCAGAAACACACTGGCGAGAAACCTTTTCTTGCGAAGTGTGTGGATCAGCATTTTCACAGAGCGGCCATTTAAAAAGCCATATGCGAACTCACACTGGAGAGAAACCTTTTTCTTGTGAAGTGTGTGGATCAGCCTTTCAACAAATTCAAATTTAAAAAGCCACATGCGAACACATACTGGCGAGAAACCTTTTTCCAGTGAAATGAGTGAATCAGCATTTTTACAAAAAGGAGACCTGAAAAGTCACATGCAAACAAACACTGGGGAAAAACCCTTTTTTATGTGAATTGTGTGGATCTGCATTTTCATACAGTGGCAATTTGAAAAGTCATATGCGAACACATACTGGAGAGAAACCATTTACATGTGAAGTGTGTAGATCTGCATTTTCACAAAATTCACATTTGAAGGCCCACATGCGAATACATACAGGAGAGAAACCTTTTACTTGTGAAGTGTGTGGATCAGCATTTTCCTCAAGTTCATATCTGAAAAAACATTTGCGAACACACACTGGCGAGAAACCTTATCTTGTGAAGTTTGTCAAAAAACCTTTTCACAAAGAGGAGAACTGAAAAGTCACACGCGAATTCACACTGGAGAGAAACCTTTTCTTGTGAAGTGTGTGGAACAGCATTTTCCCAGATAGTCAAATGAAAAGCCATATGCGTAGACACACTGGAGAGAAACCATTTTCTTGTGAACTGTGTGGATTTGCATTTGCACAAAATTCACATTTGAAAAGACACATGCGAATACACGCTGAGGTGAAACCTTTTACTTTTTAAGTTGTGTGGATCAGCATTTTCACAAAGAGAAGAATTGGAAAGTTTTGTACTTACAGACACTGGCAAAAATTCTTTTTTTTTCTTCTTTTTTTTGTGAAGTTTGTTCATCATTATTTTCTGAAACAATTTTTCTGTTTTTAGAAATAAATCAAATTTTTTTATAAACTCAACTTTGTCCTTCTTTTTAAGCATCTCTTTATGGATGTGAAAAGGGTGTATTGTAAAATACTATCTACTGTGATATTGGAAGGATTTTTATTGTAAAAATGATTTTTCTTTAAAAGTATTGAGGAATAGATTTCGACCCTAAAGATATGTTGACAATAATTGTTACCATAAAAAATGCATTGGAAATGAGTTTTTTAAAAAAAAAATACCAACCAAGTTTTTATTATAAAAAAATTATTGGAAAAGATTTTTATTATAAAAATACATTGGACAATGAATTTTACTTTAAAAGGGCATCGGACAATGATTTTTACTATAAAAATGCACTGGAAATGATTTTTACCATAAAAATGCATGGACAATGATTTTTACTATAAAAATGCATTGGAAATGATTTTTTACAATAAAAATGCATTGGAAATGAGTTTTTACCATAAAAATGCATTGGACAATGATTTTTTTACTATAAAAATGCATTGGACAATGATTTTTACAATAAAAATGCATTGGACAATGATTTTACTATGAAAATGCATTGGACAATGATTTTTACTATAAAAATGCTCTGGAAATGATTTTTACATAAAAATGCATGAAATGATTTTTACTATAAAAATGCTCTTGGAAATGATTTTTACTATGAAAAATGCATTGGACAATGATATTTACTATAAAAATGCATTGAAAATGATTTTTACTATAAAAATGCACTGGACAATGATTTTTACTAAAAATGCATGGACAATGATTTTATTATGAAAATGCATTGACAATGATTTTTATTATGAAAATGCATTGGACAATGATTTTTTATTATGAAAATGCATTGGACAATGATTTTTATTATGAAATGCATTGGACAATGATTTTTACTATGAAAATGCATTGGACAATGATTTTTTACTATGAAAATGCATTGGACAATGATTTTTACTATAAAAATGCCTCTGGAAATGATTTTTACAATAAAAATGCATTGGACAATGATTTTTACTATAAAAATACATTGGAAATTATTTTTACTATGAAAATTCATTGGAAAGGATTTTTACTATAAAAATGCATTGGTAATGATTTTTAATATAAAAAAGCATTGGACAATGATTTTAGATATGGGTCATTCAGTAATTAATGGATCTGTAGGACTAACTTTTTAAAAACTCACTCTCTACCCAGTGACACCAGGTAGCCCCTTCTAGTCATTGATAATTTTCAACAGTATTATCCTTGATCTTGCTTGCTTTTTTAGTAGTACTTTTAATAGTATTATCCTTCATCTTGATTTTAATGGCATGTCAACCCATCCAGGGTTATTTTATGCCAAGCAGTAGGTTGTGAGGGATGGTCAAATTATTGTTATGTCTTTTTTTTAATGATTTTTATTGATTTTGACAGTAGGTTGTTTGCAGTTGTTTTGATAAGTGGATTGGGAATTAGTTTAAGGGATAAGTTTATAGGTTAAAGTTCAAGTTTGTTATAGCGATAGTTTGGTAGAAATCTTTTTTAAACAATTTTTATAAACAATTTTTTCTATCTAATGGATATTCAATTTTTACAAACACATTATTCTATTTAATCCATAGATGGACTCTAACAGGTACTACCACTCTGTGTTGTATAGCCGACTACTACCGGCCACTGGACTTCATTAAACAACAGATACATATATACAAAAATAGGACCCGCCTTATTTTCTTGGGTGTGTGGGTGGTAAAGGCGTAGAGCTTCCAATGAAAATGCGGGTGGCTGGCGAAAGTGGCGACAGAGTGTTCATAGTGGAAATGCCTGCTATCAGCTGTTCGCTGGGGTCTCTGTCTATTGGCTCAAATCCACTGGCCTTTATATTGACAAAACATGCCTACGCATCTTTATCTTTTGATCTGGTCTTTACATCCGCTAAATATGACTACGCATTTTTATCTTTTGATCTGATAATGGCATTTGTTATATATTTCTTTATCTTCTCTCTGTCTCTTGACCGAAAACCTCTCTTCCATTTTCCCCTTTTTTAAAAATTATATATTTTTATATTTCTCTTTGTCTTTTGCCGGAAGCTTCCTCTTCCGCGGCGACAATAATAAAACATCTGGGTCAGAGTGGACTTGGGAGCAATGGAGATGAAGGGTCGTTTCATATCCGCCAGACCTCCAGTACTGAACCTCACCATCAGATGGAGCTTAACATTATTCCCAGTTAATGAAGGCCCTCAGCCACCACCTTCTAGCAGCCTATGATAAAAGGTGGGGCTTGCTATAAGGGCAATAGCGTTGGGACAATGGGCTTGATGTGAGGATGGTGTGGAAGCAACTCTTGTAGAATTACTCAAAGAGTCATCATAGTTGGTATTTTCTATAAAAATATGTTGGGTTTAAAGCTATAACATCAATTATAATTGGTTGAAAAATCAACTCTGACCGAGGGTGTTACATACACAATAGTACTTTAATAAAGACAAAAAAGGTAAAAATTAGCACGAAACATTTGAAATTCAATTAAATTTATTTTGATTGCATTTTGAGCAAAATAGTCAAATATTCTTAGATGTGACTTTCACAGTAACAATAATTCAAAATCAATAAGTGGACTTGAAAACTGTCATCTTTATTAATACATTACTACAGGACCTGTGAATATACTATAGTATGTTAATTCAATTATAACATTTGATAAGTTTACTTAAGAGCTATTGCAAATAGTTCAATGTGTAAAAAGTATAATCTTGATTTAACTCACTTTTTTCTTTTTCATCATGTTCAATTGAAACATTAGCGTTTCACTTCCACCCCTCTCTCTGTCATGGTTCGCCTAGATTGACCTTGGAGGAGTGTGACCCCTGCACATCGTTTTTCCCTTCTCAACTAATCTGCTGCTCCTAGTGTTATCTCGCCACCGAAGGAAAATTCATTTTCCTACCGGCATTCCCGTGATTCGCGGGACTTTAATTCTTTTCTTCGCAGCTTGTTCCATCATACAGACGTGACCCAACCTCTCTCTGTGGGCCTTTCTCTGTGGACAGGTAGGGAGACTATTAGACTTGGTTCTTCTTCCCCCCTTTGTATTATTTACTGTATTTCTTCTCTTACGGTGGAATTACATTCTCTCCGTACGAACAGAGTTCATTCACATAGAGGCCAATGATATATGCTGCTTAATCCAGGCTATGTAGCAAGTATTCGGCTTGTGCAGGTGTATTTGCAAGAAGTGCCAGATTATCTGTGTAGGTGCATCTGTGATTAGTCTCTGTGGGATATCACCTGCTTCTTGCCTTTTTTAATATGAGCCCTTTTCTTTATGGTAGGGTCACCAAACTAAGGAACTGGCCCATGAGGGGATTTTATCAGGCCACCGAACAGTACTTGAATTTTGTTTGTTAAAACGTATGGAACGCGAGACATTCTGATATCATTTAAATTTAAATATCATGTTAAGCTTACTAAATCTTTATGGACTTGACTACTGTAGGTAGGTTACAAAATGTCATGCATGTGAGCATTTCATTTGTTACTTATGCAATCCCAAATTTTCACTGTTACGATTTGTTACGATAATAATGTGGCCTGCGTCGTTATTTTTTCAATTATCTGGCCTGCTTTGAAAAAGTTTGTTGATCTATGTTTTGTCGTGGGATATGACAGGCCAAGTTGTCGACAACCTCCCTAATCATCAATACTGAATCAGGATTGATGGATCAGGTAGAATTACATTGTGGAATCGCCGATTTCTCCGGAAGCTTCAAGCACCAGCCATCCCTACCCTGTTACATAATTATTGGATTCCTAACACTTACGTACCATTAGTGTAGAAACCAAAATAGCTGTTATAATTTGCAGCCGGCGGCCTTGAAGGATTGAGTGACTCAGCTTGACCTCAGTCTGATCCTCCTTCTCGGGGATACCGTGAGAATCGGTGGAGAAGATCCTCTTCTGGTTTAGATTTAGAAAGAGAGTTTAGTCAGATTGGCCAAACCACGAAGGTGGTAAGACGTGTTAAGCGCACGGCCGACTCAATCTGCGCAGGTAGTCTGGTGGGGATTTCGGAATAAAATATATCTAAAGCAAATCAAAGTCTTGGGTTATTATCTAAAAACTACCAATGACACAGGGCTTCTGATAAAGAGAAATCCCCAATGGAAGACCAGACACGAAGTCCCCAAGACGAAGTCCAGACGCTAGAAGAAGAACGTAAGATACCAAAGATGAGCAGAAGAATAATAGAAGTAAAGAGAGTACAACACCCCTATTCCTAGTGCTTTGCCTGAACACCCTAAACCAACATTCGAGGATGCCCCACAAACCAAAGGAAGATAACAACATCAACTAGGACCTGGCCTCACTAAGCCAATGCTGATGAAAATATCTCGTGCATTGTCCAGGTTGCTCCCCTGTAATTGGCCAGGTCGAAAGGAACTAATTCCCCTCAAAGGCCACTATGCCTGCGCAATAGGGGAAAAGGGGAGATGTAGAATAATCATACTAGTTCCAATTGCGTTGAATTGGTAAGACAAGGCAACAAGCAGCCATAACGAATACGATAATTGCTCACTCGCAGCGCCAATTAAGCAGGCTAATCTTGTTGCAATCCTACTGCAGAATGCCAGGGTATTTATGAAGCCTCATAACATCATAGAAACCCAAGCAGCCAATCAGACTCAAAACTTGCAAAACCTTCCCTTGACTCAGGAGACTTCATGCCATAATTGGGAGGCTTCCAGAACTCAAACTTGTAGAATAATCTACTAAGTTCCAATTACTGTAATTGATAAAACAAGGCAAAAGTAGCTGTAACTCATACAGATCTAACATTGTTGCAATCTACTGCAGAATGCATGTATTTATGAAGCTCATAACATCATAGAAACCAACAGCCAATCAGGACTCAAGAATGGAATCACCCAAATACATGAATGGAATATTCTTGTGTTCCATAAGTACCAGCAGTCTTGGGCTAGTCGAGTGTGCTTAGCCAGTTGCTGTTGTCCAAACCAACAGTACTGACCACTTCATGATGATGTTCAAAAGCAAAACATTTTAAAATATTATGCTTTAAAGTCTTCTGTTAAGAATATTATTGAAAATTTTTAATTACAAAATGAACAAAAACTTACTTAAATTGAATGCAATGTTTTAAAATAGATTTTTTTAAAATGACATTAATTATTAATTTAGAAAATTCAGAGGTCCAAAGAAGAAACGAATAAAAATAATTGTTTATAAAAATTTCAATCAAAAATGTCGGATTTAAATGAGAGACAAATAAAATAATTGTTAATAATAAAAATTTAAGATTAGAAAATGTAGGAAATAACTCTTTTCGATAATTATTTAATTGGCTATTATCTTATAAAAGAAAAAAAAAATATACCTCGATATTTGTTCTGTTTAAAAGGGACGAGTTTCAATTTTCAATCGAGTTTTTCTTCTAAAATATTAGATAAACGATTATAAACTAAAGTTTATAAACTAAAGTAGTTATTAAATAAATAGTTTTTACAAAAAAAAAAAAAAAAAAAATGACATTTGAAACTTCAAATTAGGCGTTTCATATTTTAAATGATTTTATATATTGATTTTATATATTATTATTTTTTTTATATATTAATTTAGTGGGCCGTGTTAGCTCAGTCGGTAGGGCGTTCGGCTAGAAACCACAAGGTTCCTATTCGATACCGGTTCCGCCAACTCAGCGTATGAGTACACAGGGATCTGTGTGGTAAAGTAAGGAGCTGATGGAAGGTGTGGCGCTCACTCAGATGCTAAAACAATTCCTTGGTCTAGCGCTATTGAAAAGGGGATAGACTCCCTCGCTGACTGGCTGATACCGACTTTAGGCCGCCCCGTCGACGTTACTTACTTTTTACTTATATATTAATTTACCATAGCAGAAATACGTAATTAACTGAGAAAGTTTTGAAATAAACAATAATGTGTAAAATTCATTAATTAGTAAATCAACACAGAAAACTTCATTAAAATCGGATAATTCCCTGATTTTTTGTAATTTATTTTCAATCGGTGGGGGGGGTGTAAATTTATTTTGTAAAATTCGGATTTGACGTCATCTTAGGCGACCATGTTTACCAGATATTTTGCAAAATTGACGAAAAAATAGTTTAAAATGTATTATAAATAAATTACATGTGCAATATATTTTCTTTTTTCTGAATGCTCATTATGTTTCTACTTTTCGACTTAGAACAAAAAATTTGACCTAAATAATCGATTTAATTAATTTTAATTCCTTCTTAAATGAAAAGCAGACGACATTTTGGCAGATCCTAGTGTTTTGTGTTTATTAATATGGTTATGCAGTTAGAAATGTAAGTATTACCATTAATTTCTTTCTTTCTTTCCAAGAATACATATTCATTTGTATTTATATATTTTTTATTACTCAGTTTAAAAAAATATATTATTACGCTTTTGGATCACCTTACTTTATAAGAAATATTCGATAATAGTTGTAGTAGTAAACATATACGTATCATTCTTATAGAGCAGATATGTAAGTATCACCATTTAATTTCTTTCTTTACAAATAAAAATACGTATTTATTTTGTATTTTTAGAGAAAGACTTATTTTTTATTATTCTTTTAAAATTTTATTTAGTCTCGTAGTGAATGTTTGTTTGAAAATATATTCATTTTAATGTATATTTGTGAGAAAATTTCAATTTCACTTGGTTCTAAAGTGGGGGTTTGATTTATAATGTAAACATTATTATAAACTGAACCTCATTTTATGTCCGTCTTTTTTATTAGTTTAAATTGGATTTAGTCCCGTAATAAATGTTTGTTGATTGAAAATATATTCTTTTAATGTGTATTTTTGTAGAAACGTTTAACTTCATTAGTTATAAAACGGGGGATTGATTTACAATATTAACTTTATGATAAACTGGACACTCATTTTATGTCCGTCTTTCTGCAATATAACGGGTTTTTTTTCTCTTTCTTTTACCCGTAATTTTACAGTACTAAATATATTCTCTTTCATTTTGATATTTATTTTAATGTAATATTCTAAAATTTTACATTTTTGTAAGAAAGGTTCGTTCAAAAGTGAGGATTTATTTACAGTTAGGTATGTGATAAACTGTACCCTCATTATATGTCTATTTCGTAGTCCCCAACCAAAATCAGACGCCTGTAATCTTAGAGTACGGAAGCCTAAAAAGAAAAAAAAATCAAATGAAATTTAGAGTATTTAAAACTAATTTTTTGCCGTCTTTGATGTGTCAATTGACTGTAAAGTGGGGTTTGATTTACAATTAAACAACATCATGAACTGGAATCCGATTTATGTCCGTTTTTCTGCAAATAACAGCTTTTCTTTTCTTTCTCGTTAGTTCCAACCATAATCTCGCATCGTAATTTTATAATACGGAAGCCCCAAAATGAAACAAATTAAAATGCAGAAGAATTAAATTTATTAAACATTTGAAATTTACGTTAGATGTTGATGGAACAAGCACGTTCCAATAAAAACATTAGTATAATTTTAGGTAAAAATAGAAAACTATTTGCTCGTAAATCCTACCATAAATAAACTGAACCCTCATTTTATGTCCGTGTTTGCAATAAATGTTTTATTTTTCTTGCACCCGTTATGTTACAATACAAGATATATTTTATTTATTTATTTTAATTTTCACTTCAATGTGCTATTCTAAAGTTTTTTATTTGTGAGAATGTTTAGTTTTTAAAGTGGAGCTCGTTTACAATAGGCATAATTGCGATCCTCCTTTTATGACCGTAATTTTTGTTTTTTTCGTCGACGATGATTAAAATCTGACGTTTTTATTTTAGAGTACCAAAGCCAAAAAGAAAAGAAATAACACGGACATAAAATGAAGGTTCAGTTTATTTTATGGTTGGAATTTACGAGCAAATAGTTCTTTTTTACCTAATTTTAGATATTTTTTACTTTGGGAAAATATTGCACCTGCTGCTAAAAACACCGTTTTTTTGGTACCACGAAAGGAATGTTGCTCTTTCGTTTAAAAAAATGAATTGAAATTAATTAAAATCGATTATTTAAGGTCCAAATGTTTTGTTTTAATCGAAAAAATAGTAAATATATGAGCATCAGTAAAATTTTTTAAAATATACTATTAGTCAAATATATGTACCCTCCGAAGTGCAAGTATTAAGTTTTAATTTCAATAAAATATTAACATATGACCTTTTAGGGCACCCTTTGCAAATCTGATTATAAGGACCATTTTTTTCATTTGCAACCGTCAAAATCCGGTTATTTGTTAACAGAGCATTTTTAGAGTTTTTTTTTAATTATAAAACTAAACCCTAACCCCTAACAAACACGGATTTTGACGGTGTTAATGAAATAAATGTCGCTTATGAATCGCAGATCGCAAAAGGGGTTTAGTATGTACGATATAGTCCAACATATCTAACTCGGTTTCAACATTGTTGATCCAAACAGGGGCCAATCCCCAGGGCAACACCTGCCCCTTGACTTAAAGTGGCCAGGCTGGGTTTATTTCCGCAGTGCCTGAATCTGGACTCCCCTTGAGGGGGGAATGCCAAAGGGATTAACACATTTTGTTGCACCTCCATCCTGCAGCTTTTTCTTGTGGGTGGCTTCCATTAACAGGGCTTGGCCTTAACCTCACACGTTGACGGTACATGGTAATACCTAAGTATGTAGAAATGGCCACCATATTAATAATGTAAGACAATTTTATTAATAATTGACCTTTAAATAAAATAAAATCATAAGAGAAGGTGACGTAAATTAACAAGGTAATTGTGAACTTGATTAGTGATATAGTATTTAGCTACAGCACCCACAATCTCCTAAGATAATAATTTTAACCTACAATTAAAAATAATAAGCCCACCATTTTATGAAAAAGTGGCGTTGAAGTGATGTTACAAACACGATCATTTAAAGTTAAAAGAACAACAATAAAAAGTTTTTCTTTCTTAAAAAATCAATTAATAAAAAACATTAAATACACTATTTGTATAGAATGAATTACTAAGACTTGTTGATATTTTATTTATAATGAAATATCATTTTTGTTCCAAACATCCAAGAAACAAACTAAAGCACTCTAAAAAATTGTTTATGAAGGATTGAGGAGGAAATATGTTTTCTATGGTGGCCGAGATGGACAACACTGAAGGGATTACCCAAATAATCAGTGAATTAATTTTGAAAACTGTATCAATAAATTAATAATTATGTCGAATTGGAGTGTAGCGTGCCACTAACCTGCCTGAACATATCGCAATGTCTGATGTTGTAGTCATAAAATGGCAGGGAAGGTATCTGATTCATGAGTAGTATATCAGTAGCTGGTTTGAATTTGTCGGTCGTCTAGATTTTATTCAGCCGTTTCAGTTGTCTATCTGTTCGTTTGTCCATGCCTCCTATATCAATGTCTTTAGTTTCCTATTACCAGGTGCAATTTGAACAGCGTCTAGTTCGCGTGCCGTCTCTAAACCTCTCACAAGACAATAAAACACAAATAACCATGGGTCCTGTAGTTAAAAAGCGGTCTTTATTACAGAGGAACGGTTTTAAAAAGCTGAAAAAGAAAAGAAACATGTGACAGACACAGCAAATAACAACGCAACATCAAGATTTTAAAAACGGCAAGGAACTATTATATAAGAATTTAACAGAAGAACGCGATAAGAGACATAAGATAATAGGCAGGTTAGCGTAGAGCAATGATAATAACATCAGTAATGACAATAGCACAGTGACAGAGCTCAGAGACACAGGAATTAGAAACAGGTTAGCAAGAGAGGAGGGGGAGGCAGGCAGAGGGCAGTAAGGGGTTTTTATTCGAGGTCGTGGTCGATAGAAAACTGAATAAATCAATAAATTGTTGATTACTCACAACCTGTAAGTACGTATGTTGTGTGCGTTATCTTGATTCAGAAGTATTCCAGTAGCCGGTGTTGTATGAACCGTATATACCACATCGGTATATAATCGAGAGAGCGAAACTCCGTTGAGAAAGAGAGAGAGGGGAGTAGAGAGAGAGAGAGGAGAGAGAGAGAGAGACTTGTTGCTTCAAAATTCTTTCCTGCTTACTTCTAGCTAACTTTCTTGTCTGGCTGTCATCTTGTCGTCTTCTAGTTGCTGCTCTAACTAAGGGATATCTCTCTCTTTCCTAGCCTTTCCCGGGTTATATATTATTATTTTCGGCCAAATTTAAGTATTATTTTAAATCTAATGTACGCATTTTATTTGATTTGAATCCGAGGTTGGTTTTTTTTATTTTCATTAATCGGGTGGTGTCAATGGCCAATTAAATAATTATCGAAATGAGTAAAATAAGAAATCTCCAAAAATTTATGTATTTATCTTTTTTACATTTTATTTTCCGATTTTCGGTACTTATTTTCTCATAGAAAAGCCGCCGTAATTTTCTTTTTCTATTCATAACTTCGGTCTTTTATCTCTTTTATTTATACTGTAATTAGTACCGAAAATGACCGACTCGCAAAAATGTTACACCCCCAAAATAAGGAGGGGGTGTCAAAATTCAGTGACCTGAAAGAAAATGATAAAGTTTTGAAATAAAATAAATAATGCATTATAAAGTTCATTCATTGATAAATCAACACTGAAAATTTCATTAAAATCCGATAATTCCCTGATTTTTGGTAAATTATTTTCTGTAGTGAGGGCTAAATTCATTTTACGTCAATTTTGGGTATACCTAGGTGTCACCAAATGAATTTAAGTATACCATTTGAACCCTCGACAAAATTCTTTATTAAAGAATTTATTACAATGGACTCATCTCCAAATTTCATTAATTTTTGATAATTACTTAGGATATGTTAATATTCAATAATGTGTCTTACGAAATATAAATGAATTTTTAAATTTTTTTAAAATTCTAAATGTAACATTATTATTACTTTTGTATGCATGGTTAAGTTAATGTTTTCTTTCATAAACAATATTTATTTAAATTCATTTATTCAAATTTATAGAAATTGCAAGTTCTTTTTTTAAAAGACTTGTTTTGAAATCTAAAAAAAAAAGGGGGGGGGAAAATACCACCCGTTCATCAAGGGTATGATTTGACACAAGGTTTCAAGTGTGAAGCCTCCAGCTAGGATCGAAATCGGTATTCTGCAGTAATGGATCTGCGAGACTAGCTTACTAACCATTACACAACGTGGGAATAACATCCTCCGATATAAAATGAGCTAAACTTGCAAATTGGTCGGAAATTAGGGTGACCCAGAAAAAAAAAGAACCCACAAATTTTGTAATAAAAATAATTTTAACTAGGGTGGGTTAGGGTTAGTTTAATGGGAAAATAAATAAATAATTTGGGTTCTGTTTTTTCTGGGTCACCCTAATTTTCCGACCGATTTGCAAGTTTAGCCTTAAAATGTTATTTTATTTTCAAATTCGTAGTAGAACGATGACGTAGACGTGTGTCATTAGAATATTCTGGAATGAAATGACACTTTTTTCCCCCTATTTTATCCTACTACTGCCGATAAATTTGTCAATTTCCCCAGATGACTTCGGATATAAATATAAATACCACCACTAGATTCATCGTAAAATTCTACCGTAGAAAAGTTTTATTTGGTCTTGATACAGGGTAGCGATACCCAATTTGTCGTCTGCTACAATTTAAAAAACGAATTAAAATTAATTAAATCTATTATTTAAGGTTAGACTTTTATCTAAAACGATAAGTAGTAACATAATGACCATCATTAAAAAAAGAAAATATCATTACATTAGCAATTTAGTTTTGATATATTTAAAACGATTTGTTTTGGTCAATTTTGTTCGCCGACGCCATTTTGGTTCTTTTTAAGTGGTTTTATTGGCTTGTTTACAAATTTAATGTAACATTCGCTATTGCAAAAAAATTCACCAAAGATCAGGGAATTATCCGATTCTAATGAAAATTTCAGTATTGATTTATCAATTAAGGAAGTTTATAATGCATCAGTTATTTTATTTCAAAACTTTAATTAAATATTTTTGTTATGAAAAATTAATATATAAAATTCATTTAGAATAAAAAAATATTCGGATTTTAAGTTTAAAATATTATATTTTTAGATTTTAGAAATAAATATCTATTTAATGCAAACCTTATTTTAGTCAAAGTATACGTTTTGAAAGAAAAACTCTATTGAAAATGGAGCCCCCCCCCCCATTTTAAGCAAAAAATATTGATGTATAATTTTTTCTTTTATAAGATAATAGCCAATTAAATAATTATCGAAATGAGTAAAAAAGAAATCTCCAAAAAATTAATTATTTATTGTTTTTTAACATTTTATTTTCCGATTTTCGGTACTTATTTTCTTATAAAATATTCCACTTAAATCTTTTTTTTTATATTTACAACTTCGGTCTTTTATCTTTTTATTTCTACTGTAATTAGTATCAATCAAGGATCAACTCGCCAAGATTTTACACTCCCAAAGTAAGGGGGGGGGTCAAAATTAAGTGACCTGAAAAAATGAGAAAGTTTTGAAATAAAATAAATAACGCATTATAAAGATCATTCATTGATAAATAAACACTGAAAATTTCATTAAAATCCGATAATTCCCTGATTTTTGGTAAATTATTTTCTGTAGGGGGGCTAAATTCATTTTGTTAAAAACGAATTTTAGGCCAATTTTGGTATACCTAATTACAGGGTTTTTATCTATTTGTAACCCGGGCAATTAGTTATAGATGGGGACAAGTGAAAAAATAGTTTAAAAAAAAAAATAACAAACAAAAACCAGAAACAGGCACAACTAAAATAAGTTTAATTTTGATATTTCAGACTGTTGTCCTCGTCTTCATTAAAAAGTGGCTATTTAAATCTCTCTCCATTTATTAACAACGGCTATTTCAAAATTTTATTCAACCTTAATATTTTTGTCACTTTTTGCCAAGGTTGCATTTCTCTAAAAAAGAAAAAAAGAAAAAATAAATAAACCAGGCAAATTAATATAGAAAGTAAGGGCTATACTTGCAAATTGGTCGGAAAATTAAGACGGAAAGTTTTTTGGTGGTCCCCATGACAGTTTAACTACAGTCTATGAATTAACTTTTTGCGGTTTAGGTGTTTGGGGATTAGGGTTGGGTTTTTTTTTAATTACGCATTGCTTAAAAAAGACTAACAAAAAAACCCAAATTACTATACAATACATTTAATATTGACAAATATTTTTTAAAACCCAAGTTTAATTGAAATTATACATTGCAATACTAACACAAACAACTGAGACTAATGTGTCTACCGTTGGATTCAATAATTAATTTTCAATGGTTAATTAAATGTATAGTAATTTTTTTTAAGCAATGCGTAATAAAAAACAACCTTAATCCCCAAACCCCTAAACTGTAACCCAATTCGCAAAAAGTTCATTCACAGACTGTAGTTAAACTGTCATGGGGGACCACCAAAAAACTTTCCGTTTTAATTTTCCGACCAATTTGCAAGATTAGCCGAAGTAAGGGTACAACTTGACGTAACTCAGTTTGTTTTTTGTTTTGTTTTTGTTTTTTTAATTCCCTA
The DNA here is from genome assembly GCA_023376005.1 of Doryteuthis pealeii. NCBI lineage: Eukaryota > Metazoa > Mollusca > Cephalopoda > Myopsida > Loliginidae > Doryteuthis > Doryteuthis pealeii. Next base: position 47,720,056 of record CM042177.1, read on the forward strand.
GAATTAGAAATCTTTCGGTATTTAAAGAAAAAAAAAAAAGATTTTTTAAGACATTTTTTCAAAAATTCTGAAGATTTTGTTTTTTTTTAATTTTAATTTTTACATTTTTAATTTTTTTAATTTTTTTAATTTTTTAATTTTTTTACATTTTTTAATTTTTAAAAATTTTTTTAAATTTTTTTAATTTTAATTTTTTTTACATTTTTAATTTTTAATTTTTTTACATTTTTTACTAAATACCAAATTAACCCTTGGATTGAGGGGTGGGGCGCTTGACACCCCACCCCTCAATCCAAGGGTTAATTTGGTATTTAGTACGGTTTTATTTTCAATAATATCCCCGGGAAATTTTTAGTAAAAAAAGGAGCATAAGTGTAAATATTATAAAAAAAAATTTTGTTTAGATGTCAAGTGCCAACACGCTTTTAATCAATTTAAAACGGGCTGGATAAATATTTTTCCTTGAATTAACCTCTTAAGAAGTTTTTTTTTTCTTCTGTGAAACAACTGCCGATCTTTTATTGTGTACATTTCTTTGTCAAACTTATTTATTTTCTTTAAAAAGCTGGCATTCCAATTTAGAAAATTTATTAACATAAAAAAAGCATTTATTATTGCGCTTTTGGATCACCATACTTAAAAAAAAGTTCGGTGATATTTACAGTAGTAAACATTTTGGTAGATTTCACGATTTAAATGTAAGTATCAGCTATTTTATTTATTTATTTATTTATTTACAAATAAAAATACGCATTTATTTGTATTTTAGAGAAATATTTATTTTTCATTACTTTTTAAAAATTTGATTTAGTCACGCAGTGAATGTTTTTTGTTTTTTTGATTGTTGAAAATATTTCATTTTAATATGTATTTTGTGAGAAAGTTTCAGTTTCACTTGGTTCTAAAGTGGGGGTTTGATTTATAATGTAAACATTGTGATAAACTGAACCCTCATTTTATGACCGTCTTTTTGCAATAAATGGCTTTATCTTTCCTTTTTTTTTTTTAAATTTCATTTTTAAATTTTCTTTTTTTCTTTTTTAGCCTCGACCTTAATTTTCACACGTAATTTTACTGTATGGGAGCCCAAAAAGGATACAAAACTATTTAAGTTGATTTATCTATTTCTCCCCGAAAAAAATCTAAGTGATAAACTTTACTAATATTTTAAAATCTATTAAAAAAATTTTTTTTTAAATTAATTAATTTTTCAAATAATTTTTTAAATTAATTTTTACCTCCTCAAGCAAAGATGCAAAAAAAAATCGAACATTTTTTTTTTTTTGAAGTCTCTACCTACACGAATAAATTTATTATAAATTTGAAATTTGTTTTGAAGGAACAAGCACTTTTCAAATTGAAAATTTGAATAAAATTCTAAATATTTTGTAGTTAACTCTTAAAGTCCTATACAGCCTCATTCCACCCGGCCAGAAGTCACATGTTTTCCTAATCCACCCAAAATGATAGCCTTTGTTTAAATGTAATATTAAACATATTTAGAAGTCTTTAATTTAAGGGAAATAACAGGTAACTTTAAATGAAAAGGTCATTCTTAGCCATTTATTGATAAATCCTTATAGCAATAGGGCTCTGGACTTGGAAAACCTTTGTTTAAATGTAATATTAAACATATTTAGAAATCTTTAATTTAAGGGAAATAACAGGTAACTTTAAATGAAAAGGTCATTCTTAGCCATTTTTTGATAAATCCTTATAGGAATGGGGATCTGGACTTGGAAAATTCTCAACAGGATGTTAAGAGTTTAATAGGCGTGTACAAAAACATGCACCTTTCTTTTCTTTTTTTTTTTTTTTTTTTTGTCAATTTGCAGAATATTCGCTAATTATTGGATATTAATAAAAAATTTTCTGTATAAATCAATAAATAATGAGATTTCTTTTAAAAGACATTTTGGTAATATTCGCAGAGTTCCGCCCAAGCCTCCTGCCTCAAAAACTGCTAGACGGTGGCTGCTGACCCCCCCCCAGCTACGATTGAAGTCCGTAGCCGAAGCAGTGTCACTTGAAAAGACAAAAAACAAGGGCGTTTTTTTAAAATCCAACCCTAACCCTAAACCCTAGCCCTTACTCTAACCCCCCCCAGTTATATTAACAGTTTTTACAAAATTTGTGGGCTCTGTTTTTTCTGGTGTCACCTGTATACAGGGTGACCCAGAAAAAACAGAGCCCAAATTATTTATTTATTTTCCCATTAAACTAACCCTAACCCTAAACCCAGTTTTTTTTTTCAAGTGACATTGCTTCAGCTACCGATTTCGATCAGAGCTGGGTTTTTTTTTTCAGCAGCCACCGGCTATCGGTTTTTGAGGCAGGAGGCCGGGACGGAACTCTGCAAATATACGCGGCATTTTTACTTTTATTGTTTTATTTTGCGCACCTCACCTCAATCCAAGGATATTATCACTATGCAAAATGTAAACTTCGTCAAGGATTTGAACTCATTTTTTTAAATCAACAGAATTTCGTTGATTATCAGATTTTAATAACATTTTTCTGTATTTAAAGCAATGAGCTTTCTTTAAAACGACATTTTATTGTTTTGTTGTCATGTGTACATCTCCTTAATCCTTATCTCAATGCAAAATGTAAACAACCTTATCTAGGATTTGAACTTTGGTCACCAAGTCTATATCTTACAACGATAACACTGGGGAACACAATTTTTGTTGATTTGGATCTGACACTTGTTTTTGACTATTTTTTGACCACTGAATCAAAAAATGACCTCAGTTTTTCTATATCACGTCAACTTTTTGAGTTACGGGATACCCTTGATTTTTCTTAAAAAACGTTAAAATACAGCATCTAACAAATGTTTGCTTATTTTATGGAAGGTTTTTAAAATGTATACAAAATGAGAAATAATAAAACATCACACTGGGCATCACAAATTTTGTTGAGCTTGATCTGACACTTGTTTTTGACAAACTTTTGGACTCTGAATCCAAAAATTACCCCATTATTTTCTCTATTACATTAACTTTTTAAGTAGCAGGATACCCTCGCTTGGACTCAAAAACCATTAAAATACTGCATGTGACAGATTTGAGCTTATTTTATAGAATGTTTTAAAAATTTACAATGGAAAATAATTTTTTTAAATAATGTTTTACTAATTCATCTTGTTCCTACAAAGGATATTGTTGCTTTAAGTCAAATTGTGTGCAAGTAGTTAAGGTAAAAATTTACACAGTTTTTTTCTAGTGAGTTCAATATGTGGACAATTTCCCTTTATGCTCCATAGTTAGCCATCATATTTACATCCCATAATACTTTAATACCATTCCTCTATGAAATTCAAATCTTGGTGGAATCATTCATCTTGCTCCTAGCTGATCACATCAAGGTTTTTCAAGAAGTTAGCAAGATGGCTATGCAGAAAATGGAACTTGATGCTCATGTTGCAATCAAGCATTTTGTGGCTATCCAATTTCAGTGCAATTCACTGCTCATGCATTTCCAAGAAAGTTCTTGACAAGGTAAAGAACTTGTTAAGAACCATGCATTCTTTTCGAGTTCTGACATCATCCCAATGAAATGTTCATCTTTGATAACTTCCAGAATCTGTAGACCATCAAACACACCTGCCTTGATTTTTTTTCAATTGAGAGGCCAGGAAATGCCAAAAGATGGTACTTGAAACACATGCCCTGAATTGGCAATGCTTTAATGAATTGATTCAAGAGACCCAGTTTTATGTGCAAGGTGTGAAAATAATTTTCTTTACGTCAACAAATCGCGCATGTAGAATGTTGGGATCAATAGGTTTGAGAGGCCAATTCCTCTCCACCTAATGCTTCTCCCAAGCTCTATTGCCCCAAATTCTTATTTCTTATGAGTATGTCATCCTTGCTAAATAATGGACCATTCTGTTTTTATTATAAAGAAAGAAAGAACATCCTACACAAAAACAAATATAATAAGAAAGACAGATAGAGCGGGGTGAGAAGACAAAAACAACAACACTAATCTGTTTCAATTGATGATGAACAGAAGTAAAGAAAGAAAAAAAAGAATGAGGGAGAATTAAATCAAGATTAGTATACTTTTTACATATTGAGCTATTACACAATAGCTCTTAAGTAAACATATCAAATGTCATAATAATTAAGTTATCATACTGTGGTATATCCACAGGTCCTACTAATTATCACCATTACTAGTACTACTATTATATTATTACATGAAATATAATAAATACAATTTGGTAAATATGATTTTATTATTTTAGAGAAAAGGTAGCGTCTGGGAAGAAATAATCCTTAGCAGTTGTTTCATTCTAAATTTTTTTCAGATGTATTTTAACGGCTTTCACATTACAAATTATATGCATCAGGCATACATTAAAAATTTATGAATTTCAGCTGAATGAGGCACTGGATGTATAGCTGAAGGTAGACTAGAATATTCAATTTTATATTTGTTTTTCTTGTTATATGAAGTTTTCATTAAACTTAAGTAACAGTGATATCTAAACTAAAGTAACAATGATATTTTGGCTCCCAGCAAATCATAGGTATACCAAATGCCAACTTATCACGTGTTCCCTTGATCCACATCTGTAAACTTTTAGCACTCTGCTTGCACATCTGGTGAGGGTCACAAGACTTGTCTTAATCGACAAGTTTTAATTTAAAATATGCAAAATAGACTAGGTTTACAAATGTGCTGATGTTTGTTCTTTGATTGGGAATCAACCTAGTCACCATATCTGAATAATTCTCCTTCATTTTCAATAAAACAATCAACGCAAACAGTTGATCAGTTCTATTACTTACAGACAAACAATACAATTGTGCTTATTTTGGGAGTAAAACTGTAGAGAAAAAAGTTGACATGATAAAAGAAAACTGATTGCAGTTTTGAAATCAGCATGCCAATATTAGTCTAAATCAAATGAAAAATTAAACTCAAATTATGTCCAAAATTGTTCCCCAGTGTAATCATTAATTGACTAGTACTCCCCCATAGTAGCACCCCATGTGCACCTTCCCTCAATCATTTTGTTAATTTGACTCATTTAGTAAAAGTGAAGGGAAATAAGATGCACAGAAAATCCTTGCTTTTTGCAACATTTGGTCTAGAAATTTGTTAGAAATGATTTTTAATCCTTAACTTTTTTCATAGTAAAAATCATTGTCCAATGCATTTTCATAATAAAAATCATTGTCCAATGCATTTTCATAGTAAAAATCATTGTCCAATGCATTTTTATAGCAAAAATCATTGTCCAATGCATTTTCATAGTAAAAATCATTGTCCAATGCATTTTCATAGTAAAAATATGCATTTTCATAGTAAAAATCATTGTCCAATGCATTTTCATATAAAAATCATTGTCCAATGCATTTTCATAGTAAAATCATTGTCCAATGCATTTTTCAAAAATCATTGTCCAATGCATTTTCATAGTAAATCATTGTCCAATGCATTTTCATTGTCCAATGCATTTTATAGTAAAAATCATTGTCCAATGCATTTTCATAGTAAAAATCATTGTCCAAATGCATTTTCATAGTAAAAATCATTGTCATGCATTTTCATAGTAAAATCATTGTCCAATGCATTTTCATAGTAAAAATCATTGTCCAATGCATTTTCATAGTAAAAATCATTGTCCAATGCATTTTCATAATAAAATCATTGTCCATGCATTTTCATAGTAAAAATCATTGTCCAATGCATTTTTATAGCAAAAATCATTGTCCAATGCATTTTCATAGTAAAAATCATTGTCCAATGCATTTTCATAATAAAAATCATTGTCCAATGCATTTTCATAGTAAAAATCATTTCCAATGCATTTTTATAGTAAAATCATTGTCAATGCATTTTCATAGTAAAAATCATTGTCCAATGCATTTTCATAATAAAAATCATTGTCCAATGCATTTTCATAGTAAAAATCATTGTCCAATGCATTTTTATAGCAAATCATTGTCAATGCATTTTCATAGTAAAAATCATTGTCCAATGCATTTTATAATAAAAATCATTGTCCAATGCATTTTATAGTAAAAATCATTGTCCAATGCATTTTCATAGTAAAAATCATTTGCAATGCATTTTTATAGTAAAAATCATTGTCCAATGCATTTTCATAGTAAAAATCATTGTCCAATGCATTTTCAGAGTAAAAATCATTGTCCAATGCATTTTTATAGCAAAAATCATTGTCCAATGCATTTTCATAGTAAAAATCATTGTCCAATGCATTTTCATAGTAAAAATCATTTCCAATGCATTTTTATAGCAAAAATCATTGTCCAATGCATTTTCAGAGTAAAAATCATTGTCCAATGCATTTTCAGAGTAAAAATCATTGTCCAATGCATTTTCATAGTAAAAATCATTGTCTAATGCATTTTCATAATAAAAATCATTGTCCAATGCATTTTCATAGTAAAATCATTGTCCAATGCATTTTCATAGTAAAATCATTGTCCAATGCATTTCATAGTAAAAATCATTGTCTAATGCATTTTCATAATAAAAATCATTGTCCAATGCATTTTCATAGTAAAAATCATTGTCCAATGCATTTTTATAGTAAAAATCATTGGCCAATGCATTTTCATAGTAAAAATCATTGTCTAATGCATTTTCATAGTAAAATCATTGTCCAATGCATTTTTATAGTAAAAATCATTTGCAATGCATTTTTATAGTAAAAATCATTGTCCAATGCATTTTTCATAGTAAAAATCATTATCCAATGCATTTTCATAGTAAAATCATTGTCCAATGCATTTTTATAGCAAAAATCATTGTCCAATGCATTTTCATAGTAAAATCATTGTCCAATGCAAATGCATTTTCATAGTAAAAATCATTGTCTAATGCATTTTCAAATAAATGCATTTCATAGTAAAAATCATTGTCCAATGCATTTTTATAGCAAAAATCATTGTCCAATGCATTTTCATAGTAAAAATCATTGTCCAATGCATTTTCATAATAAAAATCATTGTCCAATGCATTTTTATAGCAAAAATCATTGTCCAATGAATTTTCATAGTAAAAATCATTGTCCAATGCATTTTCATAGTAAAAATCATTGTCCAATGCATTTTCATAGTAAAAATCATTGTCTAATGCATTTTCATAGTAAAAATCATTGTCCAATGCATTTTCATAGTAAAAATCATTGTCCAATGCATTTTCATAGTAAAAATCATTGTCTAATGCATTTTCATAGTAAAAACCATTGTCCAGTGCATTTTTATTGTAAAAATCATTTCCAGTGCATTTTTATTGTAAAAATCATTTCCAGTGCATTTTTATTGTAAAAATCATTTCCAGTGCATTTTCATAGTCTCTTGTTTTCTATAATGATTATTTATTATAATGATTTTATTTATTTACAGATATCAAAAGCAGCAGAGGACAAAACAAAATGACTGAAGAGAAAATCTATTCTTGCCAGGTGTGTGGGTCTGTATATCAACAGAGTTTATGTTAAGTAGTTGAATAAGAAAAAAAAGGGCAAATCCCTACATAAGAAAAGACTGTACATCATCATTTTTACTAAACTCACATTTTAAATTAAACATGCAAACACAAACAGAAAAGAAACACTGCTCTGTTCAAGTGTAACTTTTTATATGTGCTCTTATTTTATTTTGTTAGTTAATTGGTTTCAATATAAAATCATTCCTAGAATTGATTTCAATATGCTGGAGAATAAAAAAAATAATATTAGAGATACTTGCATTAACACACACACACACACACACACAGAGAGTTGTTTCAAATAGTCCAAAATAGGCATGCAAAATAACATACAATGACAAACAGTCAACAATGGTCATATGCAAACACACATTGGAAAGAAACCACTTTCTTGTGAAGTGTATGGATCAACATTTTAATGGATGTGCTATTTGGAAATCCACATGCGAACACACACTGGAGATAAATTTTACTTCATTTTAAAAGACAAACATGCAAACACACACTGGAGACAAACCCCTTTTTTGTGATGGGTCGGGAATAGTATTTTCACAGATAAACATTTTGGAAAATAACATCCAAACTGGACAGAAAAAATTTTCTTGTGAAGATTGTGGATCTACATTTTCATTTAATTCACATTTAATAAGACATATGCAAACACACACTGGAGAGAAACCTTTTTCTTGTGAAGTTTGTGGATCAGCCTTTTCACGTATTTCACATCTGAAAAGACACATGCAAACACACTCTGGTGAGAAACCTTTTTCTTGTGAAGTGTGTGGATCTGCATTTTCACAATTGGATCGCTTGAAAAGACACATGCGAACACATACTGGAGAGAAACCTTTTTCTTGTGAAGTTTGTGGATCAGCATTTTCACAGATGGTCCATTTGAAAACACACATGCAAATACACGCTGTGTACAAACCATTTTCTTGTGAAGTTTGTGGGTCAGCATTTTTATTTAATTCCCATTTAGAAAGACACATGCAAATACACACTGGAGATAAACCATTTTCTTGTGAAGTTTGTGGATCAACATTTTCAAGAAATTCTAATTTGAAAAGACACATGCAAACACACACTGGCGAGAAACCTTTTTCTTGTGGAGCATGTGAATCAACATTTTCACAAATGGACCACTTGAAAATACATATGCGAACACACACTGGTGAGAAACCTTTTTCTTGTGCAGTTTGTGGTTCTGCATTTTCACAAAATTCCCATTTGAATGAACACATACGAACACACACTGGAGAGAAACCATTTTCTTGTGAAATTTGTGGATCTGCATTTTCACAGAGAGACCATTGTAGAAGACACATGCAAACACATACTGGAGGGAAACCATTTTCTTGTGAAATTTGTGGATCATTATTTTCACGGAATTCACATTTAAAAAGACACATGCAAACACATACTGGTGAGAAACCTTTTTCTTGTGGAGTGTGTGAATCAGTATTTTCACAAATGAACCATTTGAAAAACCACATGCTAACACACACCGGAGAGAAACCATTTTCTTGTGAAATTTGTTCATCAGCATTTTCACGGAATTCACATTTAAAAAGACACATGCAAACACACACTGGAGAGAAACCATTTTCTTGTGAAGTTTGTGGAGCAGCATTTTCACAGATGGCCCATTTGAAAATACACATGCAGAAGCATACTGGAGAAAAGCCTTTTTCTTGTGAGGTTTGCGGATCAGCATTTAGAGTTAATTCATACTTGAAAATACACATGCGTACACACACTGGAGAGAAACCATTTTCTTGTGAAGTGTGTGGATCATCATTTTCGCGTAATTCACATCTGAAAAACCACATGCTAACACACACTGGAGAGAAACCTTTCTGTTGTGAAGTGTGTGGATCAACATTTTCACGCATGGATGATTTGAATATGCACATGCGAACACACACTGGAGAGAGACCTTTTTCTTGTGAAATATGTTCATCAGCATTTTCACTAAAAGGGACTTTAAAAAATCACATGCGTGTACACACAGGAGAGAAACCATTTTCATGTGAAATATGTTCATCAGCATTTTCCCTTAGGACAACTTTGAGAAATCACATGCGTACACACACTGGAGAGAGGCCATTTTCTTGCAAAGTGTGTGGATCAGCATTTTCACGTAATTCACATTTGAAGAGCCACATGCAAAGACACAATCCAGAGAGAACTTTTCCTTGTTCGGTGTGTGGATCTGCATTTTCAAAAAATGTACATTTAAAAAGACATATGCAAACACACTCTTGAGACAAACCCTTTTCTTGTGATGTTTCTAGATCAGCATGTTTTTGCAAAGATAACACGCAAACACACTATTTCATCCTTAAAAAAGAATTATACACTGTCTCTACTAGGGGATCAACTTCAGGTGAACTATTCAAACCATTTGCCAACACTAAAAACCCATGGCCTTAAATCTATCACAGGATCCTGCATCAATGTTTGGAATACACTACCAAACATTGATTTCACCAAAATGTTTGCTCACCAACTCAAATTATTTATCAAAATAGAAATTTTTTTAATATGTGTAAGTAAACTTATAAACAAATTTCAATCCATGTAAAAATTAAAAAGACAACAACAACAACTGAGGTGGTCACTACTAGAATAGGCTCAGTCCTAATTTGTGATCATCCTCCACACATTGCTACAACAACCAACATTATGTTTTTTTTTGTTATGTTTTGTTTTATGTGAAATTATTTATAATGTGTGAAAATAAACCATTGTCTTCTTCTGAGACAAAGCTTTTTCTTGTGAAATATGTGGTTTAACATTTCCCAGAACCAACATTACATTTTTTTTTGTTATGTTTTGTTTTATGTGACATTATAATGTGTGAAAATAAACCATTGTCTTCTTCTGAAACAAAGCCTTTTCTTGTGAAATATGTGGTTTAACATTTCCCAGAACCACTTGTTTTTAAAAAAAAGCTGTATGTAAATGCACACAAATGTAGTAAAACCAATTATATGACATTCATGTGGTAGTTATTTCGATTATTCGGACTATTGTCATCATCTTTTATCTGTACAACGTTTTGGCTGATGTACCTTCCAGACTTCTTCAGATATTTCTTTTCGGACTCGGGAACCTTCTTGTTATAATCGGGAGCCATCATGGAACTTTGAACCTAACCCTAACAGAATGAGAACAGTCTCCCCCCATGGATTAAATAAAAGATTAGCTTTGAAGTTCCGTGTAGGCTCCTGATTATGACATGAAGGTTCCAGAGTTCGAAGAGATGGTTCCTGAGTTTGAGAAGAAATACTTAAAGAAGGGTGGAGGACACATCAGCCAAAATGTTGTATAGATAACAATGAAGATGAGGACAATAGTCCAAATCATACAAATAATACTAATTATCATTCATGTGGATCTGCATTTTCAACAAGTTCCATGGTAAAATGCCATACACCAATAGACAAACCATTTTCTGAAATGGAAACTTAAAAGATGTACAATTGAATACACAGATGTATTTTAAGATACATTTATGCTATTTCTCTGAAATTTTTAGTGAGGCTTGATAATTTGTATTATTTGGACTATTGGGTCTATTGTCCTCATTTTTATTGTTATCTACACTATTTCTCTGAATTTTTTAGATGAGGTTTGATAATTAGTATTATTTGAATTATTGGGACTATTGTCCTCATCTTTATTGTTATCTGCACTATTTCTCTGAATTTTTTAGATGAAGCTTGATAATTTGGACTATTGTCCTCATCTTAATTGTTATCTGCACAATGTTTGGCTGATGTGCCCTGTAGTAAAGTAAAACAGACTCAGAAATGACGTAAAAGTACTAAGCTTTATTTAGCTAAATGAAACTCAGCTACAAAATGAGGAGGGGAATATCACTGTTTATATAGCCTGCATAGACAAGTCTCAGGCTTCTGGCATCTCATAGCAGGCCGGTGTCTTGCGAAAACCTCATTAGGTGTTTTGATGAATAAGTCGTCCAATTTTTTTGATAACCATGTTGAAATTTGTACAGCCGTCAACGTATTCGAACACGCTTGAACTTATACAGCTGAAGAGGGTGTGGTATTTGATAGGAATTTTTTTCTGGTAGTCTTCAAAATAATTAAACATTATAGTTCACCAATGGCGATAGTCTTTGGCAGCTGTGGGTGAAGAGGGATCTATGTCTAAGCATTTTGGTTTCCACACCGTTTCCATGCTTGTTTCTATCTTAATATTTAGCTAAATAAATTGTAGTGAAGTAAAACTGACTCAGAACTGACGTAAAAGTACTAAGCTTTATTTAGCTAAACGAAACTCAGCTACAAAATTAGGAGGGGCAAATCACTGTTTATATAGTCTGCATGGGTGAGTCTATTGCTCATAAAATGTCTTGTGCATTGTCATTAATTTTCTAGTCAATCTGTCTGTGTTCTTCTTTTGTCCATTTTAAAAATAGCCCAGAGTATCTTATAATGGGGACAGCCCAGGTATTTGTTCCTTTTAATAAGATTTCAGCTGTTGAGCTTGGTTTCTAGTAGTTTTCTTGTTCTCTTGAGATATTCTTTTTTTTAAACTTTTCCTTTCATTTCTGTTTACTTGATAATGTCTGCTTCTAAAATTCTTATGTATTATTATTATTATTATTATTATTATTATTATTTACTCCTTTTGAGTTTTCACATCAGTGTTAGCTGATGGTCTTTCACTGGAGTCTGAGTGACAGCAAGTCTCCTCAGGTCTCCAGGGCTCTTCTGGCGTATTCTGCAGGCAGATTATTATTATTATTATTAATTTTATATTATCATTATTATTTTTCTTTTCAATATATTATTATTATCATCTTTTGAGTTTTCACATCAGTGTTAGCTGATGGTCTTTCACTGGAGTCTGAGTGACACAAGTCTCCTCAGGTCTCAGACTCTTCTGGGTATTCTGGAGATTATTAATTAATTATTATTATTATTATTATTATATTATATTTATTATTATTATTATTTTTTTTATATTATTATTATTATTACTCCTTTTGAGTTTTCAATCAGTGTTAGCTGATGGTCTTTCACTGGAGTCTGAGTGACAGCAAGTCTCCTCAGGTCTCCAGGACTCTTCTGGTATTCTGGCAGATTGCAGCAGTGCAGTGTTCTGAATGGTTTAATTCTTCCTCTGATATCCAAACTTTCCAAACCTTTTCTAATCCTTTTGGGACTGTTCCAGTGCACCAACTACAATTGGTATAATTTCACTTTCATATTCCATAACTTTTCGTTCTCTGGCAAGGTCCAGATTATTTGTCAATTTTTTCATTTTCCTTTAACTTCACCCTGTGATCCGCTGGCACTGCAAAATCCACCAGTTGACAAGTTCTTTCTTTTTTGTTAATCAACACTAGGTCTGGTCTTCTTGCTGGATAAGGTGATCCGTTTTAATTTCAAAGTCCCAGAGAATTTTGTGCGTTTCGTTCTCAAGAACAGATTCTGGTTTATGCATATACCATTTTTGTTGTGTGGTCAAAATTTAATTTCTTGCATAATTCCCAGTGGATCACCTTCCCAACCCAGTCGTGTCTAGTTTTGTATTCTCGTTGTGCTAGTTTGCTACATTCGCAGAGTATATGGTTAACAGTCTCATCTCTATTACCGCAAAGTCTACATTTACTATTATTATTATTATTATATTATTATTGAGTGCATGTACTATTATACCATATAGAAATATTATTTATTTCCACTTATTAATGTATTATTATTAATTATATGCATATTACAATTTATAAAAAGTTAATTTATTTTCACTAATTAATGATATATTATTATCAATTACATGAATTACTGTTCTTTAGAGAAACGTCATTTATTGCCACTAATTATTATCATTTTTAAAAGGAATATCGAAATATATGATATAATCATTGTTATTATTGTAGTATATGTAAAACAGGCTCAGAACAAACTAAAAGTACTAAGCTTTATTTAGCTAACNGGTGTAAATGAAAACATATCCTTTCTTAATCGAAATCAAAAAGGGGTGCCTAACGGTAATATGGGCTCTGTTTTTTTTTTAATACAATTTTGATCCCAATGCTTGAAAAAAATTATCAAAAATCAAGGAATTATCCGATTTTAATGAAATTTTCAGTGTTGATTTAGCAATGAATGAATTTTATAATTCTCTCAGTTATTTTATTTCAAAACTTTCTGATTTTTTTCAGGTCACTTAACTTTGACCCCACCTTTTTTGGGGGCACAAAATATCGGTGGGGTATATATGTATTGATACTATTTTCTGCATAGAAGAAATTTTTTTTTAAGAAACTGCTCCAAGTAACGAAAATTCGGAAAATAAGATGAAAATAAAAACAAAAAGATGATTTTTGAGATTTTTTTTTTTTTACTCATTTCAATAATTATTTAATTAGCTATTATTTTATAAAGAAAAAAATATACATCAATATTTGTTCCGTTTAAAAGGTGGCGGGGACGATGCTAAATTGCCAATACAGTTTTCGACCAAAAAAATATGGGTGATTGATACTAAAGTAAAGTAGTTATTAAGAAAAAAAAATTTTTAGAATCTAATGATATGACATTTTAAACTTAAAATCATGCTGCTTATATTTTAAATGAATGTTATGTATTAATTTATCATAGCAGAAATATCTATTAAAGTTTTGAAATAAAATAACTAATGCATTATAAAATTAATTGACAAATCATACTGAAAATTTCATTAAAATCAGACAATTCCCTGATTTTTGGTAATTTTTTTTCAATCACGAATGTTACAATTTATTTTGTAAACACGTGTTTAAACAGTGTCTGGGGTCCATCTTGATCGAAATTGACTAAAAAATTTGTTTTAAATGTATTAAAAATAAATTACATGTGTTAATATCTTTTTTTTTTTTTTTTTTTTTTTTTTTACTGATGATCATTATGTTACTACCTTTCGACTTAGACAAAAATTTGACCTTAAATAATCAATTTAATTAATTTTAACTCGTTTTTAAAATTCGTAGTAGCCGAATTTTTTGGGTATACCTAAAGATAGATCGTTATAACATCTTGAAAAAGAAAACGCCGTTGGCGTTCGTTCGGCGCTCAGATTTTTAAAAAGTTTTACTTGAGGAGATATAAAATGTGAAAAAATGTAATTAATTGATTCAAGAATTGTGAAAAATAACATTTTCAAATACGGAAGGCCAAAAAGGAAACATGCATTATTTTCTATTTATATCTAAAAAAAAATTTAAAAAAAAAAAATAATAAATAAAAAAATAAGTATATAACTTCTTAGATCTTTTTTTTTTTTTAGAGATAATAGAAAATAATGCATGTTTCCTTTTTGGCCTTCGTACTGTGAAAATTACGGATTAAAGATTTATGATTGGTCGAAGTTAACGAGAAAAAGAGAAAGAAAAAAAGAAAAGAAAAAAAGAGACATTTCTTGTAGGAAGATGGACATGAAATGAGGGTCCAGTTTATACTATAATTACGGGTAAAAGATCAAAGTCGGAGCTAAAAAAAAAAAAGAAAAAAGAAAAAGCCGTTCAGTGCAGAAAGGACATAAAATGAGGGTCCAGTTTATCATAATATTTACGTTGTAAATCAAACTCCATTTTAGGACTAAGTGAAACTATCTTACAAAACACATTTCTTACAAAATAAATACACATTAAAATGAATATATTTTCCAACAAATATTTATTACGAGACTAAATCAAATTTTAAACAGAATAATAAAAAATAAATCTTTCTCTACACATAAAAATAAATACGTATTTCTATTTGTAAATAAAGAAAGAAATTAAATGGTGATACTTACATTTCTGCCTACACAAGGAAAATGTTTACTACTGTAAATATCACCGGCCTTTTCTTCTTAAGTATGGTGATCCAAAGCGTAATAATACGTGCTTTTTTTTTTTCTTTTTTCTTTTATATTAATAAATTTTCTAAATTAGAATTTCCGCTTTTTAAGGAAAGAAATAAGTTTGGTAAATAAATGTACACAGCAAAGGATCGACAATTGTTTCACAGAAGAAATTTGGATAAGGGGATAATTCTTGGAAATCTGGATAAGGGGATAATTCTTGGAAAATATTTATCTAGTACTGTAACTCGTTTTAAATTGATAGAGGATGTGTTTTGTGTTGGCACTTGAGATCTAAATAAATAAAATAATAATAATTGTATTTCCTATTTTTTCACTTGCGCCATTTTTACTTAAATTTGACTAAATGAAAATTTTATTTGTTTTTAGAATGAAAATGAGTCAACATTTTTGGCAGACACTAATTTCAACCATACTAATAATATTAGGTACTGGCAAAATGGTCCTAAAATGCGTTTTTGACAAAATGACTTTAGCCCCCCTACAGAAAATAATTTACCAAATATCATGGAATTATCGGATTTTAATGAAATTTTCAGTGTTTATTTATCGAAGAACGATCTTTATAATGCATTATTTATTTTATTTCAAAACTTTTTCATTTTTTTCCAGGTCACTTAATTTTGACCCCCCTTATGTTGGGGGCGTAAAATATTTTGCGAGTTATCATTTTTGATACTAATTAAAGTATAAATAATGAGATAAAAGACCGAAGTTATGAATAGAACAAAAAAAAAATTTTACGGTGGCTTTTCTATGAGAAAATAAGTACCGAAAATTGAAAAATAAAATGTAAAAAATAATAAATAATTAATATTTGGAGATTTCTTTTTTACTCATTTCGATAATTATTCAATTGGCTATTATTTTATCAAAGAAAAAATTATAACATCAAGTTTTTTTCTGCTTAAAAGGAGGAGGGGGGTACATTTTCAATCGAATTTTTCTTCAAAACTTATTACTTTCGTCTAAAAAAATAAGGTGCATTAAGTAGATATTTATTTTTAGAATCTAAAAATATAACATTTTAAACTTAACATCAGGATTTTCATATTTTAAATGAATTTTATATATTAATTTTTCATAGCAAAAATACTAAATTAAAGTTTTGAAATAAAATAACTGATGCATTATAAAATTCATTAATTGATAAATCAATACTGAAAATTTCATTAAAAATCGGATAATACCTGATATTTTGGTAAATTTTTTTGCAATCGTGAATGTTACGGCAAAATTGTAAACAAGCACTTAAAATCATCGAAAACGAGGCTAAATGGCGGATCGAGTCGAAATTGACCAAAACAAATGGTTTTACATCTTTTAAAAATAAACTGCATATGTAATGATATTTTTCTTTTTTAATGATGGTCAGTATGTTACTACTTATCGATTTAGACAAAGTTTGACCCTAAATAATAGATTTAATTATTCTTAATTCGATCCTAGCAGACGAAATTATTGCTACTGCCTAATAAAATACGTGTTGTTAATAAATTTTCTAAATTGGAATGTCCGCATTTCAAAAAAAAAAAAAAAAAAAAAAAAAGAAAATAAGTTTGACAAAGAAATATACACAGCAAAGGATCGACAATTCTTTCCACAAAGATCACACAAGAAATCTTCTTAAAGGGGTTAATTATCGCAAAATATTTATCTAGCCCTGTAACTAGTTTTAAATTGATTGAGGACGTGTTGGCACTTAAATTTTTTCACTTATGCTTTTATTTGGGCCATATGACCTTTAGGCACCCCTTTTTCGATCTCGATTCATAGGAACATTTTTTCTATTTACACCGTCAAAATCCGGTTGTTTGTTAGGGTTAGGGTTAGGGTTAGGGGTTAGTTTTATAATTAAAAAAAACTCTAAAAAATCGTCTGTTAACAATTAACCGGATTTTGACGGTGTAAATGGAAAAAATGTTCCTATGAATCGAGATCGCAAAAGGGGTGCCTAAAGGTCATATGGTCCTTTTATTTTACTAAAATTCGCGTGGAGATGCAATTGAAAACAAAACCCTGTATCAAGACCAAATTAAACGGACCATATGACCTTTAGGCACCCCTTTTGCTTTGCTGATTCATAAGTACATTTTTTTTATTTACACCGTCAACATCCGGTTGTTTGTTAGGGGTTAGGGTGGGGGTTAGAGTTAGGGGTTAGTTTTATAATTTGAAAAAATAACTCTAAAAATCATCTGTATAAATGAAAAAATGTACTTATGAATCAGCAAAGAAAAAGGGGTGCCTAAAGGTCATATGGTCCAATTAAAATGTAACAAATTTCAAATTGATTGGTGGGGGGGGGGATGTTGGCATTATATAAATAAATTTATAAATATATATTTAAATTTAATGTTTAATTTTAAAAGATAGATAAAATATTAATTTATATTTCATAAGATATAGCCATGGGCAAAAGTTCCAAAGGGAGATAATCATTTTTTTCTTAATTTCTTAATTTTAAAACAATTTCCAAAAATCGGGGGGGGATTATAATGTATAACTTATCATTTTTTTTTTTAATCTAAAAAATAAATAAATAAAACCCTCCAAAAAACAATTATATATCAGTTCAGAGAGGTTGATGGTCATTTGAAGAAAAAAATTTCCCAGTCCCTAATTTTTACATTTCTACAAAGATCAAATCCAAAAGAACACATAAATAAATTTTTAAAAATCAAAATTTAATACCGCAAAAAGTTATTTGAAAAGTTTAAAAGGTATTTTCTTAAAACTCAAAAAAATTTTGTATTTTTTTTTTTAGTTTTAAAAATAATATTTTACTTTGAATTGATGCAAAAATTTTTTTTTTCTTATTAAATTGGCTTATTTTTATTCACTTAAAGATTTAATAGTGAAATTTCAACATCTGGAAGGAATTTTAAACATCTGGAAGGTGCTATGTTGAACACAATATTTTAACCGTATATCAAGATTTATTTAATCTGTTGGATTGTCTGCCCTTTTGCCTGGAAGAGTTATCTTCCCACTGGGTTTCCGTTTCCACCACCAGGGGTCTGTAGTATTTAAGCGCCTGATTCAAACTCTCTCGCTCTCTTTTCTCCTTCTTCTGGACTGGACGACATGGGTTAGACATTTGTGTCTACGCACCACCCTCGTGGAGGCCTACCCCCTACGTACGGACTAAGTCAGTAAGTGACTTCAACCATATGGACTATCTTTAACACCTATATTTTATATGTACATTTAGGTATCTCTTTTATACCTAAACTAGCAAATATATGCACCCTCCGGGTGCAAGTATTTTAGTTAAATTTTATAATAAAATATCATATTAAATTAGAAAGGCTAATGAAACTATATAAGAATGTAGATAAAAAGATTTTGAACAGAGGGGGTATGATTGAAAAATAGAACAACTTTGAAACTAACTCTTTCATCATTTTCCGTTACTCCCGTCTTTCATTGGTAAATTTTCCTAATTAAACTGTTTAGTTAAAATAGGAAGTAAAGAATAATATTACAGTTATTTCTTCTTGTTAAGGGATTTCTTTTAAGATTTATTAAAGAGATTTTTGCTCATATTCAATAAGATAAAACCAAACAATTAGAAATCAATAATACTAAGCATATATTTATTAAAATCAATTTTTTAAGATCAATATGCAAATTAGCCTTCCCATTCACACTGTAAACTGCTATTTTGTTGTATATATAAATACAATTGCATGTTCTTAGTATGTAGATATGGTCAACAGTGTAAGTAATGTAAAACAATTTTATTAATAATTGAGGTTTAAATAAAAATAAAATCATGGAGAATATGATGTAAATAACGATAGGAATTGTGTCTTGTATAGTAATATAGTTTCGGTTACAGACAGACAAACCCACAATCTCCATTATAATAAGATATTGTATTTCCATTCATGAATGTGCCCTTTTATTATATCTTATTTGTATTCTCTACTATGTATCTTGTATTTCATGTTATATGTTATTCCATGTGCTTTTGATTAAAGTCCATCTTGTTATATGTTTAACACCCTCATCGGAGTTTGTTTCGTTTCAACAGGTTATAACATTATTATAACCTTAAATCTTACAAATCTATCTGAAAATGTAAATTTAACAATGTGCAATTTTGTGCAACGTATTTTCCAAAAAAAAAAATCATATATAAGTAAAAAGGTAGATATTCTAGGTAAAAAAAAAGACATTAGGTTTATACGTTTCTAACAATTCGAATGGAGTGATGACGTGTTGATAGTAAAATTAATTGTATACTTAACTTCTGTACAACGTGGTGAGGTTCGAATCCGGTTGCTGGGAGGATGCTTACAATTCCTTTGTGTTTGGATTCTGGAAACCAACTTGTGGTGCTCGGGGACACCTTGCCTTGTGCCATTTATGGTTTTTAATAAAACACAAGACCACTTCTTTTACTCATGAGATTTTTATTTTCCTCCAAGTCACAGCTTGAGAGGGACATAGCTTTTAAGCATAAAGTAAGTAGCAGAAAAATTCCATGTCAAATCATCCAGAAAGAGAGAGAGAGAGAGAGAGAGAGAGAGAGAGGAGGAAAGAAAGAAGGGGAGAGAGAAAATGGGGACGAGAAAGAGACAGAGAAAGAGGGGAAGTGGGGTTTGTTGTTAATGTTGAATTTGCTGGAATTCTTTGTTTGAATCTGGAACAAACTTGGGTTTGCTGGAGGATATCATAAGATTTTTATTTTTTCCCAAGTTACAACTCCTGAGAGCGAGACCAACTCCTGAGAGCAAGAGCTCATGTCTCACTCTCAAAGCATCATGCCAGACTCTCTCCACACTCTCTCCTCTTCTTCTCTCCACTTCGGCATGTGACAACTCCTGAGAGCAAGAGCTCATGTCTTACTCTCAAAGCATCGTGCCACTCTCTCCACACTCTCACTCCTCTTCTTCTCTCCCACTTCGGCATGTGACAACTCCTGAGAGCAAGAGCTCATGTCTCACTCTCAAAGTATCATGCCAGACTCTCTCCACACTCTCACTCCTCTTCTTCTCTCCCACTTCGGCATGTGACACTTCTTGACCAATAGAAAATTGACAATAGAGATGAGGACAATAGTCCAAATAATCCTCTAGCTGTTAGTTTCATGTGATGACCGCTATAATCAGTTTCTTCAACCACTAAAAGTATTCTTTCTCGCCCCCCTCTGGCTCACCTCCATTTGCTTCAAAATTTTTATCTTATACAATCTGACTTTTAATTGTCGCCGACGATTATACTTGAAAAAGAACCGGACGAAAAGGCCTTCGTATTTCCATACCCACCCCCATATTTTTATTTTTAATAAAACTTTGTATTATTCTACTATCCCTCATCTTGTATGATCTCCCAACATATATATGATTACTTTACTTTTGGTACTCAATGAATTTTCTTGTACTAAAGATTTATACGTATATATGTATATATATATATACGTATGTATAGATATATATATATATATATATATATATATATATAATGGATAAAAAGTATTCTGTAGTACATTACACAATCTGTCAAAAGTTCACTTCATTTCAAGAAGATCAAAATACAATACCCCGTTCTCTCCTGTGAAAAAGACGTTCACCCCAAAAGAACTTGCCTCGCAATTTATTTTTATCAGTGGCCAAATCACTTCAGCTAACAGGGGGACAGCAATTCCACAACTCACGATCAGGAGGTTCTGAGTTCTTTTGCCACCTGTGAAATCTTTACTCAAAAATTTTTTTTGTCTGCTCGCACTCACTTTGCTCATCGTCTGTTTGCAATCACCTCGCTTATGTTCGCAAACACGTCGCTCAC
Organism: Doryteuthis pealeii; assembly: GCA_023376005.1. Taxonomy (NCBI): domain Eukaryota; kingdom Metazoa; phylum Mollusca; class Cephalopoda; order Myopsida; family Loliginidae; genus Doryteuthis; species Doryteuthis pealeii. The sequence continues at coordinate 47,741,212 of CM042177.1, forward strand.
CATCTGTTTGCAATCACGTCGCTCACTGTCTGTTCGCCAACACGTCGCTCACCGTCCACTGCCAAGAAATTTGGCTCATTTATTACTCCACTCCTCTCCCACAAACCCCCTCACTTCCGGTCTGTACTCTTATAAAAGAAACTTAACCTTCAGGCGCCATTTCTTTTCCTAGCCTGAGTTTCATTTGTTTTATCTTTATATCACACCACCATAAATCCAAATTATCAAGACTCATCGCAAAAATTCAGAGAAATAGTATAAATATACCTTAAAATATTTCTGTGTATTCAATTGGCATAGAAAATGGTTTGTTTGTTTGGATATGGTATCTTTTTCTTGATCAAGCTTTTATTTAGCCCATGTTTTTCTGTGCAGATGACGAATCAACCTCACAGCAGCATGTCTGCTCTGCTTCAATGTCCGATTGCATCTAAAATCTAAATATAGTCATCTGTTTCTTGTCACTGGTAATTTTCCACTCCCTGATCTCAAAGTTAATGGCCCCTTATTCAGCTGCAGGGTCTGTCAACAATTTATGACAATATAAATTGTAACAATAGGAATACTTGAAAATGTTATTACTGTCTACTAACAAAGATTTATTAGAATATAGAAATAATTACTTAAAACCATTTAATTGCGTACAAAGTATTGGTATTAGATATACTTGAAACCTTATAACTGTGTGCACAGTTGTGAGGTTTTCATACTAGTTTTCTACTTTACAAATCTCATTTCAACTCTTATCCTCCGAGATTTCATCAACCCGCCCCGTTCTAAAATCTGGTCAAATTTTATTGCCGTTTTGACCTCTCAACTGACTTCCAACATTGCTCAAAGTCAGACATTTTGTCTGGCTAATGGCCTTATCACACTCTTAATCTAATCTAATGGCCCTTCTAACTTCCTAGTGACACACACACTTATCAATACGATCATAAATTGGGTTATCTGCCCCTATTAGTTCCTGGAATCAGACGCCAGGGGCAGACCCCTAAAATTAAAGAGAACAGTTCCGAGAGTCATAAAGAACAGATCCAGTTGGCACTGGGAGAAGAATATTTCAAGTAGCGGCCATATAATTTAAATTTAGTATGGGGTTAAGCCGCGGAAGAAAAAGAAGAAGAAGAAAAAAAAGAAAAGAAGAAGAAGATGATGAAAAATAAGAAGAAATAGAAAAAAACTAAAAATTCCTTGATATTTTCAGGTTTTATTACTCATTTAGTACTAGGGTTAGGGTTAGGGTTAAATTTAGTATGGGGTTAAGCCGCGGAAGAAAAAGAAGACAAAAAAAAAGAAGAAGATGTCTAGGCACCTAAAGGGTAAGACCTGACGAACTAAACAACAACAACAGAACCAACTACTGAGACAATTCTACATGAGTTAAGTTTCTTTGTCCTCTATACATACTTATACATTTCCGCCGAGCGAACATCTCTGGCAACCGTTTAACGAACTCTCGCATACACTTTGAACACAAGTTGTACCTCTTACAGACATTTAAACACCATTTGTATATTAACACATTATAGAAGGGGGAAAAATAGAGGGGGGGGGCAAAAAGAAGCGAGTCCGCCGTCTTCTCGCAAGCCAAACTTTCTTTTTGGTTAAGACAATCTTCCTCTTCGACCAGTATATAACCCGTCGGTCGCTACAGAGCTAAAGGGCTCACAGAATTTCCGAAATTGTCTGCATCAACCAAGGATTGCAGGGTCTCTGTATTTGCTGAAAGTCTAGCCAAATGCCCCACATTGTGCTAAGATCTCAAACGACTAGAAATCTGCTATAGAAACTGATTTCCAAGGTTAATGGCGGCCTAGAGGTCACATAAAAAATAACGACTCTTTTTCTTCTTAAAAAATCAACAACATTTATATTCAAAAATACAAGAATACAATTAATTACTTCTCAAAACGGGGGGAGTGATGGACCTCAATTCAATGTGTTCTGGTCGGAATAATATTACGCGGCAATGTTGGCTGAAGTCAGTTTATCTGTCTGCTACAGAACCTTACGTTCGCACTTCAAGCTTTCTTAGCTACCGTTCTCAAGCACGCTCGGCTTCATTCTGCTTTCTCGTCAAGATCGTCTCAGTTTAAATAATATTTAATTGGAAATTCTTATTTCCGGTCAGCGTGAAGATATTAGTAACTTCCATCTTTTGTCCTAACCAGCCAATCAAATATACTTCCACATCACAATCTAAGTGCCATCTCTTCCGGCCACTTCAAACAAAAGAGCTTACCGGAGAAACTACGCTTGACCTTTATCTAAGAAAATCTTTTCATTCTTTTGACGGGCCAGCCAGCCAGTCAGCCAAGCCACCTAGACGCCTTTAGCACATCTAAACAAAAGGATAGGTCTCTTATCTACCTTCGCTATTTATCTTTTCTGGATGGAGAAAAAACCTTTGTTCCGGCCTTGCACTAGATACACTAGCGGTCAATATTATTGCTGATTATTATCTTTACCGTTTCAGTGAAAAAATCACTTTTATTCTTTTTTTTTTCTTTCCATAGATTCTGATCGCCAACAAACAAATATTTTCTAAGTATTTCCGTTTTTCTTTCTTTCTTTCTTTTTCTAATTTCCAAACCTTAATCAGGTCACAAGTATACTAACACATTTAACACTACAACCAATAAACTATTAACCCAATTATATACTCTATAATTGCCTAGTCTCCTTTCATTCATAACTACAGTCATATTAGTATCATTACTACCTTGTTTACTTTTATTTATGTTAATACATGTATACACATATATAAATATATATATATGTGGCTGGTCTTACGACTATGTATTCATATAACTAACTATAGTTATATATATACACACACACACACTTGCTTGCACCAGACTTGCATTTGTGCAGCAATGCATAGTGTTACACTCGCTGACTTTAACAGTACTGTGGTAGTTAATTTAAACCATATGATTGTGTATAAATCATTAGTATTACTAGCAAATATATGCACCCTCCGGGTGCAAGTATTTAAGTTTTAATATAATAAAATATCATATTAAATTAGAAAGGCTAATGAAACTGAATAAGAATGTAGATAAAAAAGATTTGGAACAGAGGGGGTATGATTGAAAAACAGAACAACTTTGAAACTAACTCTTCCATCATTTTCCGTTACTCCCGTCTTTCATTGGTAAATTTTCCTAATTTAACTGTTTAGTTAAAATAGGAAGTAAAGAATAATATTAGTTATTTCTTCTTGTTAGGGGATTTCTTTTAAGATTTATTGAAGAGATTTTTGCTCATATTCATTAAGATAAAACCAAACAATTAGAAATCAATAATACTAAGCATATATTTATTGAAATCAAATTTTAAGATCAATATGCAAATTAGCCTTCCCATTCATACTGTAAACCACTATTTTATTGTATATATAAATACAATTGCATGTTAGTAGTATGTAGATATGGTCAACAGTATAAGTAATGTAAAACAATTTTATTAATAACTGAGGTATAGATAAAAATAAAATCATGGTAAATGTGATGTAAATAACAAAGAGAATTGTGACTTGTATAGTAATATAGTTTCGGTTACAGACAGACAAACCCACAATCTCCATTATAATAAGATATAAGAATATTTCATAACATATATCTTTTTTGTTAAAAATGCAGATCCACATGAAAGTTCCAGAGTTTGAAGAGAAGCTTCCTGAATTCAAGAAGAAATACCTGAAAAAAGGCTGATGTGCAAGTAGTATCCTACGCTCACCTTTTGCGAGCAATAGACTCACCTATGCAGGCAATATAAACAGTGAATTGCCCCTCCTCATTTTCTAGCTGAGTTTCATTTAGCTAAATAAAGCTTAGTACTTTTATGTTTGTTCTGAGCCTGTTTTACTATACTACAATAATAACAATGATTATATTCATATATTTCGATATTCCTTTTAATAATGATAATAATTAGTGGCAATAAATGACGTTTCTCTAAAGAACAGTAATTCATGTAATTGATAATAATATATCATTAATTAGTGAAAATAAATTAACTTTTTATAAATTGTAATAATGCATATAATTAATAATAATACATTAATAAGTGGAAATAAATAATATTTCTATATGGTATAATAGTACATGCACTCAATAATAATAATAATAATAATAATAGTAAATGTAGACTTTGCGGTAATAGAGATGAGACTGTTAACCATATACTCTGCGAATGTAGCAAACTAGCACAACGAGAATACAAAACTAGACACGACTGGGTTGGGAAGGTGATCCACTGGGAATTATGCAAGAAATTAAATTTTGACCACACAACAAAATGGTATATGCATAAACCAGAATCTGTTCTTGAGAACGAAACGCACAAAATTCTCTGGGACTTTGAAATTAAAACGGATCACCTTATCCCAGCAAGAAGACCAGACCTAGTGTTGATTAACAAAAAAGAAAGAACTTGTCAACTGGTGGATTTTGCAGTGCCAGCGGATCACAGGGTGAAGTTAAAGGAAAATGAAAAAATTGACAAATATCTGGACCTTGCCAGAGAACTGAAAAAGTTATGGAATATGAAAGTGAAAGTTATACCAATTGTAGTTGGTGCACTTGGAACAGTCCCAAAAGGATTAGAAAAAGGTTTGGAAAGTTTGGATATCAGAGGAAGGATTTAAACCATTCAGAACACTGCACTGCTGCAATCTGCCAGAATACCCAGAAGAGTCCTGGAGACCTGAGGAGACTTGCTGTCACTCAGACTCCAGTGAAAGACCATCAGCTAACACTGATGTGAAAACTCAAAAGGAGTAAATAATAATAATAATAATAATAATAATAATTATAATAATAATAATTATAATAATAATAATTATAATAATAATAATTATAATACAAATACTTAAGAATTTTAGAAGCGGACATAATCATCATCATCATCATCATGTCGCGCACGCAGCAAGGGCATCCATGACAATCCTTCGCCAACCCTCCCTATCATTCATTACACCTGGAAGCTCCTCTGCGGAGCAGCCAGCATCTTCACATAACTGGTCAATGTATGTCCTTGCTGGGCGCCCCACACTTGCATGTCCATGTGTTGGCTTCCACAGGAGAACGTCGCTTATGAGTTCATCCCTGCTTCTCCAGCAGTGTCCTGCATGCCTTGTCCGTCTCACTCGGATAGTTTGTGAGATGGGGGGCAGGTGACCGTACAGCTGTTTCCTTGTGGGGTGCTGTTTCCACGACTTATTCAAGACTGCTCGCAGCATTCTTGTGCATAATCAAGTAAACAGAAATGAAAAGTTAAAAAAAAAGAATACCTCAAGAGAACAAGAAAACTACTAGAAACCAAGCTCAACAGCTGAAATCTTATTAAAAGGAACAAATACCTGGGCTGTCCCCATTATAAGATACTCTGGGCTATTTTTAAAATGGACAAAAGAAGAACACAGACAGATTGACTAGAAAATTAATGACAATGCACAAGACATTTTATGAGCAATAGACTCACTCATGCAGACTATATAAACAGTGATTTGCCCCTCCTCATTTTGTAGCTGAGTTTCGTTTAGCTAAATAAAGCTTTGTACTTTATGTCAGTTCTGAGTCAGTTTTACTTTACTACAATTTATTTAGCTAAACGTTAAAATAGAAACAAGCATGGAAACGGTGTGGAAGCCAAAATGCTTAGACATAGACCACTCTTCACCCACAGCTGCCAAAGACTATCGCCATTGGTGAACTATAATGTTTAATTATTTTGAAGACTACCAGGAAAAAATTCCTATCAAATACCGCACCCTCTTCAGCTGTATAAGTTCAAGCGTGTTCGAATACGTTGACGGCTGTACAGATTTCAACATGATTATCAAAAAATTGGACGACTTATTCATCAAAACACCTAATGAGGTTTTTGCAAGACACCGGCTGGCTACGAGATGCCAGAAGCCCAAGACTCGTCAATGCAGGCTATATAAACAGTGACATACCCCTCCTCATTTTGTAGCTGAGTTTCATTTAGCTAAATATAGCTTAGTACTTTTACGTCATTTCTGAGACTGTTTTACTTTACTACAGGGCACATCAGCCAAAACATTGTGCAGATAACAATAAAGATAAGGACAATAGTCCAAATAATCCAAATTATCAAGCCTCATCTAAAAAATTCAGAGAAATAGTGTAGATAACAATAAAGAGGACAATAGTCCAAATAATCCAAATAATCTAAATTATCAAGCTTCATCTTCAAAAATTCAGAGAAATAGTGTAAATAACAATAAAGATGAGGACAATAGCCCAAATAATCCAAATTATCAAGCCTCATCTAAAAAATTCAGAGAAATAGTGTAGATAATAAAGATGAGGACAACAGTCTGAATAATCCAAATTTATGCTATTTCTCCGAAATTTTTAGTGAGGCTTGATGCCTCACTAAAAATTTCAGAGAAATAGCATAAATGTATCTTAAAATATTTCTGTGTATTCAATTGTACATCTTTTAAGTTTCCATTTCAGAAAATGGTTTGTCTATTGGTGTATGGCATTTTACCATGGAACTTGTTGAAAATGCAGATCTACATGAATGATAATTAGTATTATTTGGATTATTCGGACTATTGTCCTCATCTTCATTGTTATCTGTACAACGTTTTGGCTGATGTGTCCTCTGACCTTCTTTAAGTATTTCTTCTCAAACTCAGGAACCATCTCTTTGAACTCTGGAACCTTCATGTCATAATCAGGAGCCTACATGGAACTTCAAAGCTAACCTTTTATTTAATCCATGGGGGTAGACTGTTCTCATTCTGTTAGGGTTAGGTTCAAAGTTCCATGATGGCTCCCGATTATAACAAGAAGGTTCCCGTGTTCAAAAAGAAGGTTTCCAAGTCCGACAAGAAATATCTGAAGAAGTCTGGAAGGTACATCAGCCAAAACGTTGTACAGATAAAAGATGAGGACAATAGTCTAAATAATCCAAATAACTACCACATGAATGTCATATAATTGGTTTTACTACATTTGTGTGCATTTACATACAGCTTTTTTAAAAACAAGTGGTTCTGGGAAATGTTAAACCACATATTTCACAAGAAAAAGCTTTGTTTCAGAAGAAGACAATGGTTTATTTTCACATATTATAAATAATGTCACATAAAACAAAACATAACAAAAAAAATGTAATGTTGGTTGTTGTAGCAATGTGTGGATGATGATCACTAATTAGGACTGAGCCTATTCTAGTAGTGACCACCTCATTTGTTGTTGTCTTTTTAATTTTTTTAATTTTTATATAGATTGAAATTTGTTTATAAGTTTACTTATATATATTAAAAAAATTTCTATTTTGATAAATAATTTGAGTTGGTGAGCAAACATTTTGGTGAAATCAATGTTTGGAAATTTTTTTTGTTAGTGTATTCCAAACATTGATGCAGGATCCTGTGATAGATTTAAGGCCATGGGTTTTTAGTGTTGGCAAATGGTTTGAATAGTTCACCTGAAGTTGATCCCGATGTAGAGACAGTGTATAATTCTTTTTTAAGGAAGAAATAGTGTGTTTGCATGTAACTTTTACATTTTATCTTTGCAAAAACATGCTGATCTAGAAACATCACAAGAAATGGGTTTGTCTCAAGAGTGTGTTTGCATATGTCTTTTTAAATGTACATTTTTTGAAAATGCAGATCCACACACCGAACAAGGAAAAGTTCTCTCTGGATTGTGTCTTTGCATGTGGCTCTTCAAATGTGAATTACGTGAAAATGCTGATCCACACACTTTGCAAGAAAATGGCCTCTCTCCAGTGTGTGTACGCATGTGATTTCTCAAAGTTGTCCTAAGGGAAAATGCTGATGAACATATTTCACATGAAAATGGTTTCTCTCCTGTGTGTACACGCATGTGATTTTTTAAAGTCCCTTTTAGTGAAAATGCTGATGAACATATTTCACAAGAAAAAGGTCTCTCTCCAGTGTGTGTCCGCATGTGCATATTCAAATCATCCATGCGTGAAAATGTTGATCCACACACTTCACAACAGAAAGGTTTCTCTCCAGTGTGTGTTAGCATGTGGTTTTTCAGATGTGAATTACGCGAAAATGATGATCCACACACTTCACAAGAAAATGGTTTCTCTCCAGTGTGTGTACGCATGTGTATTTTCAAGTATGAATTAACTCTAAATGCTGATCCGCAAACCTCACAGGAAAAAGGCTTTTCTCCAGTATGTTTCTGCATGTGTATTTTCAAATGGGCCATCTGTGAAAATGCTGCTCCACAAACTTCACAAGAAAATGGTTTCTCTCCCGTGTGTGTTTGCATGTGTCTTTTTAAATGTGAATTCCGTGAAAATGCTGATGAACAAATTTCACAAGAAAATGGTTTCTCTCCGGTGTGTGTTAGCATGTGGTTTTTCAAATGGTTCATTTGTGAAAATACTGATTCACACACTCCACAAGAAAAAGGTTTCTCACCAGTATGTGTTTGCATGTGTCTTTTTAAATGTGAATTCCGTGAAAATAATGATCCACAAATTTCACAAGAAAATGGTTTCCCTCCAGTATGTGTTTGCATGTGTCTTCTACAATGGTCTCTCTGTGAAAATGCAGATCCACAAATTTCACAAGAAAATGGTTTCTCTCCAGTGTGTGTTCGTATGTGTTCATTCAAATGGGAATTTTGTGAAAATGCAGAACCACAAACTGCACAAGAAAAAGGTTTCTCACCAGTGTGTGTTCGCATATGTATTTTCAAGTGGTCCATTTGTGAAAATGTTGATTCACACGCTCCACAAGAAAAAGGTTTCTCGCCAGTGTGTGTTTGCATGTGTCTTTTCAAATTAGAATTTCTTGAAAATGTTGATCCACAAACTTCACAAGAAAATGGTTTCTCTCCAGTGTGTATTTGCATGTGTCTTTCTAAATGGGAATTAAATAAAAATGCTGACCCACAAACTTCACAAGAAAACGGTTTGTACACAGCATGTATTTGCATGTGTGTTTTTAAATGGACCATTTGTGAAAATGCTGATCCACAAACTTCACAAGGAAAAGGTTTCTCTCCAGTATGTGTTCGCATGTGTCTTTTCAAGCGATCCATTTGTGAAAATGCAGATCCACACACTTCACAAGAAAAAGGTTTCTCACCAGAGTGTGTTTGCATGTGTCTTTTCAGATGTGAAATACGTGAAAAGGCTGATCCACAAACTTCACAAGAAAAAGGTTTCTCTCCAGTGTGTGTTTGCATATGTCTTATTAAATGTGAATTAAATGAAAATGTAGATCCACAATCTTCACAAGAAAATTTTTTCTGTCCAGTTTGGATGTTATTTTCCAAAATGTTTATCTGTGAAAATACTATTCCCGACCCATCACAAAAAAGGGGTTTGTCTCCAGTGTGTGTTTGCATGTTTGTCTTTTAAAATGAAGTAAAATTTATCTCCAGTGTGTGTTCGCATGTGGATTTCCAAATAGCACATCCATTAAAATGTTGATCCATACACTTCACAAGAAAGTGGTTTCTTTCCAATGTGTGTTTGCATATGACCATTGTTGACTGTCATTGTATGTTATTTTGCATGCCTATTTTGAACTATTTGAAACAACTGTGTGTGTGTGTGTGTGTGTGTGTGTTAATGCAAGTATCTCTAATATTATTTTTTTTATTCTCCAGCATATTGAAATCAATTCTAGGAATGATTTTATATTGAAACCAATTGACTAACAAAATAAAATAAGAGCGCATATAAAAAGTTACACTTGAACAGAGTAGTGTTTCTTTTCTGTTTGTATTTGCATGTTTAATTCAAAATGTGAGTTTAGTAAAAATGATGATGTACAGTCTTTTCTTATGTAGGGATTTGCCCCTTTTTTTTCTTATTCAACTACTTAACATAAACTCTGTTGATATACAGACCCACACACCTGGCAAGAATAGATTTTCTCTTCAGTCATTTTGTTTTGTCCTCTGCTGCTTTTGATATCTGTAAATAAATAAAATCATTATAATAAATAATCATTATAGAAAACAAGAGACTATGAAAATGCATTGGACAATGATTTTTACTATGAAAATGCATTGGACAATGATTTTTACAATAAAAATGTATTGGAAATGATTTTTACTATGAAAATGCATTGGACAATGATTTTTACTATGAAAATGCATTGGACAATGATTTTTACTATGAAAATGCATTGGACAATGATTTTTACTATAAAAATGCATTGGACAATGATTTTTACTATGAAAATGCATTGGACAATGGTTTTTACTATAAAAATGCACTGGACAATGGTTTTTACTATAAAAATGCATTAGACAATGATTTTTACTATAAAAATACGTTGGACAATGATTTTTACTATGAAAATGCATTGGACAATGATTTTTACTATAAAAATGCATTGGACAATGATTTTTACTATGAAAATGCACAATGTTTTTACTATAAAAATGCACTGGACAATGGTTTTTACTATAAAAATGCATTAGACAATGATTTTTACTATAAAAATACGTTGGACAATGATTTTTACTATGAAAATGCATTGGACAATGATTTTTTCTATGAAAATGCATTGGACAATGATTTTTACCATAAAAATGCATTGAAATCATTTTTACCATAAAAATGCATTGGACAAAGATTTTCACCATAAAAATGCATTGGACAATGATTTTTACTATAAAAATGCATTGGACAATTATTTTTACTATAAAAATGCATTGGGAATTATTTTTACTATAAAAAGGCATTGGACAATGAGTTTTACTATGAAAATGCATTGGAACTGATTTTTACTATGAAAATGCATTGGATAATGATTTTTACTATGAAAATGCATAGGACAATGATTTTTACTATGAAAATGCATTGGACAATGAGTTTTACTATGAAAATGCATTGGAACTGATTTTTACTATAAAAATGCATTGGACAATGATTTTTACTATGAAAATGCATTGGACAATGATTTTTTTACTATAAAAATGCATTGGACAATGATTTTTACTATTGACTTTTAAAAAAAAACTTGTTTTAGCAGGTGCGCGATATTGTCCATACCTATTAAATACATAGTGTCTTAAAGGTAATCCTTAAAATTTTCTTTATTCTTTAACAAATAAATATATTTAGTATTGTAAAATAACGAGTGCAAGAAAAATAAAACATTTATTGCAAAAACACGGACATAAAATGAGGGTTCAGTTTATTCTATGGTAGGAATCTACGAGGAAAAAGTTAAGGATTACCATTTTAAATATCATTTCTAACCAATTTCTAGGCAAAATGTTGCAAAAACAAGGATCTTCGGTGCATCTTATTCCCCTACACTTTTACTAAATGAGTCAAATTAACAAAATGATTGAGGGAAGGTGCACATGTGGCGCTACTATGGGGGAGTACTAGTCAATTAATGATTACACTGGGGAACAATTTTGGACATAATTTGAGTTTAATTTTTCATTTGATTTAGACTAATATTGGCATGCTGATTCCAAAACTGCAATCAGTTTTCTTTTATCATGTCAAGTTTTTTCTCTACAGTTTACTCCCAAAATAAGCACAATTGTATTGTTTGTCTGTAAGTAATAGAACTGATCAACTGTTTGCGTTGATTGTTTTATTGAAAATGAAGGAGAATTATTCAGATCTGTTGACTAGGTTGATTCCCAATTAAAGAACTAACATCAGCACATTTGTAAACCTAGTCTATTTTGCATATTTTAAATTAAAACTTGTCGATTAAGACAAGCCTTGGGCCCCTCACCAGATGTGCAAGCAGAGTGTTAAAAGTTTACGGGTGTGGATCAAGGGAACACGTGATAAGTTGGAATTTGGTATACCTATGATTTGGTGGGGGCCAAAATATGATTGTTACTTTAGTTTAATGAAAACTTCATATAACAAGAAAAACAAATATAAAATTGAATATTCTAGTCTACCTTCAGCTATACGTCCAGTGCCTCATTCAGCTGAAATCTCAGTGTGGGGCAATAGAGCTTGGGAGAAGAATTGAGTGGAGAGGAATTGGCCTCCAAGATCTAATCTCAAACCTGTTGATCCCAATATTCTATATGCGCGATTTGTTGACATAAAGAAAATTATGTTCGCACCTTGCACATAAATCTGGGTCTCTTGAAGCAATTCATTAAAGCATTGCCAATTGAGTTGTTTCAAGTACCATCTTTTGGCATTTCCTGGCCTGTCAATTGAAAAAAATCAAGGCAGGTGTGTTTGATGGTTTACAGATTCTGGAAGTTATCAAAGATGAACATTTCATCGAGATAATGTCAGAACTCGAAAAGAATGCATGGTTCTTAACAAGTTCTTTACCTTGTCAAGAACTTTCTTGGAAATGTATGAGCAGTGAATTGCATCAAGTTCCATTTTCTGCATCTTTTCTGCCATCTTGCTAATTTCTTAGAAAACCTTGATGTGGTCAGCTATGAGCAAGATGGATGATTCCACCAAGATTTAAAATTCATGGTGGAATGGTATTAAAGTATATGGGATGTAAATATGATGGCTAACTATGGAGCATAAAGGGAAATTGTCCACATATTGAACACACTAGAAAAAAACTGTGTAAATTCTTACCTTAACTACTTGCACACAATTTGACTTACAGTGACAATATCCTTTGTAGGAACAAGATGAATTAGTAAAAACATTACAGTCAATCATTTGAAAAAATTATTTTCCATTGTAAATTTTTAAAACATTCTATAAAATAAGTTCAAATCTGTCACATGCAGTATTTTAATGGTTTTTGAGTCCAAGCGAGGGTATCCTGCTACTTAAAAAGTTGATGTAATAGAGAAAAAATGGGGTAATTTTTGGATTCAGAGTCCAAAAGTTTGTCAAAAACAAGTGTCAGATCAAGCTCAACAAAATTTGTGATGCCCAGTGTGATGTTTTATTATTTCTCATTTTGTATACATTTTAAAAACCTTCCATAAAATAAGCAAACATTTGTTAGATGCTGTATTTTAACGTTTTTTAAGAAAAATCAAGGGTATCCCGTAACTCAAAAAGTTGACGTGATATAGAAAAACTGAGGTCATTTTTAGATTCAGTGGTCAAAAACAAGTGTCAGATCCAAATCCACAAAAATTGTGTTCCCCAGTGTTATCGTTGTAAGATATAGACTTGGTGACCAAAGTTCAAATCCTAGATAAGGTTGTTTACAGTTTGCATTGAGATAAGGATTAAGGAGATGTACACATGACAACAAAACAATAAAATGTCGTTTTAAAGAAAGCTCATTGCTTTAAATACAGAAAAATTTTATTAAAATCTGATAATCAACGAAATTCTGTTGATTTAAAAAAATGAGTTCAAATCCTTGACGAAGTTTACATTTTGCATAGTGATAATATCCTTGGATTGAGGTGAGGTGCGCAAAATAAAACAATAAAAGTAAAAATGCCGCGTATATTTGCAGAGTTCCGTTCTGGCCTCCTGCTTCAAAAACCGATAGCTGGTGGCTGCTGAAAAAAAAACACCAGCTACGATCAAAGTCCGTAGCCGAAGCAATGTCACTTGAAAAAAAAAAACTGGGTTTAGGGTTAGGGTTAGTTTAATGGGAAAATAAATAAATAATTTGGGCTCTGTTTTTTCTGGGTCACCCTGTATACAGGGTGACACCAGAAAAAACAGAGCCCACAAATTTTGTAATAAAACTGTTAATATTAACTGGGGGGGGGTAGAGTAAGGGCTAGGGTTTAGGGTTAGGGTTAGGGTTGGATTTTTGGGAAAAACGCCCTAAGTTGGTTGTTTTTTGTCTTTTTTCAAGTGACACTGCTTCGGCTACGGACTTCAATCGTAGCTGGGGTTTTTTTTTCAGCAGCCACCGGCTAGCAGTTTTTGAGGCAGGAGGCTTGGGCGGAACTCTGCGAATATTACCAAAATGTCTTTTAAAAGAAATCTCATTATTTATTGATTTATACACAAAAATTTTTTATTAATATCCAATAATTAGCGAATATTCTGCAAATTAACAAAAAAAAAAAAAAAAAAAAAAAAAAAAAAAGGTGCATGTTTTTGTACACACCTATTAAACTCTTAACATCCTGTTGAGAATTTTCCAAGTCCAGATCCCCATTCCTATAAGGATTTATCAAAAAATGACTAAGAATGACCTTTTCATTTAAAGTTACCTGTTATTTCCCTTAAATTAAAGATTTCTAAATATGTTTAATATTACATTTAAACAAAGTCCAGATCCCCATTCCTATAAGGATTTATCAAAAAATGACTAAGAATGACCTTTTCATTTAAAGTTATCTGTTATTTCCCTTAAATTAAAGACTGCTAAATATGTTTAATATTACATTTAAACAAAGTCCAGATCCCCATTCCTATAAGGATTTATCAAAAAATGACTAAGAATGACCTTTTCATTTAAAGTTACCTGTTATTTCCCTTAAATTAAAGACTTCTAAATATGTTTAATATTACATTTAAACAAAGTCCAGATCCCCATTCCTATAAGGATTTATCAAAAAATGGCTAAGAATGACCTTTTCATTTAAAGTTACCTGTTATTTCCCTTAAATTAAAGACTGCTAAATATGTTTAATATTACATTTAAACAAAGGCTATCATTTTGGGTGGATTAGGAAAACATGTGACTTCTGGCCGGGTGGAATGAGGCTGTATAGGACTTTAAGAGTTAACTACAAAATATTTAGAATTTTATTCAAATTTTCAATTTGAAAAGTGCTTGTTCCTTCAAAACAAATTTCAAATTTATAATAAATTTATTCGTGTAGGTAGAGACTTCAAAAAAAAAAAAATGTTCGATTTTTTTTGCATCTTTGCTTGAGGAGGTAAAAATTAATTTAAAAAATTATTTGAAAAATTAATTAATTTAAAAAAAAAATTTTTAATAGATTTTAAAATATTAGTAAAGATTTAGATTTTTTTCGGGGAGAAATAGATAAAGATTTAGATTTTTTTCGGGGAGAAATAGATAAAGATTTAGATTTTTTTCGGGGAGAAATAGATAAATCAACTTAAATAGTTTTGTATCCTTTTTGGGCTCCCATACAGTAAAATTACGTGTGAAAATTAAGGTCGAGGCTAAAAAAGAAAAAAAGAAAATTTAAAAATGAAATTTAAAAAAAAAAAGGAAAGATAAAGTCATTTATTGCAAAAAGACGGTCATAAAATGAGGGTTCAGTTTATCACAATGTTTACATTATAAATCAAACCCCCACTTTAGAACCAAGTGAAACTGAAACTTTCTCACAAAATACATATTAAAATGAAATATTTTCAACAATCAAAAAAACAAAAAACATTCACTGCGTGACTAAATCAAATTTTAAAAAAGTAATGAAAAATAAATATTTCTCTAGAAATACAAATAAATGCGTATTTTTATTTGTAAATAAATAAATAAATAAATAAAATAGCTGATACTTACATTTAAACCGTGAAATCTACCAAAATGTTTACTACTGTAAATATCACCGAACTTTTTTTTTAAGTATGGTGATCCAAAAGCGCAATAATAAATGCTTTTTTTATGTTAATAAATTTTCTAAATTGGAATGCCAGCTTTTTAAAGAAAATAAATAAGTTTGACAAAGAAATGTACACAATAAAAGATCGGCAGTTGTTTCACAGAAAAAAAAAAAAATCTTCTTAAGAGGTTAATTCAAGGAAAAATATTTATCCAGCCCGTTTTAAATTGATTAAAAGCGTGTTGGCACTTGACATCTAAACAAAAAAATTTTTTTATAATATTTACACTTATGCTCCTTTTTTTACTAAAAATTTCCCGGGGATATTATTGAAAATAAAACCGTACTAAATACCAAATTAACCCTTGGATTGAGGGGTGGGGCGCTTGACAATAAAAAAAAATGTAAAAAAATTAAAAATTAAAAAAAAACAAAGTCTTCAGAATTTTGAAAAAATGTCTTAAAAAATCTTCTTTTTTTTTTCTTTAAATACCGAAAGATTTCTAATTTTAGGGAATTAAAAAAAATCAAAAAACAAAAAAAACAAACTGAGTTACGTCAGTTGTACCTTTACTTCGGCTAATCTTGCAAATTGGCCGGAAAATTAAAACGGAAAGTTTTTTGGTGGTCCCCCATGACAGTTTAACTACAGTCTGTGAATGAACTTTTTGCGAATTGGGTTACAGTTTAGGGGTTTGGGGATTAAGGTTGTTTTTTATTACGCATTGCTTAAAAAAAAGTACTATACATTTAATTGACCATTGAAATTAATTATTGAATCCAACGGTAGACACATTAGTCTCAGTTGTTTGTTAGTATTGCAATGTATAATTTCAATTAAACTTGGGTTTTAAAAAATATTTGTCAATATTAAATGTATTGTATAGTAATTTGGGTTTTTTTGTTAGTCTTTTTTAAGCAATGCGTAATAAAAAAAAAACCCAACCCTAATCCCCAAACACCTAAACCGCAAAAAGTTAATTCATAGACTGTAGTTAAACTGTCATGGGGACCACCAAAAAACTTTCCGTCTTAATTTTCCGACCAATTTGCAAGTTTAGCCCTTACTTTCTATATTAATTTGCCTGGTTTATTTATTTTTTCTTTTTTTCTTTTTTAGAGAAATGCAACCTTGGCAAAAAGTGACAAAAATATTAAGGTTGAATAAAATTTTGAAATAGCCGTTGTTAATAAATGGAGAGAGATTTAAATAGCCACTGTTTAATGAAGACGAGGACAACAGTCTGAAATATCAAAATTAAACTTATTTTAGTTGTGCCTTGTTTCTGGGTTTGTTTGTTATTTTTTTTTTAAACTATTTTTTCACTTGTCCCATTTATAACTAAATTTGCCCGGGGTTACAAATAAATAAAACCCTGTAATTAGGTATACCCAAAATTGGCCTAAAATTCGTTTTTAACAAAATTAATTTAGCCCCCCTACGGAAAATAATTTACCAAAAATCAGGGAATTATCGGATTTTAATGAAATTTTCAGTGTTTATTTATCAATGAATGATCTTTATAATGCGTTATTTATTTTATTTCAAAACTTTCTCATTTTTTTCAGGTCACTTAATTTTTACCCCCCCTTACTTTGGGAGTGTAAAATCTTGGCGAGTTGATCCTTGATTGATACTAATTACAGTAGAAATAAAAAGATAAAAGACCGAAGTTGTAAATAGAAAAAAAAGATTTAAGTGGAATATTTTATAAGAAAATAAGTACCGAAAATCGGAAAATAAAATGTTAAAAAACAATAAATAATTAATTTTTTGGAGATTTCTTTTTTACTCATTTCGATAATAATTTAATTTTATCTTATAAAAGAAAAAATTATACATTCAATATTTTTTATGCTTAAAATGGGGGGGGGGG
>CM042177.1:47771143-47785017 GCA_023376005.1 Doryteuthis pealeii
TTTGTAACCTATTTTTGTCTGTAAAAGGAATTCTTCCCAACTCCTAAAAATTGGTTTATGAAAGCATTTTTGCCCATGAAATCTAAAAATTCTATCAAAAAAGTCTTAAAGTCAATCAATTTTAAGTTATTGATGATTTCTGATTTTTTTCCCCTAGCAAGATCAATATCCTTACTGCATATATGACAATTTTTTTTGTATTTTATAATTAAAAAGAAAAGAGACATATTTCAAAATATTTTTTTCAAATGTTTTTTCTTCTCCTGTGTGTGTCATATAGGGTCTCCAATTTTACCCTCCATAAAAATGATGATCTGCACAAAAGAATATATATAGATAGATAGATAGAAACAGACTGAGATAGATAGATATAGATATAGAAATAGATAGATAGATAGATAATAGATAGATAGATAGATATTAATATAGATAAAAACAGACTATAGATAGATAGGAATGATAGATAGATAGATAGATAGAAACAGATGAGATAGATAGATAGATAGATAGATAGATAGAAACAGACTGAGAGATAGATAGATAGATAGAGATAGATAGATACAGATAGAGTAGATAGAAACAGACTGAGATAGATAGATAGATAGATAGATAGATAGATAGATAGAAACAGACTGAGATAGATAGATAGATAGATAGATAGATAGATAGAAACTGACTGGGAGAGAGAGCTAATAATAATAATAATAATGATAAGTGTTGGATGTGTGCAGAGAAAGGAAATGATTTGTCAAATGATAAGCTAGTGCAGCAAATTAGTACAAAGAGAGTACAAGACTAAGCACGACTGGGTGGGAAAGGTGATCCACTGAGAACTGTGCAAAAAATTAAATTTTGACTATGCTAGCAAATGGTATATGCACAAACCGGAATCCGTTCTACAAAATGAGACGCATAAAATTAACCGGGGCTTTAAGGTACTGACAGATAACCTAATACCGTCCGGAAGACCTAGTGTTAATTGACAAGAAGAGAAAATGATATCTATTTGATTTTGCTGTTCCGGTGGACCCTTAGAGTGAAAATGAAAGAAAACGAAAAGATATAAAAAATACTTGGACCTTGCCAGAGAGCTGACATAGCTGTGGACACATGAAGGTGTTGGTGGTACCAATTGTATTTGGAACACTTGGGACAGTCTCCTAAGCCTTGGAAAAAAAGACTGGGGTAATTGGGTATCAGAATATGTTTTCTCTCTTCTGTGTGAGTGTAGTTTTTTGGTAGGAGAAAGTCTCTCTCTCTCTCTCTCTCTCCACATTCAGTTGTATGTATTTACCAACTCTTCTGCACGAGCAGGATGTGACACAAGGTCAATTTTTGCGCAGAGTTTACCAGGTTGAAATTTAAAGTTTTCCTTCTTGACCAGTTTCTGTAGCAAGGTTGAAGTATAAAATAAAACACGAAGATAAAAGTCTGTTCTCAAGGTTTGTAAAGTATGAAGATAACCATGAGTGTGGCAGACAGGTTAAGAGTTAAAGAATAAAGCAAACAACTAGAATTTGAATAAAAGACATGTATTACAGACATAAAACAATAGGGTTGTAGACTTTTTGGTTTATCTGCACAAATGTTTACAATTTGTCCACTTAACTGAAATCCTGAGGTAGGGTATTATCGAAGCCCCATAGCATCTGATAGTTCGGATATGATAGACGTTCTATTTTGACGTCTGACTCCACTGCTGGTTGTTGAGGAAGAGATGGAGCGACCCTTTTTTTAGGTCTGTCTCTGTTGAAGGCTGAATTAGAAGAGGGGGAAAGAATTTGCCTTTTCGGCTTTACCACCAAAGTATGCTGGCTTGTGATTGGTTGGTTTGATACAGAGGCTCGTAGACAAGGATGATAACCCCTACCTCAGAATTCTTATTAGAAGAGCCTAGTCTGCCTGACTATTTACCAATAATTGGTGGGAGAATAGCAGGATTCATACCTTTTCCAAGGGTATTAGGGCCATATGAAATGCTATCAGCCTCGTCAAGGATTTGAACACCTTTTTGCTGTGTCTATTTCCTTCAACAACAACAATTACACTATGGTAACACTATGAATAAATTTAACACTGAATTTTTTTGTTGTTCCTTCCTTCATTCAATTTCAGACAACAAGATCAGCCCAGAGAAATATGGGCATAGGGAATTACACAAGTGCTCCCATGACTACTGGTACTCTCTTCATATAAACACTAGACAATTCTTTAGCCTCATTACTAAGATACCTTGGCCAGAGTGGACCTGGGAGTAATGGCAACAAAAGGGTACTCCACACTCCCCAGATCTCGAGAACTGAAACCTCATAATGATACATTTGGTGTTATACTGAGGACATAACTAGCAGAGGTGATTTGATTAATTGATTTTAATGTTTGTAAAGTGATGTACAAAATTCACTAGGTTTTTTATACCCTGTATATATGAGGGTGAGACAGAAAGTAATGCCATTTTGTTTAGAACAACACAGGACCATGTATCATACATCAAAATGAAGCTGGTCCTCTGTGGATCACATCCCTACTTCTCCACATAGGTGAGTCAAAAAGTAATGTAATTTTGTTTAGGACAGGTATAATTACCAACATAGGAACATGTATCATACATCAAAATGATGCTGGTCCTCTGTGGATCACATCCCAACTTCTCCACATAGGTGAGTCAAAAAAGTAATGCCATTTTGTTTAGGACAGGTATAATTACCAACACAGGATCATGTATGATACATCAAAATGAAGTTGGTCCTCTATGGATCACATCCCTACTTCTCCACATAGGGTAGTCAAAAAGTAATGCCATTTTGTTTAGGACAACACAGGAACATGTATCATACATCAAAATGAAGCTGGTCCTCTGTGGATCACATCCCTACTTCTCCATATAGATGAGTCAAAAAAGTAATGCCATTTTGTTTCTTTAATGTTTGTAAAGAGATCATTTTAATAAAGAGAAATTAATTATTGAAGTGTTTCACACTTACAAATATGTTTTTTCTTCTCCTCTGTGTCCTCCAATTTCACACTCCAGAAAAATGCTGATCCACACATAAGAATATGGTTTCCCTGCTAAGCGTGTGTGTATGTGCATATGCACGCCTGCAACTTTTTAAATTGTAACATTTTGAAAATGTTGCCCCACATTGAGAAAGAAACAAACAAACACAGGAAGGAAGAAAGAAAGAAAGACTAAACAATGAAATATAAGGAGATAAGAAAGAAAGAAAAGAAAGAAAGAAAAACAGTAGAATTGAAATAAATGAAGAAACAATTTTTACTATAAAAATGCATTGGAAATAATTTCCACAATAAAAATATATTGGAAATGATTTTTACTATGAAAATGCATTGGACAATGATTTTTACTATGAAAATGCATTGGACAATGATTTTTACTATGAAAATGCATTGGACAATGATTTACTATGAAAATGCATTGGACAATGATTTTTACTATGAAAATGCATTGGAAATGATTTTTACTATGAAAATGCATTGGACAATGATTTACTATGGAAAATGTATTGGACAATGATTTTTACTATAAAAATGCATTGGACAATGATTTTTCTATAAAAAATGCATTGGACAATGATTTTTACTATAAAAATGCATTGGACAATGATTTTTACTATAAAAATGCATTGGACAATGATTTTTTTACAATGAAAATGCATTGGACAATAATTTTTACTATGAAAATGCATGGACAATTGATTTACTATACAATGATTTTTACTATAAAATGCATTGGACAATGATTTTTACTATAAAAAATGCATGGACAATGATTTTTACTGATAAAAATGCATTGGACAATGTTTTTACTATGAAAATGCATTGGACAATGATTTTTACTATGAAATGCATTGGACAATGATTTTTACTATGAAAATGTATTGGACAATGATTTTTTACTATAAAATGCATTGGACAATGATTTTTTACTATGAAAATGTATTGGACAATGATTTTTACTATAAAAATGCATTGACAATGATTTTTACTATGAAAATGTATTGGACAATGATTTTTACTATAAAAATGCATTGGACAATGATTTTTACTATAAAAATGCATTGGACAATGATTTTTACTATAAAAATGCATTGGAAATAATTTCCACAATAAAAATATATTGGAAATGATTTTTACTATGAAAATGCATTGGACAATGATTTTTACTATAAAAATGCATTTAGAAATAATTTCCACAATAAAAATATATTGGACAATGATTTTTACTATGAAAATGCATTGACAATGATTTTTACTATTGAAAATTGTATTGGACAATGATTTTTACTATAAAAATGCATTGGACAATGATTTTTACTATGAAAAATGTTATTGGACAATGATTTTTACTATAAAAATGCATTGGACAATGATTTTTACTATGAAAATGTATTGGACAATGATTTTTTACTATAAAAATGCATTGGACAATGATTTTACTATAAAAATGCATTGGAAATGATTTTTACTATAAAAATGCATTGGACAATGATTTTTACTATAAAAATGCATTGGACAATGATTTTTACTATAAAAATGCATTGGAAATGATTTCCACAATAAAAATATATTGGAAATGATTTTTACTATGAAAATGCATTGGACAATGATTTTTACTATAAAAATGCATTAGAAATAATTTCCACAATAAAAATATATTGGAAATGATTTTACTATGAAATGCATTGAACAATGATTTTTACTATAAAAATGCATTGGAAATAATTTCCACAATAAAAATATATTGGAAATGATTTTTACTATGAAAATGCATTGGACAATGATTTTTACTATGAAAATGCATTGGAAATGATCTTTACTATAAAAATGCATTGGAAATGATTTTTACTATAAAAATGCATTGGACAATGATTTTTACTATAAAAGTGCACTGGACAATGATTTTTACTATGAAAATGCATTGGACAATGATTTTTACTATGAAAATGCATTGGAAATGATTTTACTATGAAAATGCACTGGAAATGACTTTTACTATAAAAATGCATTGGAAATGATTTTTATTATAAAAATCCATTGGAAATGATTTTTAGTATAAAAAATGCACTGGAAATGATTTTTACTATAAAAATGCATTGGACAATGATTTTTTACTATAAAAATGCCTTTTAATATGAAAATGCACTGGAAATGATTTTTACTATTAAAATGAACTGGAAATTATTCTTACTTTAAAAATGAATTGAAAACGATTTGTACTATAAAAATGCATTAGAAATGATTTTTACTATAAAATTAACTGGAAATGATGTTTACTATAAAAATGCATTGGACAATGATTTTTACTATAAAAATGCATTGGAAATGATTTTTACTATAAAAATGAACTGGAAATGATTTTTACTATAAAAATGCATTGGACAATGATTTTTACTATAAAAATGAACTGGAAATTATTTTTAATATAAAAATAACGAGAATAAATAGATGTGTGAAAAATGGTTTAATGGCATCTATTTTTTATTTTATTTTTTAACATCATCAAATCTTTTCCTTGTTTTTTTATTTTATTTTTGTTTCATTTTTAGAATCTTTTTTCAAATCAGTCATATGTTTTGAATTTGACATGCATGCATTTATAACTTAATTTATAACATAATGTCCTGACCCACACACTTAAGTAGAAAATGGTTTCTCTCCTCTATGTCCACATGCAGTTCTTCAAATGTACAATATGGTTTGTCTCCCTGTGTGTATATGGATGTAACTTTTGTAACATTACAAGAAAATAGTTTCTCTATTATGTGGTCTTTCAATTGCACTTTTTGTGAAAATACTGATCCACACACTTGAGGAGAAAATGGTATCTCTCCAATACACTTACATGCAGATTTTCAAATGTATCATACGTGATAATGTTGATCCACATGTGTTACAACAAAATGCTTTCTCTACAGTGTGTTTGCATATGGCGTTTTAAACTGGAATTATGTGAAAATGCTGTTCCACATACCTCACAAGAAAATGGTTTCTCACCAGTGTGTGTTCGCATATGACTTTTCAAATTTCCCCTCTGTGAAAATGCTGATCCACAAACTTCACAAGAAAATGGTTTCTCTCCATTGTGTGTTCGCATGTGGCCTTTTAGTAGTTCCCTTCGTGAAAATGCCAATCTACACACTTCACAAGAATATGGTTTCTCTCCTGTGTGCATTCGTATATGGTCCTTTAATTGTACCCTCCATGAAAATGCAAGTCCACACACATGACAAGAATAAGGTTTCTCTCCTGTGTGCGTTCGCATATGACTTTTCAGATTTGAATTCACCGAAAAAGCTGATCCACACACTTCACATGTGAATGGTTTCTCTCCGGTGTGTGTTCGCATGTGCTCTTTCAATTGTTCCTTTCTAGAGAATGATGATCCACACACTTTACAAGAAAAAGGTCTCTCTCCAGTGTGCGTTTGCATGTGGTTTTGCAAATGAGCTCTTTGTGAAAACGCTAAATGGCACACTTCACAAGAAAACGGTTTCTCTCCTGTGTGTATGCGCATGTGATTTTTCAAATTTCCTCTCATCGAAAACGATGATACGCACACTTCACAAGTAAACGGTTTCTCCCCAGTGTGTGTTCGCATGTGGTTTTTCAAACTCCCACTCTGTGAAAACGCTAATCCACACACTTCACAAGAATACGGCTTCTTTCCAGTTTGTTTTTGGATCTGGCTTTTTGAAGTGGAACTCTCTAAAAATGAAGATTCACATGCTGTGATCAATGGATCTTTCTCATCAGGGCATCTTTGCATTTGAGTGTCCATGTTTTTTTTTGGTGGGGTAGGGTTAGTGATGCTCACGTGATAAGAATTGGGTTTCTTCTCTGTGTCTTGTTTGCATGTATAATTTAAAATGTGAGTTTAGTAAAAATGATGATGTACAATCTTTTCATGGTTTTAAACAGTGTTTCCCAAAGTGGGTGTACAACCACCCATGGGTTATTGGAAATATCTAGGGGGTAGTGAGGCAAAAGTGGCAGTATGAAGGGGGCGTGACAGAGTGGTAGTAGAAGCTTACTTGATAAGTGTTAAGATTTTTTCTCTTAACTAGCAAAGCTACCCACCATTGCCCAGGATTTAAAAAGTTAAAAATAAATCTCTTACCTATATTTATATATAGATTAATAGAAATTCTTTTTCTTTATAATTCTAATTCTTTATGTATTCTTGTTTTTATTTTATTTTTATTATTATTATTGTTTGTAATCTTTTATTTTATTTGTCTTTTTTTATTTGCATTTTATTATTATTTTATCCTTTATCAACTTGTTTTATTTATTAATCATTTTTTAGAAATTATTTGTTTAATATATCATTGGTGTCGCCTTTATCATATTTTTATTTAGCTTTTCTTATTGAAAATAAAAAGTAAAACTTTTTAACCTTTTCTCATATCTATAATTTGTCGGGGTCATTGGAAATATCTAGGGGGTAGTGAGGCAAAAATGGGCAGTGTGGAGGGGGCGTGACAGAGTGGCAGTAGAAGCAGTTAATAAATATCTTGTTTTTCACAAAATTGAAATGACAAAATATATGTCATGGATACTAAGGTAAAGGAACATGTATGCAGTTTATACAGATTAAAATGAATCACATAGTTAAAAATCAGTCAATGTTTGCTTGATGCCTGTACATAACACTTACAGTGGTACACCAGTTACCACATGCTGTTGTTTTCAATTTGAAGCATACAAAAAATAGTGTGTGTTCGCATGTGTGTATGAGGGGTGCACAAGGAATCCATTGGGAATTCACGGGGGTGTTAGTCTGAAAAAATTTGGCATCACTGGTTTTAAGTATTCTTATCTGATACTAATAATTGTATGGTTTCAAGTAATTACTTCCATTTATTAGGTTTTCTTGGAATTGACACCTTTCCATAAACTCTGTGAATATGCAGATCCACACACCTTGCAAGAAAAGGTCTTCTCCTCTGTCTTGTCCTTTTCTGCATTTGATATCTGTAAATAAAGAAAATAGGAGAATTGCTTTATTCACAGTGAGAAAATTAGAATAAGTCATTTTGTGTTTCAATTAAGTTACGTCTCATGTCATTTATAAATTTACAAAATCAATATAATTCTTTAAGAAACATAGTTAAATGCAATATAATTTAAGTGCAGGAAGTTTTATCTGTGTTTAAAATTTATTTCTCAGAAAGAAAAGGAGACTCCATTATTGATATGTTGTATGAGGTGGTTTAAAAGGAGTAAAAACAAATAGTGAGATGTTATCATTTACTGCTTTCCTTTCTTCCTTTTTTCTTTTCTTTCTTCCTTCCTAGGCTGTTCAACAAATTATGGTCATGCTGAAAGCACTGATTCCCATTAGATCACTGAAGTTAAGCAGCAATGAGCCAGTCCAATACTTAGATGGGTGACCACTTAAACAACTAAGCACTGTAAGTATGAAAAGTAACCTGAGTCCTTTGTGTATCAAAAATGGCTTGATTCGGCATTAAATGATACAAAAAAGGTTTTGTCAATGGAGTTGCTTGACACTTTATCAAAGAATAATGATAATTGAATTTTCTATTGACTCATGTGACCATTTTCGCTACCCACAATGCCTTGTTTTCTTTCCATTGTTTATAATACTAGGATAGGAGGAAGAACTATAACAATGATTTTTACATTGGACATGATTTTTACTATAAAAATACATTGGAAATGATTTTTACTATAAAAATGCATTGGACAATAATTTTTACTATAAAAATGCACTGGAAATGATTTTTACTATAAAAATTCATTAGAAATGATTTTCACTATAAAAATGCATTGGACAATGATTTTTACTATAAAAATGCATTAGAAATGACTTTTACTATGAAAATTCATTGGAAATGATTTTTACTATGAAAATGCATTGGACAATGATTTTTACTATAAAAATGCATTGGAAATGATTTTTACTATGAAAATTCATTGGAAATGGTTTTTACTATAAAAATGCATTAGAAATGATTTTTACTATAAAAATGCATTGGAAATGATTTTTAATATGAAAATGCATTGGACACTGATCTTTACTATAAAAATGCAATGACAATGATTTTTTACTATAAATGCATTATGATTTTACTATAAAAATGGCATTGGACAATGATTTTACTATGAAAATGCATTGGGAAATGATTTTACTATGAAAATGCATTGGACAATGATTTTTACTATAAAATGCATTGGACAATGATTTTTACTATAAAAATGCATTGGACAATGATTTTTACTATGCATTGGATGATGGAAATGATTTACTATAAAAATGCATGGACAATGATTTTCTATAAAAATGCATTGGACAATGATTTATACTATAAAAATGCATTGGACAATGATTTTTACTATAAAAATGCATATGAATTGATTTTGTTAGCATTTGTGAAAAAATAATTTTCACTAATGATGAATATTGTTATTGTTCTTTTTTTAAATAAAATTTTGAAAAATATCAATTTTTAACTTGATCACATGATTGGTACATATAATCTATTAAAATTCAATAGCGAATTCTTTTTTTAAATAAATACTATTTAATCAGAAGTTTATGAATATTTTATTTACGATGAATTTAGAAAAATATAAAAAATATTAATTTTTGATTTTTGATTTGATAACATGAATATTTTTCACTTATGATAATTTTTTAAAAGTTATGTGCAGTATTTAAGTTTTAATGTAATAAAATACTATATTAAATTAGAAAAAAAAAACAAAACTAAATAAGAATGAATATAGAAATATTACATTTATTTTAATGTTATTTTAATTTATTTCTATATAAAATTATATATAGAATTACTTTTAATACATTTGAGAATAACATGATAGTATTAGATATCAGAAATTATCTATTAAGCCCAGTTTTGTTGAAGTCATTATGCAAATTATTCCCACCATATACTGTAAATCCTTATTAATCCCAGTTGAGAAACCAATCCTATATATGATTTTATGAAATTTAACATTTTTGAAAAAACAAATGATGTTATGAAATTGCTGACAGAAATCTGTTTCGACCTTGAAGACTTTCATCAACAACTCTACAGATTTATCAACACCACAAGTAATTTTGGACTTTTACATCTTTCTTCAAATACGCATGTGGACTTGTATATTATATTCTAATAGCTGAAATATACCCTAAACAATTTTGATACCCACTGTACACTTTTTATATAATTTTACAACAAACTCTTTTGAGTTTTACTATAAACTATAATGGTTCTGATTTTTTAAAATTAAAAATAAAATTTATTTTATTTTTGAAACAGAACACGCATTTTAAAAAAATTTTTCAGCATTTGAATATAGCGTTCATTTGCAAACAGTCTTCTAACGGATATTTTTCTTTTTCCCGTCTATGTTGCTCATGAAGATGACCAGTTTTATCGATTTGGTCGAAACAGATTTCTGTCAGCAATTACATAACTCATTTGTTTTTTCAAAAATGTTAAATTTCATACTGTCGGATTAATTTCCATCTATTTCTCATATGATTTTATGTATAAATCAATTAAAATAACATTAAAATAAGTGTAATATTTTTATCTGTATTCTTATTTAGTTTCATTTGTCTTTCTAATTTAATATATTTTATTACATTAAAACTTGTGCTCAGTGGGTGTATGGGTAATATATCAACAACAAGAGGAATTTGAGAATAACATGATAGTATTAGAAATTAGTAAAAGCAAATAATTATTTATTAAACCCAGTTTTGTTAAAATCATTATGCAAATTGTTGGATTTTATAAGTCCATATTTTTATTATTAATAAATATATTTGATGTGACATCAGCAGGAGCTCAAAACTCCACCCACTTCCGCCCAAGGTTTGTTCCCGCCTTTTTTAACCCTTGTAAGAAATTAAATCAGTTCGTAATAAACCATTGTTGAATTTACCTCGTGTGTTAACGTCTCCTGACATTATCTATTTAACCGTGTGTGTCCATCTCCTCACCTTATTTTTACCTATTGTAAATTCTGTTATTGCACGCATTATTTCCACTATGCAACACTCTGATGAATATCCAACATCAACACAAATTATTCACATCATATACTAAGTAAATCTTTATTTCTTAGAGATATCTATCACATATTTCAATATTGTAAATGCATTAATAATATGGTCAGTTGTGAGGTAAATATAACTCGGCTAGACTTTAATAGAGATATCATTAATAAAGATGCTATATTAAGATTAAATAATGACTATTTCATAATTGTTGAGACTATAACTTAAATAACTAAGGACATCGTGACGTCAGTGGTGACGTGGTTTCAGTTACAGACAGAAAGTTATATAATCTCCATTGTAATAAGATTAATACTAGGGTGCTTTGGGGTGCTTATTATTTGGGGTGCTTTGGGGTGCTTGATACTAATTATTTGTAGGCCATAATCACTTGATTACATGAGTCAGAGTCGGAGATGCCAAAAATAGAGGAATCAGAGTTGGTGATATAAAGAAAAACAAATGAAACTCCTCTTACCTCGGGCTAGGAAAAGATAAATGGCGCCCGAATGTCTGTACTCTTTTATAAGAGTACAGACCGGAAGTGAGGTGGTTTGTGGGAGAGGAGTGGAGAAATAAATGTGCTGAATTTCTTGGCAGTCAGGAATGAGGTGATTGCGAACCGACCGTCGAATGAGGTGATTGCGAGCAAACACAAAGATTTAACAGAGATTTCACGGAATAGAGATTTTACAAGCTATTTCGGCAAATGCACTTATTAGCTGTTCCTTATAAGATCAGCATCTTCCTGATCTCGCTCGCTCGTCTCCAAGTACAGGGCCAACACGTCACCCTCCAAAAATAACAGAATCATCGTAGCGACGTCAGTGATATTCTGTAGCTTAGCAACCAGCTGAACCTTTTTCAACCACGCAATAACGTCTCCATCCCCACAAAAAGGCTTGATTATGTTGCTCAATTGTGCAGAAGCCATCGTTGCCGAAAATAGCTTGTAAAATCTCTATTCCGTGAAATCTTTGTTAAATCTTCGTGTTTGCTCGCAATCACCTCGTTCGACGGTCGGTTCGCAATCACCTCCTTCCCCGACTGCCAAGAAATCGGCTCATTTATTTCTCCACTTCTCTCCCACAAACCACCTCACTTCCGGTCTGTACTCTTATAAAAGAGTACAGACATTCGGGCGCCATTTCTTTTCCTAGCCCAAGGTAAGAGGAGTTTCATTTGATTTTCTTTATATCACAGTTTTGTGTTCCGATTCCACAGCCTGGTTTTAGTATAGTGGAATAAGTTTAGTGCGGTAATTGTCTGGTACGAAAAAGAAAGAAAATAGAGGGGAAAATAAATTCAACTTGTTGAAGAGAGGGGGGGGTCAACAATGTCGTCGCCGTCACAAAATCTACAGCACAAAAAAAATCCGTCGTCGTTGTCGTACAATCACCAACTCTATTATCATCAGAAGCTGAAAAATCGCAACTCCTTGCTGTCGTCACCCACCTCTACTTATACAAGATTTTCCTTCAACATCCGGGTGTCTGCACCCCACGCATGAGATTCCCGAGCCAATCCTAGCTGCCGGAATCTTCGTAGCCATCATCCGGGCACCTGGCGCTTACATTATTGTGAATTCGGTGCCAATGTGTCGCCGTTCGCATTCCGAAGGACGCGGGTTCGATTCCACATGCAGGCAAAGCCTAGCCCGCTTCCTTCGAGAATACGGCAGGCCACTCACTCGTGTTCTCTTTCACACCCTGGTTTTAGTATAGTGGGTATAAGTTTAGTACTGGTAATTCTTTTTAAATTTTGGTACCACAAGCTTGTAGAAAATACCAAGGAAGTATAACTGGGTTGAGGGGCTGATGCTATTCTTTCCTTGGTCATAGCCTAATCAGGAATTATAAAAAAAGGTTTTTGTTTTTTTATGAATATAGTGTAATGGTTATCATCTTAGAAATGGACATGCAAGACAACATCGTCGACGAAAAAACAAATTACGGTCATAAAGGAGGATCCAATTTATGGTTAAATTGTAAAACGAACCCCCACTTTAAAACTAAGCATTCTCACAAAATAAAAACTTTTAGAATATACACATTGAAGTGAATATTAAAATAAATAAATAAAAATATATTAGTATTGTAAAAATAACGGGTGCAAGAAAAATAAAACATTTAATACAAAAACACGGACATAAAATGGGGGTTCAGTTTATTTATGGTAGGTATTTACGAGCAAATAGTCCTTTATTACCTATATTTTTTTTTATTTTTTATACGTTTTTATTTTAGAGTACCAAAGCCAAAAAGAAAAGAAATAACAACAACAAAAAGTAATATTCAACTTTTTTACTTAAATTCCTGCCATAATAGGCTTGGGCATTTTATGGAAGGGAATTTACGAGTAAAAAGTTGAAGTTGTAAAAACGAACCCCCACTTTAAAACTAACTATTCCCACAAAATAAAAACTTTTAGAATATACACATTGAAGTGAATATTAAAATAAATATAGGAAATATATTTAGTATTGTAAATAACGGGTGCAAGAAAAAAAAACATTTATGCAAAAACACGGACATAAGATGGGGTTTTAGTTTACCATAATGTTTACATTTGTAAATAATCGAACTGCCTACTTTAGAATTAGGTAAAACAGAAATGTTCACACAAAATACCGTTAAAATTAATATATTTTGAAAACAAACGTTCACTACAGGATTAAATCAAATTTTAAACAGTGTAAATAAAAATAAATCTTTCTCTAAATACAAATAAATACGTATTTTTATTTGTAAAGAAAGAAAGAATTAAATGTTGATACTTACTTCTTTCGATATTAATTCGGTCTGATTTATCTCTCTCT
>CM042177.1:47785117-47827452 GCA_023376005.1 Doryteuthis pealeii
TGGAACGATAATAACATACATGTACAGGAGAAAGAACATGTACAATACATATACAAATATTGGTTATAAACAAGGATACCCAAATGTACCTAACTATAAATGTTACAGACATGAACTAAAAGGATAGTCGCATGCTGCTATAAAGGAGTTACTTATATTGTAAGGGGGGCAAGCACCCAGAGAAGGGGGTAGATAGACGCTAGCCATAGCAGTTCGTTGAGAAGATCCACAAAAGGAGAGAAGAGTTCAAATAAGGCGCTTAAATACTAGAGGTCCCCTAGTTGAAACAAACGGCAAACGCAGCGGGAAGATAACTCTTCCAGACAAAAGGGAAGATAATCCCTACACTCTCATCAATTCTACTTAATCATTACATGAACATTGCAGGACCTTGCCAGATCTCTTTATCTTGTATTTTTTATCAATAACGTTGTTATGTTAATGTAGGAGTCTTTGTCTTTCTGCCTTTACATTTGTGTTGTAGGGATATCTTCTATTTGCCTGGAAGAGGTTATGTTCCCGATATGTTGCCATTTGTGGCCACAGGAGACCTCTTGGTATTTAAGGCGGCTGTCATTCAAATCTTCCTTCCTCTTTCCTGGCCTGACTTCTCAACGAGATCATATGGGTTTAGCTTATGTCTACCAACGCTTCTCGTTGCGGGCTTCGGCCCTCAACACTGGCACTCACTGCTAGTAAGTCTCTTATACAATATAATGACTATTCCTTTAGTCATGTATCCGTGCTCGTTTTTATTACATTAGGTATCTCTTGATACTAAATATCTTGATTTACCATTCTGAAATAGCTACCTCTTTATTATCTTATATGTGTAATCTATGTACTTTAAGTATCTATCAAACCTTGTCGGAGTTGTATGTTCTCTCAATAACTATGAATCTTACATGTCCTCGTAGTGTGATGAGTAAATTGCCCAATTACATTACACTCATAAACTTATAACCTCCAAATCATCCACTATAAGGACAAAACAGATTGAAACATCAAATTATTCACATCAAGCTGATCTTAAAAATACAGACAAATAAAAACAAATCTCTGAGAATTTTTTGGAAATATCTTTATATTGAAATCTCATCTTCATGTTTTAAAAATCCAGAAAGTTTTATTAAAATCAGGTCAATAATACTGGGACATGCTATGCCAAAAATGTTGAAGGGAGGGGGTAAGGAAAAAATGCTGATGATGCAAAAAAAATCTCGGGTACCTCTAAAGAGAGGGGCCTAAAAATGCACAATGCTTTCTTTTCGATACACCATACATCAGCTCCTAATCACACCGCTAAAAGAAAATATTGATGTCATATTTCAAACCGTCTTCTTTTTCAAACTTCAAATAAGCAGGACTGATCAACAGAAGACTATCACTCGCTTTTCTCGTTATCGCTTTATTTTTTTTGTGCATAAAAATTTCTTATTACCTTCCATATACCAACAAATGCCCTGAAGCATGAATACTAATTAATAGATCGAAACACTGCAGCTGTTGGCCAAAAAACTCACCACTTAACTCATTTATACCTGTGTTTTTCAATCTTTCTAACTATATATATATATATATATATATATATATTATATATATTAGAATAGATTTAGATAGATTTTAGATAGATAGAAGATAAATAGATAAGATAGATAGATAGATAAAATGGTAGAAAACACAGATTGTTAAATGAATTATTTTCACAACTTTTCATTGCTAATATTTGCCAAATATTCGATTTCACAAAAAATCTTCATCAGAGCATAATGCATAATTGTGACTGTTTTAAGAGCTGAAGTTTTTAAACCAGATTCTCAAGAGAGATACAGAGAATATATATATATATTATATATATATATATATTATATATATATATATATATATATATATATATATATATAAGGGATAAGTTACTATAAAAAAAATCACCTAGTACTTTTCAAATACTTTCAACTTTCAACTAAACTCTGAGATGGAATTTTACTTCCGAAAATATTAGTTTTGAAAAAAAAAAACAAAGTTAAATTAAAATTCAACACATTATTGCATTGTTAAATTGCCTTCAAAATCTTATATATTATAGTATATAAATATAATAATTATATATATATATATATATATATATATACAAATGAATTATTATACATTATAATATAATAATTAAGCATAACATTTGTTATCTGATTAAATATAATATATCGATATCTACATCTGTTGATAAGTAAATGTAATGCTTAGGTAACGGAAGGTAAATTTTCACAGTATCACAGTTTTCATTAAGGGACCTCCTGCCCTTTTCGGCATATATGTAGGGTATTTAAACTTTGAACCCCCAACCTGTTAAAATACTATTATTCATCTGATTTTTTTGTGATTAAAAAAAGATGATTGGGCTTTAAAAGCAGTGGATATATATTTGTTGCGACAAAGGGAGCAGAATCATAGAAATAAATGACTATGAAATTTACTCCCTGAATCACGTTTTTTTAGAAATATTCCCATCAATTTATAAACAACGTGATGCTTAAATTTGAATTCAACCGATAAAATTTAGTTTATTAAAACTTTACATTTTTATCACTTTTTAGTTAAGGTGCCATTTCGTAAAGAAATGGGCGAAAATCAGACGAATTATATGAAAAAAGTAAGTATCACCATTAATTTCTTTCTTTTCTTTACAAATAAAAATACGTATTTATTTGCATTTGTAGAGAAAGATTTTATTTTTATTTACACTGCTTTAAAATTTGATTGTTAATCCTGTTAGGAACGTTGTTTCAAAAATATATTAATTGTTTAACGCCACCTTAGTATTTTGTGTAACATTTCTGTTTACCTAATTCTAAAGTAGGCAGTTCGATTATTTACAAATTGTAAAATTATGGTAAAACAAACCCCCATCTTATGTCCGTGGTTTTTGCAGTAAATGTTTATTTTTCTTGCCACCCGATTATTTCAATACTAAATATATTTCTATATTATTTTAATATTCCTTCAATGTGTATATCTAAAAGTTTTTATTTTGTGGGAATAGTTAGTTTTAAATGGGGGTTCGTTTTTACACTTTCAAACTTTTTACTCGTAAATCCTTCCATTAAAAATGCCCAAGCCTAATTTATGGCAGGAATTTACGAGTTAAAAAGTTGAATATCACTTTTTGTTGTTGTTATTCTTTACTTTTTGGCTTTGGCTACTCTAAAATAAAAACGTATAAAAAAATAAAAAAAATATAGGTAATAAAGCGACTATTTGCTCCGTTAATTTCCTACCATAAAATAAACTGAACCCACCATTTTTATGTCCTGCTTTTTGGTTATTAATGTTTTATCTTGCACCGTTATTTTACAATACTAAATATATTTTATTTTATTTATTTTTAATATCACTTCAATGTGTATATTCTAAAGTTTTTATTTTGTGAGAATGCTTAGTTTTAAAGTGGGGTTCGTTTTACAATTTAACCATAAATTGGATCCTCCTTTATGACCGTCAATTTTGTTTGTTCGTCGACGATGTTTTGTCTTGCATGGTCCATTTCTAAGATGATAACCATTAACTATATTCATAAAAAACAAAAACTTTTTTTATAATTCTGATAGGCATGACCAAGGATAAGAATAGCATCAGCCCCTCAACCCAGTTATACTTCCTTTTGGTATTTTCTACAGCTTGTGGTACCAAAAATTTAAAAAGAATTACAGCCTACTAAAGCTTATACCCCTATACTAAAACCAGGGTGTGAAGAGAACACGAGGTTGAGTGGCTGCCGTATTCCGAAAGAAGCGGGCTAGGCTTTGCCTGGCATGTGAATCGAACCCGCGTTCCTTCGGAAATGCAACGGGGACACATTGGCACCGAATTCACATACTTACTGCTCCGGATGTAAGCGCCAGGTGCCCGGATGATGGCCTACGATAGATTGTCCGGCATCTAGATTGGCTCGGGAATCTTCATGCGTGGGGTGCAGGACACCCGGATTTGAAGGAAATCTTGTATAAGTAAGGTGGGGTTGACGACAGCAAGCATTGCCGATTTCAGCTTCTGATGATAATAAGAGTTGGTGAATTGTACGACAACGACGACGGATTTTTTTTCTGGTGCTGCTAGATTTGCTGACGCGACGACATTGTTGACCCCCCCTCTCTTCAACAAGTGAATTTATTCCCCACTCTATTTCTTTCTTTTTTTCGTACCAGACAATACGGCACTAAACTATTCCCACTATACTAAAACCAGGCTGTTGCGAATCGGAACACAAAAACTGTGATATAAAGAAATCAAATGAAACTCCTCTTACCTTGGGCGGAAAAGAAATTGGCGCCCGAATGTCTTTGTACTCTTTTATAGATACAGACCGGAAGTTGAGGTGCGTTTGCTGGAGAGAAGTGGAGAAATAAAATGAGCCCGATTTTCTGGCAGTCGGGGAAGGAGGTGATTGCGAACCGACCGTTCGAACGATGGTATTCCGAGCAAACACGAAATTTAACAGAGATTTCACGGATAGAGATTTTACAAGCTATTTTCGCAACGATTGGCTTCTGGACAATTGAAAACATAATCAAGCCTTTTTGTGGGGAGGAGAACGTTATTGCGTGGTGAAAAAGGTCACTGGTTGCCTAAGCTGACAAATAATCACTGACGCTCTGCCTCGATGATTCTGTTATTTTTTGGAGGTGACGCGTGGTCCTAGACTTGGAACGATGCGTAGACGAGATCAGGAGATGCTCGATCTATTACAGGAACAGGCTAATAAGTTGATTTGCCCCGAATAGCTTGTTAAAAAGTCTCTATTCCGTGAAATCTCTGTTAAAATCTTCGTGTTTAGCTCGCAATCACCTCATGCGACGGTCGGTTCGCAATCACATTCCTTTCCTCTACTTGCCCAATGAAAATTCAGCACATTTATCTCCACTCCTCTCCCACAAACCACCTCACTTTCCGGTCTGTACTCTATATAAAAGAGTACAGACCATTCGGGCGCCATTCTTTCCTAGCCGAGGTAAGGAGGAGTTTTCATTTGTTTTCTTTATACACCAACTCGATTCCTCTATTTTTGGCATCCCGACTCTGACTCATTGTAATCAGTGATTATGCCTACATATTGAAGCTTCAAGCACCCAAACGCAGCCCCAATAATCAAGCACCCCACACACCCTAGTTATTAGATCTTTATTACAATTGGAATAAATAACTAAGGACATCGTGACGTCAGTGGTGACGTGGTTTCAGTTACAGACAGAAAGTTATATAATCTCATTGTAATAAGATAATAACTAGGGTGCTTTGGGTGCTTATTATTGGGGGGTGCTTTGGGGTGCTTGATACTAATTATTTGTAGGCCATAATCACTTGATTACATGAGTCAGAGTCGGAGGATGCCAAAAAATAGAGGAATCAGAGTTGGTGATATAAAGAAAACAAAATGAAACTCCTCTTACCTCGGGCTAGGAAAAGAAATGGCGCCCCGAATGTCTGTACTCTTTTATAAGAGTACAGACCGGAAGTGAGGTGGTTTGTGGGAGAGGAGTGGAGAAATAAATGTGCTGAATTTCTTGGCAGTCGAGGAAGGATGTGATTGCGAACCGACCGTCGAATGAGGTGATTGCGAGCAAACACGAAGATTTAACAGAGATTTCACGGAATAGAGATTTTACAAGCTATTTCGGCAAATGCACTTATTAGCCTGTTCCTTATAAGATCAGCATCTTCCTGATCTCGCTCGCTCGTTTCCAAGTACAGGGCCAACGCGTCACCCTCCAAAAATAACAGAATCATCGTAGCGACGTCAGTGATATTCTGTAGCTTAGCAACCAGCTGAACCTTTTTCAACCACGCAATAACGTCTCCATCCCCACAAAAAGGCTTGATTATGTTGTTCAATTGTCCAGAAGCCATCGTTGCCGAAAATAGCTTGTAAAATCTCTATTCCGTGAAATCTCTGTTAAATCTTCGTGTTTGCTCGCAATCACCTCGTTCGACGGTCGGTTCGCAATCACCTCCTTCCCCGACTGCCAAGAAAATCGGCTCATTTATTTCTCCACTTCTCTCCCACAAACCACCTCACTTCCGGTCTGTACTCTTATAAAAGAGTACAGACATTCGGGCGCCATTTCTTTTCCTAGCCCAAGGTAAGAGGAGTTTCATTTGATTTTCTTTATATCACAGTTTTTGTGTTCCGATTCCACAGCCCTGGTT
This sequence comes from Doryteuthis pealeii, assembly GCA_023376005.1. NCBI lineage: Eukaryota > Metazoa > Mollusca > Cephalopoda > Myopsida > Loliginidae > Doryteuthis > Doryteuthis pealeii. Next base: position 47,791,316 of record CM042177.1, read on the forward strand.
TTAGTATAGTGGGAATAAGTTTAGTGCCGGTAATTGTCTGGTACGAAAAAGAAAAGAAAATAGAGGGGGAAAATAAATTCAACTTGTTGAAGAGAGGGGGGCAACAATTCGTCGCCGTCACAAAATCTACAGCACAAGAAAAAAATCCGTCGTCGTTGTCGTACAATCACCAACTCTATTATCATCAGAAGCTGAAAAATCGCAACTGCTTGCTGTCGTCACCCCACTCTACTTATACAAGATTTTCCTTCAACATCCGGGTGTCTGCACCCCACGCATGAGATTCCCGAGCCAATCCTAGCTGCCGGAATCTTCGTAGCCATCATCCGGGCACCTGGCGCTTACATCCGGACAGTAGTATTGTGAATTCGGTGCCAATGTGTCGCCGTTCGCATTCCGAAGGACGCGGGTTCGATTCCACATGCCAGGCAAAGCCTAGCCCGCTTCCTTCGAGAATACGGCAGGCCACTCACCTCGTGTTCTCTTTCACACCCTGGTTTTAGTATAGTGGGTATAAGTTTAGTACTGGTAATTCTTTTTAAATTTTGGTACCACAAGCTTGTAGAAAATACCAAGGAAGTATAACTGGGTTGAGGGGCTGATGCTATTCTTTCCTTGGTCATAGCCTAATCAGGAATTATAAAAAAAAGGTTTTGTTTTTTATGAATATAGTGTAATGGTTATCATCTTAGAAATGGACATGGCAAGACAACATCGTCGACGAAAAAACAAAATTACGGTCATAAAGGAGGATCCAATTTATGGTTAAATTGTAAAACGAACCCCCACTTTAAAACTAAGCATTCTCACAAAATAAAAACTTTTAGAATATACACATTGAAGTGAATATTAAAATAAATAAATAAAATATATTTAGTATTGTAAAATAACGGGTGCAAGAAAAAAAACATTTAATACAAAAACACGGACATAAAAATGGGGGTTCAGTTTATTTTATGGTAGGAATTTACGAGCAAATAGTCCTTTATTACCTATATTTTTTTTATTTTTTTATACGTTTTTTTTAGAGTACCAAAGCCAAAAAGAAAAGAAATAACAACAACAAAAAGTGATATTCAACTTTTTACTCGTAAATTCCTGCCATAAAATTAGGCTTGGGCATTTTATGGAAGGAATTTACGAGTAAAAAGTTGAAGTGTAAAAACGAACCCCCCACTTTAAAACTAACTATTCCCACAAAATAAAAACTTTTAGAATATACACATTGAAGTGAATATTAAAATAAATATAGGAAATATATTTAGTATTGTAAAATAACGGGTGCAAGAAAAATAAAACATTTACTGCAAAAACACGGACATAAGATGGGGGTTTAGTTTACCATAATGTTTACATTTGTAAATAATCGAACTGCCTACTTTAGAATTAGGTAAAACAGAAATGTTCACACAAAATACCCGTTAAAATTAATATATTTTGAAACAAACGTTCACTACAGGATTAAATCAAATTTTAAACAGTGTAAATAAAAATAAATCTTTCTCTACAAATACAAATAAATACGTATTTTTATTTGTAAAGAAAGAAAGAAATTAAATGGTGATACTTACTTCTTTCGATATTAATTCGTCTGATTTCGCATTTCTTTACAGAAATGCAACCTTAATAAAAAGTGATAAAAATGTAAAGTTTTAAATAAACTAAATTTTATCCGGTTGAATTCAAATTTAAGCATCACCGTTGTTTATAAATTGATGGGAAATATTTTCTAAAACAACGTGATTCAAGGGAGGTAATTCATAGTCATTATAATTTCTATGAATTCTCTCCCTTTGTCCAACAAATATATATCCACTGCTTTTAAAGCACCAATCTTTTTTTTTAATCACAAAAAAATCAGATGAATATAGTATTTTAACAGGGTTGGGGTCAAAGTTTAAATACCCTACATATATGCCGAAAAGGGAGGAGGGTCCCTTAATGAAAAACTGTGATACTGTGAAAATTACCTTGTACCTAAGCATTACATTTATTATCAAGATGTAGATATGATAATATTATATTTACATCAAGATAACAAATGTTATGCTTAATTATTTATATTATAATGATATAAATAATTCATTTGTATATATATATATATATATATATATATATATATATATATATATATATATATATAATATAAGATTTTGAAGGCAATTTACAATGCAATATGTGTTGAATTTATTTAACTTTTGTTTTTTTTTCAAAACTAAATATTTTCGGAAGTAAAATTCCATCTTCAGAGTTATTGAAAGTTGAAAGTATTGAAAGTACTAGGTGATTTTTTTTAGTACTTATCCCACTTATATATTATATATATATATATATATATATATATATATATATATATATATATATATATATATATATTCTCTGTATCTCTCTTGAAGAATCTGGTTTAAAAACATTCACATCTTAAAACAGTCACAATTATCATTATGCTCTGATGAAGATTTTTTTGATGAAATCGAAATATTGGCAATATTAGCAATGAAAAAGTTGTGAAAATAAATTCAATTTAACAACATCTGTGTTTTTCATACCATTTTATCTATCTATCTATCTATCTATTTATCTATCTATCTATCTATCTATCTATCTATCTATATATATATATATTATATATATATATATATATATATATATATTAAGAAAGATTGAAAAACACAGGTATAAATGAGTTAAGTGGTGAGTTTTTTGGCCAACGCTGCAGTGTTTCGATCTATTAATTAGATCATCTTCAGGGCATTTGTTGGTATATGGAAGGTAATAAGAAATTTTTATCACAGAATAACGAGAAAAGCGAGTGATAGTCTTTGTTGATCAGTCTGTTTAAAATTTGAAGTTTGAAAAAAGAAGACGGTTTGAAATATGACATCAAATATTTTCTTTTACGGTGTGATTATGGGACTGTGTAAGTGGGTGTATCGAAAAGAAAGCATTGTGCATTTTTTAGGACCCCCCTCTCTTTAGAGGTACCAGATTTTTTTTACAATATCACATTTTTTCCTTAAGCCCCCCTCCCCTTTTTTTGGCATACATGTCCAGTATCTAAACTTTGAACCTGATTTTAATAAAACTTTCTGGATTTAAAACAATGAAAGATGAGATTTCATATAAAAGATATTTTCCAAAAAATTCTCAAGAGATTTAGTTTTATTTGTCTGTATTTTTAAGATCAGGCTTGATGTGAATAATTTTGATGTTTCAAACTGTTGTCCTTATAGTGGATGATTTGGAGGTTATAAGTTTATGAGGTGTATGTAATTAGGCAATTTACTCATCACACTACGAGGACACTGTAAGATTCAAAGTTATTTGAAGAACATACAACTCCGACAAGGTTTGATAGATACTTAAAGTACATAGATACACATATAAGATAATAAAGAGGTACATATTCAAGAATGGTAAATACAAGATATTTAGGTATCAAAGAGATACCTAAATGTACATAAAAACGTAGCTACGGATACATGACTAAAGGATAGTCATATATTGTATAAGAGACTTACTAGCAGTGAGTGGCCAGTGTTGAGGGCCGAAGCCCCAACGAGAAGCGGGTAGACATAAGTCTAACCCATATGATCTCGTTGAGAAGCAGCAAGGAAAGAGGAGGAAGCATTTGAATCAGCCGCTTAAATACCAGAGGTCTCCTGGTGGCCACAAATGGCAACATATCGGGAAGATAACTCTTCCAGGCAAATAGAAGATATCCCTACAACACAAATGTAAAGGCAGAAAAGACAAAGAACTCCTACATTTAACAAACAAAACGTGTATTGATACAAAAATTACAATAATAGAGAATACTGGACAAGGTCCTGCAAATGTTCATGTAATGATATAAGTAGAATTGATGAGAGTGTAGGGATTATCTTCCCTTTGTCTGGAAGAGTTATCTTCCCGCTGCGTTGCCGTTTGTTTCAACTAGGGGACCTCTAGTATTTAAGCGCCTTATTTGAACCGGTCTTCCTCTTTTAGCTGGATCTTCTCAACGAACTGCTATGGGCTAGAGTCTATCTACCCCCTTCTCTGTGGGCTTTTGCCCCCCCCTTACATTACTGTAACTCCTTTATACAGCATGGACTATCCTTTAGTTCCATGTCTGTAACATTTATATGTTAGGTACATTTGGGTATCTTGTTTATACCTAAATATTGTATATGTATTACATGTTCTATTCTCCTGTACATTATGTATCTTATCGTTTCCATTGCTGTTATATATATTAAAGTTTTGTATCACAACGTGTCGGAATTGTATGTTCATTAATTAACTTTGAATCTTACAAGAGTCTCAAAATGAGAAAAAAGGGTTTTGTATTCAGAATCAAGGCAGCAGTCAGGTTATTAAGAAAGAAAGAGATAGTTTGTAGTACCTTCAGCAATAGGCGAAATGTTCTTAAAACAAGAGACGTGGACTCATTCAAGCAAGCTTGATCTTTCTGACTTGTTCTTTGAAAAGCCTGTTATTTATAGCTTCTGCATAGGCTCGAAAAAGGGTCTTTTTGATAAAACTTCTTTTTAGGTGCGAACGCCTCTGATTGGTTGAAAAATTATCATTTTTAATATTTCAATTTTTCTCTCTCATGCTGTGCCAATCCACATGCGCAAAGCGCTATTTTCATCATTTTATTTTTGTCCTTCAGAGCAATAACTTCCGGTTCACTACATCCTCATCTCCGCCACTGAATCCTCCAGTCTATTTTGAGACCCTAACGAGGCTCAGAGCAAGAATCCGACGAGTAAGACCCAACGTTTCAATTGACAATGTCCTCCTTCTACAAGACAATGCTCAACCACACACAAGCATCAGGACAAGGGAGAAAATTGCCTCATTAGGGTGGACAACTTTACCACATCCTCCATACTCACCAGAGTTACTCCTTTCAGACTATCATCTCTTCAACCTCATGAAAGGGGGTTTAAGAGGCAAGCATTATTCATGACAAACAAGTGAAATCTTTAGTGAAGTGGCTCAAAGAACAGTCAAAAGTATTTTACAGGGCAGGAATACATGCTCTCATTCGAAGGTGGAACATTGCTATTGAGAGAAACATTGACTATGTGGAGAAGTAGGGATGTAATCCATAGAGGACTGGCTTCATTTTGATGTATGATACATGTTTCTGTTAGTATTATCTGCGTTATTTGGACTATTGTCCTCATCTTCATTGTTATCTGTACAACGTTTCAGCCGATATGCCCTCTGGCCTTCTTCAGGTATTTCTTGTCGGACTCAGGAACCTTCTCGCACTTGGGAACCTTCTTTTCAGACTGGGGAATTTTCTTGTCATAATCGGGAACCTTCTCAGACCTGGGAACCTTCTTTATTCAGTCCACGGGGATATCCTGTTCTCATTCCACTAACCATAGCTGGGTAGGAGTTGTGTTAATTAATTTTTCTATGTTCCTGCCTCCGCTCAGGATTGAACCCAGAATCCAGAGATAACTGTAACTTAGAACTGTCTTAACCTAACTACCTTATCCACTAGGCCATGTGTCCAATTGGTTAGCAGAATGAGAACAGGATACCCCCGTGGACTGAATAAAGGGTTAGGTTCAAAGTTCCGTGATGGCTCCCGATTACGACAAGAAGGTTCCTGAGTCCAAGAAGGTTCCAGAGTCCGACAAGAAATACCTGAAGAAGGCCGGAGGGCATATCGGCCAAAACGATACAATGAAGATGAGGACAATAGTCCGAATAACGCAGATAATACTAATCATCAAGCCTCATCTCAAACATTCAGAGAAATAATAAAAGAGAATATTTAAATTTAAACAAAAAATTTATCGAAAATCATTAGGAACGTGATACATGATTTTTGGAAGTTTCTTGTTTAAATTAACTTGTTTATAATTTGATTTAATTATCTCCCTTGAATTAAATTTCGTTGTTTAGAAAACATTTCCTATCAATTATAAATGACGGCGATATTTAAATTAATTCAATCAGAAAAAAATAGCTTATTTAAATTTTACATTTTTATCATTTTTCATTAAGGTTGCATTTCTGTAAAGAAAAAAGAAATCAGACGAATTAATATCGAAAGAAGTAAGTATCAACATTTAATTTCTTTCTTTCTTTCTTTTACAAATAAAAATTACGTATTTATTTTTTATTTGTAGAGAAAGACTTATTTTTATTACTCTGTTTAAAATTTGATTTTGTCCCGTAGTGAATGTTTGTTGGAAAGTATTGTTGGGTATTTTGTTTTTAGTATTCTAAAGTGGGGGTTCGATTTACGATGTAAACATTATAATAAACTGCACCCCTACTTTATGTTTATCCTTTTAAAATAAACTTTTTTTTACTTGTACTCGTAATTTTACAGTACTAAGTATATTTCTTTATGTATTTTAATATTCATTTTAATGTATATATATATATTTTTTCATTTTTTGATAAGGATTCTGTGTCATTTGTGTAAAGTGGGGGTTCGATGTACAATCTAGGCATAATTGTAAACTGGACCCCCATTTTATGTCCATATTTATGCAAGTAAGAGCGTACTTTTTGAGGGGATTTTTTTCCCCATTATTCTCCGGCTGAAATCTAACAGCTGTAATTTTACATTACGGAAGCCTAAAAAAGAAACAAAATTATTTGAGATATATTTTCTATTTCTCTCCGAAAAAAGACCTAAGTGATATATTTAATTTAACTGATATTTAAAAAGAAATTAAAAGAATCTTTTTGTGAATTTATTTATTTATATGTAGTTTTCATCAAGGGAGATAATTTAAAGAAAATCAAAAAAATTACCAAAATACAAGGAATTGTCCGATTTTAATGAAATTTTTACTTTATTCATTAATGACTTAATTCTCTTTTATAGCAAAAATTGTTTCCAATGCATTTTTAGAGTAAAAATTATTGTCCAATGCATTTTTATAGTAAAAATCATTTCCAATGCATTTTTATAGTAAAAATTATTGTCCAATGCATTTTTAGTAAAAATCATTGTCCAATGCATTTTTATAGAAAAATTATTGTCCAATGCATTTTTATAGTAAAAATCAATTCATTTTTTCATTGTCCAATGCATTTTCCAATGCATTTTTATAGTAAAAATCATTGTCCAATGCATTTTTATAGTAAAATCCATTTTTATAGTAAAAATCATTATCCAATGCATTTTATAGTAAAAATCATTGTCCAATCCATTTTTATAGTAAAAATCAAATTGTCAATTTTTATAGTAAAAATCATTTCCAATGCATTTTTATAGTGCATTTTATAGTAAAAATCATTGTCCAATGCATTTTTTATAGTAAAAATTATTGTCCAATGCATTTTTATAGTAAAAATCATTGTCCAATGCATTTTTATAGTAAAATTATTGTCCAATGCATTTTTATAGTAAAAATCATTGTCCAATGCATTTTTATAGTAAAAATTAGTGTCCAATGCATTTTTATAGTAAAAATTATTTACAATTCATTTTTATAGTAAAAATTATTTACAATTCATTTTTTAAAGAAAAAATCATTGTCCAATACATTTTTATAGCAAAAATCATTTCCAATGCATTTTTATAGTAAAAATCATTGTCCAATGCATTAAAAATCATTGTCCAATGCATTTTCATAGTAAAAATCATTGTCCAATGCATTTTCATAGTAAAATCATTGTCCAATGCATTTTCATAGTAAAAATCATTGTCCAATGTAAAAATCATTGTCCAATGCATTTCATAGTAAAAATCATTGTCCAATGCATTTTTCATAGTAAAATCATTTTCCAATACATTTTCATAGTAAAAATCATTGTCCAATGCATTTTCATAGTAAAAATCATTTTCCAATGCATTTTCATAGTAAAAATCATTGTCCAATGTATTTTCATAGTAAAATCATTTTCCAATGCATTTTCATAGTAAAAATTGTCCAATGCATTTTCATTGTCCAATTCATTTTTAAAGAAAAAATCATTTCCAATGCATTTTATAAAAATCATTTTCAGTACATATCTATAGTTAAAATCTCTAAAAAAAAGAAATGTTTCATGCCATACTCAAATGTACCTTATTGTAGCCTCTACATGTGGTTGTACATTTTTAAGTGTTTCCTTGTAAGAATGAAAAGTAGTCTTTCTTACATTTCATTCAATTTGTTTTTCAAGGATTATAAAACATTTGACTAAAGTAACCTTGTTTTTGTCGGCTACATATTTAAGTGTGGACAATTTTCTCATAATATATATGCATAATGAAGTGTCATTTTCTTTCTGATAAGTATGAATGATATATGTTACTATTAATCGAAACACAAAGGGATTTATTTTAATTTTCTCATTGCAAATAAAGCATGAGTCTTTTGTTTTCTTTAATAATACCTGTATAACCCATCGGCTGCTGAGCTAAAGAGCTCACTGAATATCCGAAAATGGCCATCTTCTACATCAACTGTGGGTTGCAGTGTTTCTACACTTGCTAAAAGTCTGGCCGAATGCCCACATTGTGTTCTGATCTCAAACGACCAGAAATCTGCTGCAGAAACTGATACTCCACGGTTAATGGTGGTTTAGTGGTCACATAAAGAAATAACAACTCTTTTTCTTTGAAATTTAAAAATAAACATTTATATGCAATCAAATAATACAAAAGTCAATTCTTACTCAAAGCAGTGGGAGTGATGGGCCGCTAATTAATATGTTCTGGTCAGAATATAATCATGGGTTCTGAAAAATATTGCTCAGGCAGTTCTTAAAGTTGGCTAAGTTCTTCAATAGTATTGACTGAAGTCAGTTTGTCTGTCGGCTGTTGGATAACGTCTATCCTCGCTGCTAATACAGTCCAAATCTTCTTATCGTCAAACAATTTCTCAACAAGTCTGGCCAAATGCCCACATTGTGTTCTGATCTCAAGCAATCAGAAATCTGCTGCAGAAACTGATACCCCACGGTTAACGGTGGCTTAGTGGTCACATAAAGGAACAACTCTTTTTTTCTTTCAAAAACAACAAACATTTATATGCAATAAGAAAATACAAAAGTCAATTCTTACTCAAAACTGTGGGATCGATGGACCTCGAATCAATAGGTTCTGGTCAGAATATGAACAAGGTTTCTGAAAAGATATTGCTCAGGCAATTCTTAAAGTCGGCTAAGTTCTTCAATAGTATTGGCTGAAGTCAGTTTGTCTGTCGGCTCCTCTGCATGTGTCCTCACTGTGGATACAGCCCGAATCTTCCTTTGCTGCTCTCTCAGCTTAATCTGTCTTATCGTTTTAGCAAACTGCTTCCTTCAGGTTATCAGTAGTGCCGAAACCCGGGAATGAACCAGGGACCTTATCAGACAGTTCTCAACAAATTGACAGGTCCCCATATAAACATCCGGGTTGATTCTTATCTATGTTCACTCTTTATTTTTTTAAGTGGAAAAATGTTTTCATTCTTTTTATTGCTTAAGATAATTTCTGACCAAACAATAAGAAATATTTCTAAGTACTTTCCAGTGCCTAATTCTGGTTTCTCAAATCGGGTCACAACTTTTCTTTTTATTTACAGATATCAAATGCAGTGAAGGACAAGAATTTTAAGCTGTGAAATGAATTTAAAAAAAACAATGAAGAGAATTTTGATAAATAGAGTAAGAGATAACCTTTTCTTGAAAGGTGTGTGGATCTGCATATTAACAAATGTGAGAAAACCTTCTTCAAGTGAGTTTCTGTTTTAAACTGTGAAATTCAAGAAACTAAAGAAGAGAATCTTTACCGTTGACAAATCAATACATTTTTTTATAAACTCACAAAAGAGAGAAAACCTACACTTGTCAAATGAGCTTAGAATAATACACACTGAAGAGAAACCTTTATGCACAGTGAGTCAGTATTTTCAGAGAGTTCCAGTTTCAATGAGCATATACAAACAGAGAGAGAGAGAGAGAGAGAGAGAGAGAGAGAGAGAGAGAGAGAGAGAGAAACGATTTTATTGTGAAGTGTGTGGTGAAGCATTTCCACTCATATATTTGAAACTGCACACTGTGAAGAAATTCTTTGGAAGTGAACCAATCATTTATTTTGCAGAGTTCAAAATTTAAAAACACACACACACACACACACACACACACAGAGGCACACACACACACACACACACACACACACATGCAAATAAACACTGCAGAGAAAGTTTCATTAAACACAGTGGGCGAATTGTCATTTTTAGAGAGTTTGACTTCAAACAAAAATTAGAAAGAAAACATTTCCCTGAAGATCCTTATGGTAAAACTCGAGAAACTTGAGAAGTCTATGGATTTTAACAGGTGTGCAATTAGGAAATCCACATGCAAACACGTGGGTGCATATTTTCTAGCAAATTAGTTGAGACTTTGCTAAGACCCAAGTTAAATAAAAATCCACACCTTATTTTTGTCTGAGAGAGGGTTTAAAAAATTTTACTTGTTATTTTCAATAACATAATTTTTACTAAACTCTCATTTTAGATTATACATGCAAACAAGACACAGAGAAGAAACCCAATTCTTATCACGTGAGCATCACTAACCCTACCCCACAAAAAAAAACATGGAAACTCAAATGCAAAGATGCACTGATGAGAAAGATCCATTGATCACAGTGTGTGAATCTTCATTTTTAGAGAGTTCCACTTCAAAAAGCCAGATCCAAAAACAAACTGGAAAGAAGCCGTATTCTTGTGAAGTGTGTGGATTAGCGTTTTCACAGAGTGGGAGTTTAAAGAACCACATGCGAACCCACACAGGAGAGAAACCATTTTCTTGTGAAGTGTGCTTAGCAGCCTTTTCAATGAGCGGAAGTTTGAAAAACCACATGCGGACACACACAGGAGAGAAACCATATTCTTGTGAAGTGTGCCATTCAGCATTTACACAAAGAGCTCATTTGCAAAACCACATCCAAACACACACTGGAGAGAGACCTTTTCTTGCAAAGTGTGTGGATCAGCATTCTCTAGAAAGGAACAATTGAAAGAACACATGCGTACACACACCGGAGAGAAACCATTCACATGTGAAGTGTGTGGATCAGCGTTTTCTGTGAATTCAAATTTGAAAAGTCATATGCGAACGCACACAGGGAAAAACCTTATTCTTGTCATGTGTGTGGATCAGCATTTTCATGGAAGGTGCAATTGAAGGAGCATATACGAACACACACAGGAGAGAAACCGTATTCTTGTGAAATGTGTGGATTAGCATTTTCACGAAGAGAACTACTTAAAGGCCACATACGGACACACAATGGAGAGAAACCATTTTCTTGTGAAGTTTGTGGATCTGCATTTTCTCAGAGGGGAAGTTTAAAAAGCCATATGCGAACACACACAGGTGAGAAACCATTTTCTTGTGAAGTGTGTGGAATGGCATTTTCACATAATTCCAGTTTAAAACGTCATATGCAAACACACTGTAAAGAAACCATTTTGTCATAAATATGGGGATCAACATTTTCACTTGATAATTTAAAAAGTCACAGCATGTTATGTTATAAATTATATTATAAATGCACAATGCCATATGCAAACACACTCTAGAGAAATCATTTTTGGTAATTTATGAGGAAGTGCGTCCCGGTTTCCTGCCTTAGAAATTGCTACCCAGTGACTATTAAAATAACGTCCCCAGCTATGTCATTTCAGATTTTCTTTTATTCATGTTTGTTTAATGTCTTGTTTTTAGTTTAGATAAACAAGAATTATGACAAAAAAGAAGCGACACCCCACAAATACATTTACTTGTCGAAAATATCTATCTATCTATCTCCATTTGTTCATATCTATCTATATTATTTTGTTTATCTATCTCAGTCTATTCCAAACTATATATCCATCTTCATATCTAAACAAGAATTACGACAAATTTCTATAAATCAATAAGAATTACGACAAATTTCTATAAATAAATAAGAATTACGCCAAAAAAGAGACGCCCCTCTAAAATACATATAACGCCCTAAGTTGGTTGTTTTCTTTCAAGTAACACCGACATAGCTGGGGACGTTATTTTAATAGTCACCGGGTAGCAATTTCTGAGGCAGGAGACCGGGACACACTTCCTCATAAGTTACCTCATTTTGTTGTAAAGTATGTGGATCAACATTTTCACATGATATATTTGCAAAGATGCACATAGACATAGTGGAGATATAACATTTTCTCATCAAGTTTGCGGATCAGTATTTTCTCAAAAAGTGCAATTGAAAGACAACATAAAAGAGCAACATTTTCAAAATGTTCCAATTTAAAAAGTTACATCCTTGTACACACACACACACACACACACAGAGTAGAGAAACCATATGATATATTTGAAAAGCCACATTTGAACATAGGGGAGTGATACCATTTTCTCCTCAAGTGAGTGGATCAGTATACTATTATAAATCATATTTAAAATACACTTTTCAAATTCAAAATTGAAAAAAGATTCTAAAAAATGAAAAAAAAAAACCATGAAAAGATTTGAAGAAATTTAAAAAAATGAAATATGAAAAAAGAAAAGCAAAAAATTAAATCATTTTTCACACATCTATTTATTCTGGTTATTTTTATATTAAAAATCATTTCTAATAGATTTTCATAAAGACCTGTCATTAAATCATTTTTTTACATGATTTGAAAAAGATGAAAGCAGATGTCAAATATTAATAAAAATGATGTCAAAAAATATTTTTATATTAAAAATCTTTTCTAATGCATTTTTATAGTAAAAAATCATTGTCCAATGCATTTTTATAGTAAAAATAATTTCCAATGCATTTTTATAGTAAAAATCATTGTCCAATGCATTTTCATAGTAAAAATCATTGTCCAATGCATTTTTATAGTAAAAATCATTGTCCAATGCATTTTTATAGTAAGAATCATTGTCCAAGGCATTTTTATAGTAAAAATCATTGTCCAATGCATTTTCATTGTAGAAATCATTGTCCAATGCATTTTAATAGTAAAGATAATTGTCCAATGCATTTTTATAGTAAAAATCATTTTCAATGCATTTATATAATAAAAATCATTGTCCAATGTATTTTTCTAGTAAAAATCATTGTCCAATGCATTTTTATAATAAAAATCATTGTCCAATGTATTTTTATAGTAAAAATCATTGTCCAATGCATTTTTATTGTAAAAATCATTTCTAATGCATTTTTATAGTAAAAATCATTGTCCAATGCATTTTTATTGCATTTTTATTGTAAAAATCATTTCCAATGCATTTTGGCATTGTAAAATCATTTCCAAATTGTAAAAATCATAATGCATTTTTATAGTAAAAATCATTGTCCAATGCATTTTTATTGTAAAAATCATTTCCAATGCATTTTTATTGTAAAAATCATTGTCCATTGCATTTTCATAGTAAAAATCATTGTCTAATGCATTTTTATAGTAAAAATCATTGTCCAATGCATTTTTATAGTAAAAATCATTGTCCAATGCATCAGAAGAAGAGGGTTCCCTCCTTGGGTTCCTGTGTCACGTGACGACAATAGGGTCTCCAGACACAGGAGATTTACCAAAACCCTCAGACAAGAGAGACTGCCCTTACACCAGTAACCAGGTGTTGACTCTGTGATATAAAGATAAAACAAATGAAACTCCTCTTATCTCGGGCTAGGAAAAGAAATGGCGCCCAAAAGTTAAGTTCTTGTAGAGCGTTCGGTTATAAACCACAAGGTTCCTAGTTCGATACCGGTCCTCGCTGATTCAGCATATGAGTAGCACAGGGATCTGTACGGTAAAGTAAGGAGCTGATGGTAAGTGTGGCACTCCACCTCAGATGCTAAGATAATCTCCTTGGTCTAGCGCTATTGAAAAGGGTATAGATCCCTCGCTGATTGGCTGATACCGACATTAGGCCGCCCCCACAACTTTACTTTTTACTACAGACCGGAAGTGAGGAGGTTTGTGGGAGAGGAGTGGAGAAATAAATGAGCCAAATTTCTTGGCAGTGGGGTGAGTGACATGATTGCGAGCAGGCAGAAAAAATTGAGTTGAGATTTCACAGACTCCATGTCCACACTATCTTAACTTAGATATATATATATTATTATGAAAATAATACAAGAATACCCAGAAAAGTCATGGAAACCCAAGGATACTTGCTGTCACTTGAACTCCAGTGAAAGACCACTAACTGGTGTGAGAATATATGCTCCCCATCCCCCTGGGGTTGAGCACTTTGGGGAGGATTTCACTGACGACTGCCAACTAAAGCGTAAATGCAACACTCTCCTATAACAGGGGTGGAGCACTCTATGGCAGCCTTTTCATACATACAGATGTGTGTATTAAAACAGTTAAAATCCCCTTCCCATTCTGTAGGTGACAGATGCTGAATCGATCGGGTTTCTATTTCGGCTGTAGGTAGCTTACAAATGTTGGATTCGATCTCTGTTGGAGGAAGATCGTAGGTATGCATCGCTGATGAGACTTTACTTAACAATGCTCCAAATGCAAATTATCAAATTTCATTATATATATATATATATTCATAAAGGTACACAGTAATAACCTACTTGAGTTTCACCATAAGGATCTTCAGGGTTAAATCCACTGGATTAATCAAGATATTGATTAATTGCAGTTGATTTCACGATTTCAATATCTTGATTAATCCAGTGGATTTAACCCTGAAGATCCTTATGGTGAAACTCGAGTAGGTTATTACTGTGTACCTTTATGATAATAAATTTGCTCTACTAACATATTGAGCTTTTTATATTTGTTATATTGCTGTCTTATCATTGTGAAACTTGAATCAACTAACCATTGTGACCATTTTCTCTGGTAAGTCACCTTTTCCACAAATACCATATATATATATATATATATATATATATATATATATAGTAAATGAAGAAAAAACTCTAAACTTGCTTCATTACAATAATTTATTTCAACCGTATTAATACGGCATTCAGGTAATCACAAGGACATGACATGAGGGGTAAGAGTCATGTCCTTGTGATTACCTGAAGATGCCGTATTAATATGGTTGAAATAAATTATTCTAATGAAGCAAGTTTAGAGTTTTTTCTTCATTTACTAAATATCTTGCTCTGTCCTTCTACTCACTGGTATTAGGCACATTGAGCTCTCCTTATGGTCTATCTGCATCAGCTTGGTTAAACCACACATGGAAAGATCCTAACTACAGAAAAAAACTATATATATATATATATATATATATATATATGAAGTACACTAATCAGAATCACTAGTCTATTTAAACCTATGGCTAATTTAGAGTCCTGAGTTTTATAATATGGTGTTACTTTTATTTTCTTAATTATGATTTGTTAATTCTGGTTGGTACAAATATATGTAATTGACCTTAAAGTTAATTAATGTTTGTAATTAACTGTAACATGTATATTATTAATTGGTTAAAGAAATATACTTTAAGGATTAATAACTATTTCCACAAATATGTATTTGTATGCTGAAGGAAGTTAAAAATGAATGAAAAGATATTCAAATAAAAATATCTAAAATATGGTATGTCAAAAAAAAATATTGTAATAAGACCAGGGGTGGGGTACAGAAAAGTTCTTGGTCCCAACCAAGAAGGGAGTAAACATTTTAAAATTTTTATTAATTTTTTTTAGTAGGTTTAAGGAAACTTAAATAATGTGCCAAGTTTGTTGAGTGCCAGATGAATATACCTAAAAGTATGTATGGATCTAGATAATTTCTTTCTTGGTCAAACAAAGAACTTTTCAGGATATAGAAGGAAAAAAAATAGAGGGGGGAAAATAGATATTTGAGTCTACAAGTTCCTGCTGAGGGGGGACCAAAAAGAAGCGAGTCCACTATCTTCTCACAGGCCAAACTTTCTTTTGGTCAACACAGTCTTTGTCTTCGACCAGCAGCTGAAAAGCCATCGTCAAAATATTTTAGCAGCTGAAAAATCACAACTCCCATTTAGTTTTGTTTCTTTGTTGGATTAAAATCAATTTCTTTGTTGGGTCGTTCACAAAGCGCTTCATCGCTGACTGCCATCTCATGTTGGCCTACTGCTTCTCCTCAGCGCTCTACTCACTTGTTATTTATGGACACAGTCCCCCAACATCCGGGCACCTGAATTACACTCGCGTCCATCCAGCGCCTGAATCGCATTTCTTTGCATTCCGGAGGGCACGGGTTCGACTCCGGCAGGCAAGACAATGTCTTGCTTTTTTCTAAATGAGTACGGTAGTACTCGTTCTCCATCACACAGGATCCTCTCAGGATAATACAAGGAAATTAATTGTGAAGTTAGCTTCTCACCCAATGGTTAAACTTAAATGATGTGCCAAGTTTGTTGAGTGCCAGATGAATATATCTTAACAGTATGTATGGATCTAGATAATTTCTTTCTTGGTCAGACAAAGAACTTTTCTGGATCCTCTCATTATAATAAAAGGAAATTAGTTGTAAAGTTAGCTTATCAACCAATGGTTAAAGGAGGAAAAAAAACCCACAATATATATTGATGTGACCAGTGGATTGATCAGAGGGGCTACTTCGACCATCTAGCCTAAGTAATGTTGCATATTATGAACTGTCACCATTAAGCAACATTACCGCTCGATAGACAGTCGACGTATTGCTGACTGGCTAAATAGAAATGGCAAATAGAGGAAAAATTAGAAATTATTTTCAATTCAAAAGAAATTAAAACGCCCCTAAAAAACACAAAAACAAAACAACACTAAAGCAAAAAAACACAAAAACAACAACACTAAACAAAATTAAAAAACAAAATACAACAACAAAATAAACAACACTAAACAAAATTAAAAAAGCAACAAAAATGATTACAAGCAACAACTAAACTGTCAGTGAGATCGGATTTCCATATGACCATAGCATAGCTGTTAGGCTAGAAAATTAGAAACACCTGGTCAGAGCAGCAGTAACATAGAATAATAATCAACACAGCTTAACACCTGTACCCCGGCTATGGTTAGCGAAATGAGAACAGGAAACAAAAACAAAATAAATTTTTTTTAAATAAAGAAAAAACAACACTAAACAAAATTTAAAAAACCCTCAAAATACAAAAAAGCAACAAAAACCAAAAAAAAAACCCCAAAACAACTGATGCAGCCATATAGTAGCACTGGTACAATTAAGGCTTGTAAGAATTATTTTCTGCTTAATAATTAATTTAACAATATTGTGTTTTCATACCCTTTTATTTATACATATACCGTCGGATTCATTTCCTTACTCTTAACTCATATGTATATATATATATATATATGTATATCATTTATGGTTTATTATACAATTAAAAGGTGTTTGTTACGATTGGTTTCAAGACAGCATATTAGCCAATTATCCTCAAGACAAAGCGCCCTGGAAAAACATGACAACGAATTTCCATTCAGCTATGAATACAAGAACAGCTGAACGGGAAATATATACCTATATATAAATGAAAATTCACTGTTATGTTTTTTCCAGAACGGTTTTCAACCTATTTTTTTTTTTAGTGACACCCCATAGCCATTCGATGTTTAAAAATCTTATTGTATTTTTATAATTATGTATTTTTTTAGGACCAAAAAAAATGTTATATGGTCGGGGGGGGGGGCATATGGACTCCCGGTTGATAACCGAAGATGCCTGTCCCCTGGAGTGAAGTCTAAATTTGTCTTGCGTACTAAATGATACAATTTTGTAAGGTCAGGTACAGGAATTTTTTTTTGGGGGGGGGGTAATGGCACTGGTCTAAGAGTTCAAACAGTTTACAAAAAAAAAATGTCAATGAGATCGGATTTCCATATGATTGATAATCTGTTTATAGCAGACCATACATACAGGGAAGACATACAGGGAAGATTGTTACTATATAACCCACTAAAACCTCTCACATTATTTGGCTAGAAAAAACAAAGAAGAAAAAACAGGAAAAAACAACAAAAGCAACAGAAAAAAAACAACAGCAACAAAAAACAAAATAAAAAGAAAATAGAAACAAAAAAAGTTCAATCCTGGTCAGGGGCAGCAGTAACATAGAATAATAATTAACACAGCTTAACACCTGTATCCCAGCTATGGTTAGCGAAATGAGAACAGGATATCCCCATGGACTGAATAAAGGGTTAGGTTCAAAGTTCATTGATGGCTCCCAATTATGACAAGAAGGTTCCCGAGTCCAACAAGAAATATCTGAAGAAGGCTGCAGGGCACATCGGTTGAAACGTACAGATAATAATGAAGATGAGGACAATGGTCCAAATAATACAAATAATACTAAAATAAAAACAAAAAAAGAATCAAATTCTACTTTAATAGGAAAATAGTAGGACATATTGGGTTCTTTTGCCTTTGTTCAAACCAGTTGTTTCCCACTTTAAAAATTCAGTTTGTGTCACATCCTGCTGTAGGAAAGGCTGTCTACAGTCTAAATAGAACAGAATATACGTTTTCAGAATGTAAAGACAAATGGAAAGCACATGTACCTTTAACCTATTTTATTTACATACAAACTCAACGACAGTCAATAAAACAAGTACTTAGGGGCAGTACTTACAATTCAGAATATCTCCCTCGTTGAGGGGGTGTCAGGTTGAGTCTTCAGTTATTTCTCCCTCACTGAGGGGTCGTAGTTCTTTCAGCCACAAAGTCTGAGATGGACGCTCGTTTCTACGAGGCTTACAGTTCGGTGCCAAACCGCCAAAGAGAATTCTTCACTCAACCTGACAGGGACGTTACCTTTACTACTTCCTGTCCCTAAACGCACAGGAGAGTTCTAGTCCCTACACTGCCTATGGCAGACGGGTTGAGTAAATACATATTTTAAGAGAGCTGTTCCTCTCACAAGCTGCACCTCCCCATGGCATTTAACAGTGTTGATTCAATCCCTGATGTCTGAGGTTTCTGGGACAATTTTTAGAACTATCCACTCGTACATATAAGCTCCACATTAAACACAATGATAAGTCATATCACATTTTTGTGTATGGGAAGATGTTTAGATGTCTATCTGGAAACCGTCATTAAAGATGGATAAAGCAAAAGTGGATACAGTTATATCAAATGTGGGGGTTCGATTTACAATCTAGGCATAATGATAAACTGGACCCTCTTTTTATAAGTCTTTTTTCATTATTCTCCGACTCGTAATTTTACGAATTTAGGGAATAAGCCTAGTATAGATAGGCCCAAAGATTGTGACAGATTTTTTGTTTTAAAAACGAATTAAAATTAATTAAATCTATTATTTAAGGTCAAACTTTTGTCTAAAATGATAAGTAGTAACATAATGACCATCATTAAAAAAAATAAAAATATCATTACATATACAACTTTTTTAAAAAACATTTAAAACGATTTTTTCGGTCAATTTCTATTGCTTTCGGTCTGAGACGCTGGTTTGACATGGCTTAAAATGGCTTTTTTACAAATTTAATGTAACACTCGCGATTGCCAAAAAATTTACCAAAAATCGGGTAATTATCCGATTTTAATGAAATTTTCAGTATTGATTTATCAATTAATGAATTCTATAATGTGTTAGTTATTTTATTTCAAAACTTTAATTAAGTATTTTTGCTATGAAAAATTAATATATAAAATTCATTTAAAATATGAAAATATTCTGATATTAATGTTAAAATGTTATATTTTTAGATTCTAGAAATAAATATCTATTTAATGCAAACCTTATTTTAGGTGCAAAAAGTAAAGTTTTGAAGAAAAACTCTATTGAAAATGTAGCCACGCCCTTTTAAACAGAAAAAATATCGATGTATATTTTTTTTCTTTTATAAGATAATAGCCAATTAAATAATTATCGAAATGAGTAAAAAAGAAATCTCCAAAAAATTAATTATTTATTATTTTTTTACATTTTATTTTTCGATTTTCGGTACTTATTTTCTCATAAAACAACAAACGTAAAAATTTTTTTTTGGTTTCTATTCATAACTTTGGTTTTTTATCTCTTTATTTATACTGTAATTAGTATCGAAAATGACCAACTCGCAAAACATTTTATGCACCCAACATAAGGGGGTCAAAATTGACCTGAAAAAAATGAAAAAGTTTTTAAATAAAATAAATAATGCATTATAAAGATCGTTCATTGATAAATAAACACTGAAAATTTCATTAAAATCCAATAATTCCTTGATTTTTGGTAAATTATTTTCTGTAGGGGGGACTAAAGTCATTTTGTCAAAAACGCATTTTAGGCTCATTTTGCCAGTGAAATGAAACTATAGAGTTTGAAACTCTATAGTTTCATTTGTTTGCAAATACTTTTTTTTTTAAACATATAAGCTCCACCTTAAACACAATCATAAGTCATATCACATTCTTGTGTATGTGAAGATGTTTAGATGTTTATCTGGAGACGGTCATTAAAGATGGATAATGCAAAGGTGGATGTTATATCAAATCTGGGGTTTCGATTTACAATCTAGGCATAATGATAAATTGGACCCTCTTTTTATAAGTCTTTTTTTGTTATTCACCGACTCGTAATTTTATGAATTTAGGGAATAAGCCCAGTAGAAATTAATCTTTTATTTTTACTTGCAATAAGAATATTTGATAATGTATTATTGTAATTTATTTAACTTTATTTTTGACAACACATAGAAAATAAGAAACAAAATATCGTAATTTCTATGATTTATCTCCCTTGATTTTCGCTCTTTAAAAAATATTTCCCATCAGTCGTAAATGACGCCGATATTCAAAATTTAATTCAACCAGATAGAATTTAGTTTATTTAAAACTTTACATTTTTATAACTTTTAACTAAGGTTGCATTTCTGCAAAGAAAAAAGAAATCAGACGAATTAATATCGAAAGAAGTAAGTATCACCATTTAATTTATTTCTTTACAAATCTGTTGTAAATATAATTTAAATACGTATTTATTTGTAGAGGAAGATTCATTTTTATTACTCTGTTTAAAATTTAGTGAATTGTAGTGAATGTTTATTTGGAAATATATTTTCTTTGTGTATTTTAATCTAATGTGTATTTTTTTAATTTTTATTAGAAAGTTTCCATTTAACTTTATTCTAAAGTGGGGGTTCGATTTACAATGTAGGTATAATCATAGACTGGACCCTCATTTTATGCCAGTTTTTGTACTTTTTCGTAGTCCCTGTTTTAGTTTTAAAGTGGGGATTCGATTTACAATGTAGGTCTAATAAAATTTCGAAATCAGACGAATAAATATAGAAAGAGGTAAGTATCAACATTTAATTTCTTTCAGTAGGTGACACTAGTACTGTCAAATTTTATTTTAATGCTTGAATTGGTGATACCTAAAAATTAGTATCAACATTTAATTTCTTTCTTTTATGTATTTTAACTCTTAAAGTCCTATACCACCTCATTCCACCCGGCTGGAAGTCACATTCATTTTAACTAATCAGCCCCAAACAACAGCCTTTGTTTAAATTTAATATTAAACATATGTAGAAATCTTTGATTTAAGGGAAATAATAGGTAACTTTAGATGCAAAGGTCATTTTTAGCCATTTTTTTAATATATCCTTATAGGAATGCTCTGGACTTGGAAAAATCTCAACAGGATGTTAAGATAATATTCATTTCAGTGTGTATTTTCTTGTGATATTTTTAAAGAATTTTTTGAGAAAAGTCTAATTTGACTGTAAAGTGGGGATTTCATTTACAATGTAGGTATAAACTGGAACCCCTTTTTAAAAAAAAAAAATGTCAAAGATTTTAAATAAAATTATTAAGTGCACTATAACTGTCATTTATTAATATATCAACACTGAAAATTGTAATCTTCAACTTGTTTCTCGTAAATTCCTACTATAAAATAAACTGAACCTTCATTTTATGTCCGTGTTTTTGCAATAAATGTTTTAAATGTGTTTGCAATAAATGTTTTTAAATAAAGAAAATATATGTGTTTGCAATAAATGTTTTTAAATAAAGAAAATATATTTAGTAGTGTAAAATAACGGGTGCAAGAAAAATAAAACATTTATTGCAAAAACACGGACATAAAATGAAGGTTCAGTTTATTTTATGATAGGAATTTACGATGAACAAGTTAAGGATTACCGAAAATTTTATTAAAATTGGTTAATTCCATGATTTTTGTTAATTTTTTCGGACCATATGACCTTTAGGCACCTCTTTTGCGATTTCGTTAGGGGTTAGGGCTTAGTTTTATAATTAAAAAAAAGAACTCTAAAAATCATCTGTTAACAAACAACCGGATTTTGACGGTGTAAATGAAAAAAATGTCCTTATGAATCGAGATCGCAAAAAGGGTGCCTAAAGGTCATATGG
Organism: Doryteuthis pealeii; assembly: GCA_023376005.1. NCBI lineage: Eukaryota > Metazoa > Mollusca > Cephalopoda > Myopsida > Loliginidae > Doryteuthis > Doryteuthis pealeii. Next base: position 47,813,584 of record CM042177.1, read on the forward strand.
TCCTTTTTTTTTCTTTCGGGGATGGGAGGGAGGCACTTGTACTGTCAAATTTTACATTATTGCTTGAATTGGTGGTACCTAAAAATAAATATCGACATTTAATTTCTTTTGTTATGTATTTTGATATCTATTAATAATGGAGATTCGCTTCCGGTTTTTGTCTGTAACAAAAATTACGTCACTGCTTACCCCAAATCGTTATAACATAGAATAAATACACTCAAAATTTGAACATGCAACATTAGACAGTCCTCATTGTTTTTTAAAACAAGTTTTAATAAATACATGACCGGTATTATATATCTATATATAGTTTGTTTATTTTAATACATATTTAAAGTTTACATTTGAAATTGTTTTATTTTTTTAATCCTTTAATGAATTTGATGATTTTACTTACTTAGGTACAAACTCGCTGACATTGAATTTTTTACTCCCACCCCTCAGGTAATATGTTTCAAAAATCTATTTTTACATCGCCCGGAGGGTGTTTTTTATTTTGTACTAGTTAATTTTAATGTATATTTTCTGGAGAAAGTTTTTCATTTTTTGAGAAAAGTTATCATTTGACTATAAAGCGGGGGTCTGATTTACAATGTAGGTATAATGACAATCCGGACCCTCTTTTTATGCCAGTCTTTATGCATATAACTGCTTTTTTCATTTTTTGAGAAAGATTAGTTCTGAAATGAGGGTTCGATTTACAAGTAGGTATTTGTGAGAAAGGTTCAATTTCTCTTAGTTTTAAAGTGGGGGTTCGATTTACAATGTAGGCATAATGGACCCTCATTTTATAACTGTTTTATGTTTTTTCGTAGTCTCTAATCAAATTATTCAACTAAATAAAATTTAAAAATCAGACGAATTAATATAGAAAGAAGGGACCATATGACCTTTAGGCACCCCTTTTGCGATCTCGTTTCATAAAGACATTTTTTTCATTTACACCGTCAACATCCTGTTGTTTGTTAACAGACGATTTTTAGAGTTTTTTTTAAAATTATAACCCCTAACCAACAACCGGATTTTGACGGTGTAAATGAAAAACATGACCTTATGAAATAAGATCACAAAAGGGGTGTCTAAAGCTCATATGGTCTGAAAGAAATAAGTATCGACATTTAATTTCTTTCTTTATGTATTTTAATATTCATTTTAATGTTCATTTGGTTGTCATTTGACTATAAAGTGGGGGTTCGATTTACTATGTACACAAAATGATAAACTGGACCCTCATTTTATTTATTATTTCTAAATCTAGAAAGAAATTAGTATCGACATCTAATTTCTTTCTTTATGTATTTTAATATTTATTTCAATGTGTATTTAGTAGTCATTTAACTATAAAGTGGGGGTTCGATTTGCTATGTGGGCATAATGATAAACTGGACCCTCATTTTATTCAACTAAATAAAATTTAGAAACCAAATGAGTAAATCTAGAAAGAAATAAGTATTGTAATTTAATTTATTTATTTATTTTAATATTTGTTTTAATGTGTATTTATTGGAAATTCGATTTATAATGTAGTGTTAGGATTATCTTCCCATTGGCATGGAAGAGTTATCTTCCCGCTGGGTTGTCGCTGGTTCTCACCAGGGGCTATAGTATTTAAGCGCCTGGTTCAAACGCTTCTTCCTCTTTTCTCCTTCTTCTCGGCTGAACCACATGGGTTAGACATTTTGTGACTACACCCCACCCTCGTGGGGCCTCTGGTCCCCACATACGGACTAAGTCAGTAAGTGATTTCTGTTATATGGACTATCTGTAACTCTTTTTATATGTACATGTACGTAACACTTGAATGTGTCCTTATTTTATCTCATTTGTATTATCTTGTATTCCTATTTTATGTATCTTGTCATATTTCTGTGCTGTTTACAATATAGAATGTTTTGTCCAACAAATGTGTCGGAGTTGTATGTTAATAATTTTACTACTATGCAGAGTTTTACTCAAAACCCCGAGTAGGTCAGACGCCGACCACATCTCAGCGATTAAGAAACTAGGCCCATATAGTCATCCACCCAGCCAGGAGCAGAACCACTAAATAAGCGAAGCTTACCAAACGCAAGTCCATAGATGAATCGACAGAATTAAGATGTGCCCCATTCTGTCATGAACTTTTATAGAGATTTGCCACCTCCATTACTTCATATGTAATATATGAAATGGTTATTGTCTTCAGAAATGGAATCAGTGACCCAAGATAAAATACTGGATGAGGCTGGTTGTATTTCACTGTGTGCTAATACCCTGGATAAATCGAACTTAACGGACCTAAATTCCAACATCGTATGTCACCCCACCAACCAAACAAAAATACGAAAAATCAGGGAATTAACCAAATTTAATGAAATTTTCAGTGTTGATATATTAATGAATAAAAGATATAATGCACCAGTTATTTTATTTAAAAACTTTTTCATTATTTCAGGTCAGTTAACTTTGAACCACGTATCTTTGAAGGGTAACACATATTCTCAAAGATACGTGGTTCAAAGTTAGCTGACCTGAAAAAAATGTAAAAAGTTTTTAAATAAAATCACTGGTGCATTATATCTTTTATTCATTAATATATCAACACTGAAAATTTCATTAAATTTGGTTAATTCCCTGATTTTTCGTATTTTTGTTTGTTTGGTGGGGTGACATACGATGGTGGAATTTAGGTCCATTAAGTTCGATTTATCAAGGGTTCAAAGTTAACTGACCTGAAATAATGTAAAAGTTTTTAAATAAAATTACTTGTGCATTATATCTTTTTATTTATTAATATATCAACACTGAAAATTTCATTAAATTCGGTTAATTCCCTGATTTTTGTTAATTTTTTTCTTTCGAAGGGGTGACATACGATGGTGGAATTTAGGTCCATTAAGTTTGATTTTACCAAAAAAACTTTCTTCATTTAGGTTATGAACTATCTGGTGTGTGTAATAAATTATGTGTGTGCAGTTTTTATATGCGTAATATAGCAGTTGCAGTATTTTACTTGTAATATGTAGTGAGAGAAATTACATACATGGTAGCTCAAAGCAAGCACAAACATGTCTGGCTTGCAAAATGAGATCAGGGGGGAGTGTAGCAGGTGCCTACAGAGATTGAACTCGCATCCTCCTGATCCTGAGTCGTGGCTTGAAGTTAGACTACCTCATAGGTGCATATGCAAATTTCCTACACTCCGATGGCAGTGCTGGGCACGAAAGACCTAGATATGGAATCTTTGTCTAGGCTGTTAATCATTCTTTAAGGCCTGCCTTCCCACACTGGGACAGTTGCGTTCTGATCTTACTGATGAAAACACTGACATGCAACAAAGAGGTGAGTGAGCTTTGGCAGAGGAATGCTGGAAAAAATTGTTGCAGGTAGCAAGGACTTGGTAAGGCGACTTTGGCAGTTAAGAGAACGTCTTTTTCAGTGGAGAGATCTAGCTGTCCAATCCAACGATTTTCTATTCACTCCTTCTATATAAGAAGTGAGGGAATGTATAATATGAATTAATAAAGAATTAGGATGATATACGAGTGTGAGTCAAAAAGTAATGCTATGTTGTTTAGGACAAGTATAATTACCAACACAGAAACATGTATCATACATCAAAATGAAGCTGGTCCTCTGTGGATCACATCACTACTTCTCCACATAGTCACCATTTCTCTCAATAGCAATGTTCCACCTTCAAGTTAGAGCAAATTTCTGTTAACTGTTTTTTGAGCCACTTCTTCACTACAGATTTCACTTCTATGACGGAGAATGAGAAAACAAAAAGAGCAAGACATTGTCTTGCCTGCCAGGATCGAACCTGTGTCCTCCCACATGCAAAAACAAATGCGATTTAGGCACTGGACGGATGCGAGGTTCGACTGATGTGCCCGGATGTTTGGGTAATATGCCCATAAATAACCAAAGCGAGTGGAGTGTGGCATGACAGGCAGACAAGCATTCGGCTTACATGAGACGGCAGTCAAAAAATATTATTTTGACGATGGATTTTCAGCTGCTGGTCAAAGACGAAGACTGTGTTGACCAAAAGAAAGTTTGGCCTGCGATAAGACGGTCAACTCGCTTCTTTTTCGTCCCCCCCCCTCAGCAAGAACTTGTTGACTCAAATATCTATTTTCCCCCCTATTTTTTTCCCCTTTTATAACTTCCTCATCACTGGAATAAAATTTACCTCTTAAACCCTGTTTTATGGGACTGAAATATGATAGTGATTATTTTATTTATCAATAATGGAGTGTCCTTTTCTTTCTAAATAAATCTTTGGCCAAAGTAAAACATGAAATCAGGGGGAGTGTAGCAGGCGACTACAGAGATTGAACTTGCATTCTCTTGATCGTGAGTCATGGTTCAGAGTCAAACTACCTCATAGGCACATATGCTTTTCTTGTTGGCTACCTATTTGAGTGTGAATATTGTTCTCTCATATTTATCAATAATAGTTTTTTTTTTCTTGATAAACCTTTTTCTAATTTTCTCACTTCAAATGAAAAAGAAATCCCCCGCTTTCATTAATAATACCTGTTTTATTTATTTACAGATATCAAATGCAGTGAAGGACAAGAATTTTAGAATTTTCAAAAGACTTCTTCTGGGGTGTGTGGACCTGCATATTAACAGAGTTCATATTAAATAGTTGAATACAAAAAACAAAGAAGAGAATCATTGCTTTTGAAAAGACAGTACATCACTGCATTTTCAGAGTGTTCCAATTTTAAAAACCCATATGCAAAAATACACTGGAGAGAAACCATTTTCTTGTGAAGTATGTGGATCAGCATTTTCACAGAATTCAACTTTGAAACTCCACATGCGAATTCACACTGGAGAGAAACCATTTTCGTGTAAAGTGTGTGGATCAGTGTTTTCACAGAATTATTATTTGAAAACCCACATGCGAACTCACACTGGAGAGAAGCCATATTCTTGTGAAGTATGTGGAGCATCATTTTCACAGAATTCAACTTTAAAACTCCACATGCGAACTCACACTGGAGAGAAGCCATTTTCTTGTGAAGTGTGTGGGTCAGTATTTTCACATAATTCATATTTGAAAACCCACATGCGAACTCACACTGGAGAGAAGCCATTTCCTTGTGAAGTGTGTGGATCTGCATTTTCACAGGATGCTCTTTTGAAAACCCACTTGCGAACTCACACTGGAGAGAAACCATTTCCTTGTCAAGTATGTGGATCAGTATTTGCACAAAAAGGAACTTTGATGAATCACATGCGAACACACACTGGCGAGAAACCATATTCATGTGAAGTGTGTGGATCTGGATTTCAAAATAAATCCTGTGTAACAAGACACATGAGAATACATACTGGGGAGAAACCATTTTCTTGTGAAATTTGTGGAATAGCGTTTTCAGAAAGGAGCGCATTGAAAAAACATACGCAAAGACACACAGGAGAATATTCATTTTTCTGTAAAATTTGTGGATCAGGATTTACACAAATGGGACAGTTGGAAATCCACGTGCGAACACACACTGGAGAGAAACCCTTTTCTTGTGAAATTTGTGGATCAGCCTTTTCAGCTAAACGGCATTTGAATCGACACGTGCAAATACACACTCGAGAGAAACCTTTTTCTTGTGAAGTGTGTGGATCGGCATTTTCACTAAATTCCTATTTAAAAAGACACATGAGAACACATTCAGGATAGAAACCACTTGCTAAGTTTGTGGATCAGCATTTTCAGAGATGGGCTAGTTGAAGTGCCCTATACAAACTTCACTGAAGGGAAAATTGGAAATCCACATATGAAGACACACTGGAAGACTTTATAAAATACCTGGAAACAATACCAGGTAAACCAAGCAGCTATAGTAAATGCGATGATGCTTGGCACCCCTTTTCCCGTGTTGTTGGTTGTGGCAGCCTTCATCCGGGATGGGTTGTGCTGGCTCTATAGAATTTAAGTCCCTCACAAAGACCGACTAACGGTAGTTTGAGTCGGCTGGCAAAATCAGTCAACCTCACATTGTCTTGCTAGGTCTTAAGCTGGTTTAAGTTCCGTGATGAAACTGTGTACATCATTCCCCAGCTTGAAACTTCTCTTTTTATTTTAGAAATTTTTAGAAGCCAGGGGCTCCTGCCCAGAGGTAACACTTGATTCCTTTATAAACGGTTCTGTTCAGTTCATAATAAATCTTTGTTAACTCAACTTTGTGTGTGTCCATCTCCTCACTTTCTCTTTTATCTATTGTAAATTCTTTTTTTTCTTACTCATTGTTTCCACTATGCAATACAAATACTCAACCTCAACAAAGTATAAAAGGGGGAAAAATATATGGGGCGAAATAGACCTTCGAATCAACAAGCTCCTGCCGAGGGGGAACCAAAAACAAGCGAGTTCTCTGTCTTCTCACAAGACCCTCTGTTGGTCAACACATTCTTCGTCTTCGTCTAGCAGCTGAAAAATCCGTCGTCATAGTCGAAATAATCTTTAGCAGTTCAAAATCGCAATTCCTATTTAGTTTTGTTTCTGTTGGACTAAAATCCATTTCTTTACTGGGTCGTTCACAAAACGCTTCGTCGTCATCGACTGCTTCTGCTGCTGCTGACTGCCCAGCGCTCGACTCACTTGTTATTTTATGGACATATTTATCCAAACATCCGGGCACATCAGTCGAACCTCGCGTCCGTCCAATGCCCAAATCACATTTGTTTTTGCATGCGGGAGGACGCGAGTTCAATCCCGGCAGGCAAGACAATGTCTTGCTCTTTTTCCTTTCTCGTTCTCCGTCACACAAAGATGTTTTGTAGAGGCGCATGGTGTAATGGTTAAATTCGTAGGAAATGAACCGAGTTCAAATCCTTGATGCGGCTACCTTTTACATAGCGCTAATACCTTTCATTAATTCTAATGTGGTGCAGCCATACAGTAGCACTAGGAAGGCTACACTTGGAAGAATTGTCACATTATCATGTCGGAGAATATTTCTGAAGATAAAACAATTAACAACAAAGTAAATATGTATACACATTAAATATCACCAGAGCTTTCTTTTTGTCTAAAGTAATGAAGATTTTTTTAATAATCTTCAAGATATTTGAAAATTAGAATCTTAAAGATTATTTGATATATCCACTTAATTTAAATTGACAGTGGAATAGACAGGATGCATTCAAACTTGTATGACATTTTTCCAGGTCAAGCTGACATTTCATTAAACTTGACTGGAATGAGGTGGTATAGGACTTTAAGAGTTTACTCTTAAAGTTCTATACCACCTCATTCCACCCGGCTGGAAGTCACATTCATTTTAACTAATCAGCCCCAAACAATAGCCTTTGTTTAAATTTAATATTAAACATATGTAGAAATCTTTGATTTAAGGGAAATAATAGGTAACTTTAGATGCAAAGGTCATTTTTAGCCATTTTTTTATATATCCTTATAGGAATGCTCTGGACTTAGAAAAATCTCAACAGGATGCTAAGAGTTAAATTTCAATAATACAAATTTAAAAACGTTTTTTTTCCAGGTCCATAATGAATTAGGGTGTTGGTAAGTACATGCAGGTAATAAGATAGCTAGATGAAGGAGCGAATGATAAAGCATGTTTATTGAACGGGTGCCTTTTACAGAAGTGTTTACTTCCGATAATGTGTGTAGGGTGCGTAGGGGTTAATATTAAGTGCGATACTATAACAAAGCTGACATTTCATTATACTTGACTGTTTGAATTTCAATCTTACAAATGTAAAAACATTTTTTTTTTTTTTTTTTTCTTTTTCCGCCCTGTCGGCTGGGGTGTTAGAATGCACCGACTGCACCTCTGCAGAGGGGTAAGACTCCCCCAATGGGGCCACCAGTTGGCCGTGGGTGGCGACCCGTGATGCTTAAGGATAGAGCCCAGGTGGATGAGCAGTTCATGACATGCAATACTCCACTTTGGCCCTATCTTGGGCTAGACGGGCGGTCGGAGAGGCCCCCTCCGATCAATCGGCTGGTCACATCAAGCCCTAGCACCTATATGATTTTCCCAACCCTGTTGCCCTTATGGCAAGCCCTAACCCCTTTTTATCATATGGGTGCTAGAAGGCGGTGGCTGCGGGTCTACATGTCCTGGGAATGACGTTAAACTCTATCTGATGGTGAGGTTCCAGTTTTGGAGGTTTGGGGAATGTGGAGCACCCCTTCATCACCATTGCTCCCTGGTCCCCTCTGACCCAGAGTGGTAGTACCTGTTAGGGTCCCATCTATGGGTTAAATAGAAAAATATGTTTATAAAAAAATTGTATTATCCATAAAAATTGATTTATTTCAAAACTTTATCGGCATTAAATGACCCACTGAGGTTGATATGCCGTAAAACAAAACAATTATTTTCTTTTTGCTATTAGATTAAAAATTAATTTGACTCACCTCTAGAGAGTCACTAAAAAAGAGTATTTCTGAAGATAAAACCGTTAACGAAAAAGTAATTATGTATACACATTAAATACCACCAGAGCTTGATTTTTTTTGGCAAAAATAATGAAGATTTTTGTGTCTTCTAGTAGCAGTAACTTCACGCTCACAGTCTTTCTTCGTGCTTAGATTGCTGCCGCTCTGGTAAAGAAATGAGCTCCTTTTATACTGTCGGCATAATTTGCATGGGCGTCATTATACTCATGACACAAGCGAAACCACACCTTATAAATCTGCTCGTCAATGGCGACTATGCTTCTTTAGCTTAGTTCAGGCAACACCTGACATGCTAAGCAGATGCGTTTCGCCGGAGGTAAGTAAGCTTGATCATCACAAACATACAAGGGGAGGTTACTCTCATTTATGTAGTTAATGTTTAGATTACCAAAAATTTTGCATGACTAAAGAAGAAAGAAAATTTTTCTGTTTGTACTACAGGATTGGTAGAAACTAATTAACTAATTAACTGGTCTTAAACTCACCAATCAGCCGGTTAATATAAAAGATTTTCTTTTATTAATATAAATTTTATTCATTAATATAAAAGATTTTGCCATTTCTTCTGATCCACAATTGGATAATTTTTTGAAGAAAATAAATTGCTTTAAAGAATTTTGATTCATTATTTAAACTTTCATTCTTCTAACACAAAAACCTTTTCAGACTTTTTTGTTTTTGCTGGTGATAATTAAAAAAAAAAAATTTATTTTGGAACTCTCCAGCTTTTTGAAATTATTCTCTTCTTGTGGCAGCTTATTTTCATTTTAGGTATTTTTTTCAATAATTTGTTTATTGTTGGACTATTTGGTTGAATTGCTATCTCTGCTTTGGTATTTCTACTAATGTGTTATTGGTCTCTAATTCTCCCATTTAAAATCTCTTCTTGTGGCAGCTTATTTTCATTTTAGGTATTTTTTTCAATAATTTGTTTATTGTTGGACTATTTGGTTGAATTGCTATCTCTGCTTTGGTATTTCTACTAATGTGTTATTGGTCTCTAATTCTCCCATTTAAAATCTCTTCTTGTGGCAGCTTATTTTTTTTAGGTATTTTTTTCAATAATTTGTTTATTGTTGGACTATTTGTTGAATTGCTATCTCTGCTTTGGTATTTCTACTAATGTGTTATTGGTCTCTAATTCTCCCATTTAAAATCTCTTCTTGTGGCAGCTTATTTTCATTTTAGGTATTTTTTTCAATAATTTGTTTATTGTTGGACTATTTAGTTGAATTGCTATCTCTGCTTTGGTATTTCTACTAATGTGTTATTGGTCTCTAATTCTCCCATTTAAAATCTCTTCTTGTGGCAGCTTATTTTCATTTTAGGTATTTTTTTCAATAATTTGTTTATTGTTGGACTATTTAGTTGAATTGCTATCTCTGCTTTGGTATTTCTACTAATGTGTTATTGGTCTCTAATTCTCCATTTAAAATCTCTTCTTGTGGCAGCTTATTTTCATTTTAGGTATTTTTTTCAATAATTTGTTTATTGTTGGACTATTTAGTTGAATTGCTATCTCTGCTTTGGTATTTCTACTAATGTGTTATTGGTCTCTAATTCTCCCATTTAAAATCTCTTCTTGTGGCAGCTTATTTTCATTTTAGGTATTTTTTTTCAATAATTTGTTTTTGGACTATTTAGTTGAATTGCTATCTCTGCTTTGGTATTTCTACTAATGTGTTATTGGTCTCTAATTCTCCCATTTAAAATCTCTTCTTGTGGCAGCTTATTTTCATTTTAGGTATTTTTTTCAATAATTTGTTTATTGTTGGACTATTTAGTTGAATTGCTATCTCTGCTTTGGTATTTCTACTAATGTGTTATTGGTCTCTAATTCTCCCATTTAAAATCTCTTCTTGTGGCAGCTTATTTTCATTTTAGGTATTTTTTTCAATAATTTGTTTATTGTTGGACTATTTAGTTGAATTGCTATCTCTGCTTTGGTATTTCTACTAATGTGTTATTGGTCTCTAATTCTCCCATTTAAAATCTCTTCTTGTGGCAGCTTATTTTCATTTTAGGTATTTTTTTCAATAATTTGTTTATTGTTGGACTATTTAGTTGAATTGCTATCTCTGCTTTGGTATTTCTACTAATGTGTTATTGGTCTCTAATTCTCCCATTTAAAATCTCTTCTTGTGGCAGCTTATTTTCATTTTAGGTATTTTTTCAATAATTTGTTTATTGTTGGACTATTTAGTTGAATTGCTATCTCTGCTTTGGTATTTCTACTAATGTGTTATTGGTCTCTAATTCTCCCATTTAAAATCTCTTCTTGTGGCAGCTTATTTTCATTTTAGGTATTTTTTTTCAATAATTTGTTTATTGTTGACTATTTAGTTGAATTGCTATCTCTGCTTTGGTATTTCTACTAATGTGTTATTGGTCTCTAATTCTCCCATTTAAAATCTCTTCTTGTGGCAGCTTATTTTCATTTTAGGTATTTTTTTCAATAATTTGTTTATTGTTGGACTATTTAGTTGAATTGCTATCTCTGCTTTGGTATTTCTACTAATGTGTTATTGGTCTCTAATTCTCCCATTTAAAATCTCTTCTTGTGGCAGCTTATTTTCATTTTAGGTATTTTTTTCAATAATTTGTTTATTGTTGGACTATTTAGTTGAATTGCTATCTCTGCTTTGGTATTTCTACTAATGTGTTATTGGTCTCTAATTCTCCCATTTAAAATCTCTTCTTGTGGCAGCTTATTTTCATTTTAGGTATTTTTTTCAATAATTTGTTTATTGTTGGACTATTTAGTTGAATTGCTATCTCTGCTTTGGTATTTCTACTAATGTGTTATTGGTCTCTAATTCTCCCATTTAAAATCTCTTCTTGTGGCAGCTTATTTTCATTTTAGGTATTTTTTTCAATAATTTGTTTATTGTTGGACTATTTAGTTGAATTGCTATCTCTGCTTTGGTATTTCTACTAATGTGTTATTGGTCTCTAATTCTCCCATTTAAAATCTCTTCTTGTGGCAGCTTATTTTCATTTTAGGTATTTTTTTTCAATAATTTGTTTATTGTTGGACTATTTAGTTGAATTGCTATCTCTGCTTTGGTATTTCTACTAATGTGTTATTGGTCTCTAATTCTCCCATTTAAAATCTCTTCTTGTGGCAGCTTATTTTCATTTTAGGTATTTTTTTCAATAATTTGTTTATTGTTGGACTATTTAGTTGAATTGCTATCTCTGCTTTGGTATTTCTACTAATGTGTTATTGGTCTCTAATTCTCCCATTTAAAATCTCTTCTTGTGGCAGCTTATTTTCATTTTAGGTATTTTTTTCAATAATTTGTTTATTGTTGGACTATTTAGTTGAATTGCTATCTCTGCTTTGGTATTTCTACTAATGTGTTATTGGTCTCTAATTCTCCCATTTAAAATCTCTTCTTGTGGCAGCTTATTTTCATTTTAGGTATTTTTTTCAATAATTTGTTTATTGTTGGACTATTTAGTTGAATTGCTATCTCTGCTTTGGTATTTCTACTAATGTGTTATTGGTCTCTAATTCTCCCATTTAAAATCTCTTCTTGTGGCAGCTTATTTTCATTTTAGGTATTTTTTTCAATAATTTGTTTATTGTTGGACTATTTAGTTGAATTGCTATCTCTGCTTTGGTATTTCTACTAATGTGTTATTGGTCTCTAATTCTCCCATTTAAAATCTCTTCTTGTGGCAGCTTATTTTCATTTTAGGTATTTTTTTTCAATAATTTGTTTATTGTTGGACTATTTAGTTGAATTGCTATCTCTGCTTTGGTATTTCTACTAATGTGTTATTGGTCTCTAATTCTCCCATTTAAAATCTCTTCTTGTGGCAGCTTATTTTCATTTTAGGTATTTTTTTTCAATAATTTGTTTATTGTTGGACTATTTAGTTGAATTGCTATCTCTGCTTTGGTATTTCTACTAATGTGTTATTGGTCTCTAATTCTCCCATTTAAAATCTCTTCTTGTGGCAGCTTATTTTCATTTTAGGTATTTTTTTCAATAATTTTGTTTATTGTTGGACTATTTAGTTGAATTGCTATCTCTGCTTTGGTATTTCTACTAATGTGTTATTGGTCTCTAATTCTCCCATTTAAAATTCTTTCTTGTGGCAGCTTATTTTCATTTTAGGTATTTTTTTCAATAATTTGTTTATTGTTGGACTATTTAGTTGAATTGCTATCTCTGCTTTGGTATTTCTACTAATGTTGTTATTTGTCTCTAAAACCAAAAACCAAAACTTTAAACTAATCCAAGGAGCTGTTACCAAAGAGAGACGTAAAATAAACGGTCTGATCACCTAGCAAAAACAGGGCCCATATCTAACGGACCGTTGACCTTGGACGGAGGGCTTTTTTCACAGCATACTTCTAAGGGTGTTTATCAGATACTTAGAAGCTGTCAACAATAGCATACTAATCGAAGGCTGAGGACTAAATAGTCTACTTGAAAAGGGCCGCCATCACCGTCATTTAAAGGAAAGTTAACCAGGCGAGAAGCTTCTAATAGCATCCCTATATCACAATTATCACAGACCGGTTACAGGGAAGGAAAGTGCAAACTAGTGTCTCTACAGAACTCTACCACCATTTCACATCTAAGGCATTGTATCAGCAAACATTATATGGCTGGGCTATAGCATACTTGACTGAAGGAACGAGAAAACGACTGACAAGTGTTTAACATCAATTTTTAACAGCGGCCTGAATACCCCTGTTAATCAACATTCTTACTAATGAAACGAACTTAACTCACAGATAAGTCTTGTAGCAAATACCATTTAAAAGTTTGCAAAAATATTTATGCAGCTTGTTAATACAAGTGTCTGCAATTTCCATCGTATTTGTTTCCTACTTGTCCAAAAAAGCAACTTTGTTGGAGTATAAGAGTCTATGAAATTCATTTAAACTTTTTCTTCAGCTGTTTTATTTTAAAAACAAAACAGATTTTTTTTAATTATTACTTACTTAATTTGTATAATATCTAAGACACTTATAAGGAAGGTTAAAGTTATTATACTTTGATACACAAACTCCGACGAAGGTTAACGGACAAAACATTTAATATACAGCACATGGATAACAGTAGAACCCGTAACATAGCTAAAAGTACATTATAAAAAAGGGTACACCAATAAAGATAAAGACACATTCATGAATGGTACAGATATACATATGAGTTACACGACATGAGACTAGGAAATAGTCCATGCTGTGAATAACTTACAGTAATGTAGGGAGCGGAGCCCCAACGAGGGGTTAGATAAATCTACCCAATGTGGCTTCGTAGTTGCTGAACAGGAAAAGAGAGCGAAAGTGTTTGAAACCGGCGCTTTAAATATCTCTGGTGCCCTAGCGGGCATACATCAAACTAAAAAAAAAGCTAAAAAAAACAGAATACAAAAGAAAAATAGAAATAAAAAAAATGCGAACAATGGAGACTATAACA
>CM042177.1:47827552-47972073 GCA_023376005.1 Doryteuthis pealeii
TGGAACGATAATAACATACATGTACAGGAGAAAGAACATGTACAATACATATACAAATATTGGTTATAAACAAGGATACCCAAATGTACCTAACTATAAATGTTACAGACATGAACTAAAAGGATAGTCGCATGCTGCTATAAAGGAGTTACTTATATTGTAAGGGGGGCAAGCACCCAGAGAAGGGGGTAGATAGACGCTAGCCATAGCAGTTCGTTGAGAAGATCCACAAAAGGAGAGAAGAGTTCAAATAAGGCGCTTAAATACTAGAGGTCCCCTAGTTGAAACAAACGGCAAACGCAGCGGGAAGATAACTCTTCCAGACAAAAGGGAAGATAATCCCTACACTCTCATCAATTCTACTTAATCATTACATGAACATTGCAGGACCTTGCCAGATCTCTTTATCTTGTATTTTTTATCAATAACGTTGTTATGTTAATGTAGGAGTCTTTGTCTTTCTGCCTTTACATTTGTGTTGTAGGGATATCTTCTATTTGCCTGGAAGAGGTTATGTTCCCGATATGTTGCCATTTGTGGCCACAGGAGACCTCTTGGTATTTAAGGCGGCTGTCATTCAAATCTTCCTTCCTCTTTCCTGGCCTGACTTCTCAACGAGATCATATGGGTTTAGCTTATGTCTACCAACGCTTCTCGTTGCGGGCTTCGGCCCTCAACACTGGCACTCACTGCTAGTAAGTCTCTTATACAATATAATGACTATTCCTTTAGTCATGTATCCGTGCTCGTTTTTATTACATTAGGTATCTCTTGATACTAAATATCTTGATTTACCATTCTGAAATAGCTACCTCTTTATTATCTTATATGTGTAATCTATGTACTTTAAGTATCTATCAAACCTTGTCGGAGTTGTATGTTCTCTCAATAACTATGAATCTTACATGTCCTCGTAGTGTGATGAGTAAATTGCCCAATTACATTACACTCATAAACTTATAACCTCCAAATCATCCACTATAAGGACAAAACAGATTGAAACATCAAATTATTCACATCAAGCTGATCTTAAAAATACAGACAAATAAAAACAAATCTCTGAGAATTTTTTGGAAATATCTTTATATTGAAATCTCATCTTCATGTTTTAAAAATCCAGAAAGTTTTATTAAAATCAGGTCAATAATACTGGGACATGCTATGCCAAAAATGTTGAAGGGAGGGGGTAAGGAAAAAATGCTGATGATGCAAAAAAAATCTCGGGTACCTCTAAAGAGAGGGGCCTAAAAATGCACAATGCTTTCTTTTCGATACACCATACATCAGCTCCTAATCACACCGCTAAAAGAAAATATTGATGTCATATTTCAAACCGTCTTCTTTTTCAAACTTCAAATAAGCAGGACTGATCAACAGAAGACTATCACTCGCTTTTCTCGTTATCGCTTTATTTTTTTTGTGCATAAAAATTTCTTATTACCTTCCATATACCAACAAATGCCCTGAAGCATGAATACTAATTAATAGATCGAAACACTGCAGCTGTTGGCCAAAAAACTCACCACTTAACTCATTTATACCTGTGTTTTTCAATCTTTCTAACTATATATATATATATATATATATATATATTATATATATTAGAATAGATTTAGATAGATTTTAGATAGATAGAAGATAAATAGATAAGATAGATAGATAGATAAAATGGTAGAAAACACAGATTGTTAAATGAATTATTTTCACAACTTTTCATTGCTAATATTTGCCAAATATTCGATTTCACAAAAAATCTTCATCAGAGCATAATGCATAATTGTGACTGTTTTAAGAGCTGAAGTTTTTAAACCAGATTCTCAAGAGAGATAC
Organism: Doryteuthis pealeii; assembly: GCA_023376005.1. Classification (NCBI taxonomy): domain Eukaryota; kingdom Metazoa; phylum Mollusca; class Cephalopoda; order Myopsida; family Loliginidae; genus Doryteuthis; species Doryteuthis pealeii. Next base: position 47,829,383 of record CM042177.1, read on the forward strand.
AGAGAATATATATATATATTATATATATATATATATTATATATATATATATATATATATATATATATATATATAAGGGATAAGTTACTATAAAAAAAATCACCTAGTACTTTTCAAATACTTTCAACTTTCAACTAAACTCTGAGATGGAATTTTACTTCCGAAAATATTAGTTTTGAAAAAAAAAAACAAAGTTAAATTAAAATTCAACACATTATTGCATTGTTAAATTGCCTTCAAAATCTTATATATTATAGTATATAAATATAATAATTATATATATATATATATATATATATATACAAATGAATTATTATACATTATAATATAATAATTAAGCATAACATTTGTTATCTGATTAAATATAATATATCGATATCTACATCTGTTGATAAGTAAATGTAATGCTTAGGTAACGGAAGGTAAATTTTCACAGTATCACAGTTTTCATTAAGGGACCTCCTGCCCTTTTCGGCATATATGTAGGGTATTTAAACTTTGAACCCCCAACCTGTTAAAATACTATTATTCATCTGATTTTTTTGTGATTAAAAAAAGATGATTGGGCTTTAAAAGCAGTGGATATATATTTGTTGCGACAAAGGGAGCAGAATCATAGAAATAAATGACTATGAAATTTACTCCCTGAATCACGTTTTTTTAGAAATATTCCCATCAATTTATAAACAACGTGATGCTTAAATTTGAATTCAACCGATAAAATTTAGTTTATTAAAACTTTACATTTTTATCACTTTTTAGTTAAGGTGCCATTTCGTAAAGAAATGGGCGAAAATCAGACGAATTATATGAAAAAAGTAAGTATCACCATTAATTTCTTTCTTTTCTTTACAAATAAAAATACGTATTTATTTGCATTTGTAGAGAAAGATTTTATTTTTATTTACACTGCTTTAAAATTTGATTGTTAATCCTGTTAGGAACGTTGTTTCAAAAATATATTAATTGTTTAACGCCACCTTAGTATTTTGTGTAACATTTCTGTTTACCTAATTCTAAAGTAGGCAGTTCGATTATTTACAAATTGTAAAATTATGGTAAAACAAACCCCCATCTTATGTCCGTGGTTTTTGCAGTAAATGTTTATTTTTCTTGCCACCCGATTATTTCAATACTAAATATATTTCTATATTATTTTAATATTCCTTCAATGTGTATATCTAAAAGTTTTTATTTTGTGGGAATAGTTAGTTTTAAATGGGGGTTCGTTTTTACACTTTCAAACTTTTTACTCGTAAATCCTTCCATTAAAAATGCCCAAGCCTAATTTATGGCAGGAATTTACGAGTTAAAAAGTTGAATATCACTTTTTGTTGTTGTTATTCTTTACTTTTTGGCTTTGGCTACTCTAAAATAAAAACGTATAAAAAAATAAAAAAAATATAGGTAATAAAGCGACTATTTGCTCCGTTAATTTCCTACCATAAAATAAACTGAACCCACCATTTTTATGTCCTGCTTTTTGGTTATTAATGTTTTATCTTGCACCGTTATTTTACAATACTAAATATATTTTATTTTATTTATTTTTAATATCACTTCAATGTGTATATTCTAAAGTTTTTATTTTGTGAGAATGCTTAGTTTTAAAGTGGGGTTCGTTTTACAATTTAACCATAAATTGGATCCTCCTTTATGACCGTCAATTTTGTTTGTTCGTCGACGATGTTTTGTCTTGCATGGTCCATTTCTAAGATGATAACCATTAACTATATTCATAAAAAACAAAAACTTTTTTTATAATTCTGATAGGCATGACCAAGGATAAGAATAGCATCAGCCCCTCAACCCAGTTATACTTCCTTTTGGTATTTTCTACAGCTTGTGGTACCAAAAATTTAAAAAGAATTACAGCCTACTAAAGCTTATACCCCTATACTAAAACCAGGGTGTGAAGAGAACACGAGGTTGAGTGGCTGCCGTATTCCGAAAGAAGCGGGCTAGGCTTTGCCTGGCATGTGAATCGAACCCGCGTTCCTTCGGAAATGCAACGGGGACACATTGGCACCGAATTCACATACTTACTGCTCCGGATGTAAGCGCCAGGTGCCCGGATGATGGCCTACGATAGATTGTCCGGCATCTAGATTGGCTCGGGAATCTTCATGCGTGGGGTGCAGGACACCCGGATTTGAAGGAAATCTTGTATAAGTAAGGTGGGGTTGACGACAGCAAGCATTGCCGATTTCAGCTTCTGATGATAATAAGAGTTGGTGAATTGTACGACAACGACGACGGATTTTTTTTCTGGTGCTGCTAGATTTGCTGACGCGACGACATTGTTGACCCCCCCTCTCTTCAACAAGTGAATTTATTCCCCACTCTATTTCTTTCTTTTTTTCGTACCAGACAATACGGCACTAAACTATTCCCACTATACTAAAACCAGGCTGTTGCGAATCGGAACACAAAAACTGTGATATAAAGAAATCAAATGAAACTCCTCTTACCTTGGGCGGAAAAGAAATTGGCGCCCGAATGTCTTTGTACTCTTTTATAGATACAGACCGGAAGTTGAGGTGCGTTTGCTGGAGAGAAGTGGAGAAATAAAATGAGCCCGATTTTCTGGCAGTCGGGGAAGGAGGTGATTGCGAACCGACCGTTCGAACGATGGTATTCCGAGCAAACACGAAATTTAACAGAGATTTCACGGATAGAGATTTTACAAGCTATTTTCGCAACGATTGGCTTCTGGACAATTGAAAACATAATCAAGCCTTTTTGTGGGGAGGAGAACGTTATTGCGTGGTGAAAAAGGTCACTGGTTGCCTAAGCTGACAAATAATCACTGACGCTCTGCCTCGATGATTCTGTTATTTTTTGGAGGTGACGCGTGGTCCTAGACTTGGAACGATGCGTAGACGAGATCAGGAGATGCTCGATCTATTACAGGAACAGGCTAATAAGTTGATTTGCCCCGAATAGCTTGTTAAAAAGTCTCTATTCCGTGAAATCTCTGTTAAAATCTTCGTGTTTAGCTCGCAATCACCTCATGCGACGGTCGGTTCGCAATCACATTCCTTTCCTCTACTTGCCCAATGAAAATTCAGCACATTTATCTCCACTCCTCTCCCACAAACCACCTCACTTTCCGGTCTGTACTCTATATAAAAGAGTACAGACCATTCGGGCGCCATTCTTTCCTAGCCGAGGTAAGGAGGAGTTTTCATTTGTTTTCTTTATACACCAACTCGATTCCTCTATTTTTGGCATCCCGACTCTGACTCATTGTAATCAGTGATTATGCCTACATATTGAAGCTTCAAGCACCCAAACGCAGCCCCAATAATCAAGCACCCCACACACCCTAGTTATTAGATCTTTATTACAATTGGAATAAATAACTAAGGACATCGTGACGTCAGTGGTGACGTGGTTTCAGTTACAGACAGAAAGTTATATAATCTCATTGTAATAAGATAATAACTAGGGTGCTTTGGGGTGCTTATTATTGGGGGGTGCTTTGGGGTGCTTGATACTAATTATTTGTAGGCCATAATCACTTGATTACATGAGTCAGAGTCGGAGGATGCCAAAAAATAGAGGAATCAGAGTTGGTGATATAAAGAAAACAAAATGAAACTCCTCTTACCTCGGGCTAGGAAAAGAAATGGCGCCCCGAATGTCTGTACTCTTTTTAAGAGTACAGACCGGAAGTGAGGTGGTTTTGTGGGAGAGAGTGGAGAAAAATAAATGTGCTGAATTTCTTGGCAGTCGAGGAAGGATGTGATTGCGAACCGACCGTCGAATGAGGTGATTGCGAGCAAACACGAAGATTTAACAGAGATTTCACGGAATAGAGATTTTACAAGCTATTTCGGCAAATGCACTTATTAGCCTGTCCTTATAAGATCAGCATCTTCCTGATCTCGCTCGCTCGTTTCCAAGTACAGGGCCAACGCGTCACCCTCAAAAATAACAGAATCATCGTAGCGACGTCAGTGATATTCTGTAGCTTAGCAACCAGCTGAACCTTTTTCAACCACGCAATAACGTCTCCATCCCCACAAAAAGGCTTGATTATGTTGTTCAATTGTCCAGAAGCCATCGTTGCCGAAAATAGCTTGTAAAATCTCTATTCCGTGAAATCTCTGTTAAATCTTCGTGTTTGCTCGCAATCACCTCGTTCGACGGTCGGTTCGCAATCACCTCCTTCCCGACTGCCAAGAAAATCGGCTCATTTATTTCTCCACTTCTCTCCCACAAACCACCTCACTTCCGGTCTGTACTCTTATAAAAGAGTACAGACATTCGGGCGCCATTTCTTTTCCTAGCCCAAGGTAAGAGGAGTTTCATTTGATTTTCTTTATATCACAGTTTTTGTGTTCCGATTCCACAGCCCTGGTTTTAGTATAGTGGGAATAAGTTTAGTGCCGGTAATTGTCTGGTACGAAAAAGAAAAGAAAATAGAGGGGGAAAATAAATTCAACTTGTTGAAGAGAGGGGGGCAACAATTCGTCGCCGTCACAAAATCTACAGCACAAGAAAAAAATCCGTCGTCGTTGTCGTACAATCACCAACTCTATTATCATCAGAAGCTGAAAAATCGCAACTGCTTGCTGTCGTCACCCCACCTCTACTTATACAAGATTTTCCTTCAACATCCGGGTGTCTGCACCCCACGCATGAGATTCCCGAGCCAATCCTAGCTGCCGGAATCTTCGTAGCCATCATCCGGGCACCTGGCGCTTACATCCGGACAGTAGTATTGTGAATTCGGTGCCAATGTGTCGCCCGTTCGCATTCCGAAGGACGCGGGTTCGATTCCACATGCCAGGCAAAGCCTAGCCCGCTTCCTTCGAGAATACGGCAGGCCACTCACCTCGTGTTCTCTTTCACACCCTGGTTTTAGTATAGTGGGTATAAGTTTAGTACTGGTAATTCTTTTTAAATTTTTGGTACCACAAGCTTGTAGAAAATACCAAGGAAGTATAACTGGGTTGAGGGGCTGATGCTATTCTTTCCTTGGTCATAGCCTAATCAGGAATTATAAAAAAAAGGTTTTTGTTTTTTATGAATATAGTGTAATGGTTATCATCTTAGAAATGGACATGGCAAGACAACATCGTCGACGAAAAAACAAAATTACGGTCATAAAGGAGGATCCAATTTATGGTTAAATTGTAAAACGAACCCCCACTTTAAAACTAAGCATTCTCACAAAATAAAAACTTTTAGAATATACACATTGAAGTGAATATTAAAATAAATAAATAAAATATATTTAGTATTGTAAAATAACGGGTGCAAGAAAAAAAACATTTAATACAAAAACACGGACATAAAAATGGGGGTTCAGTTTATTTTATGGTAGGAATTTACGAGCAAATAGTCCTTTATTACCTATATTTTTTTTATTTTTTTATACGTTTTTTTTAGAGTACCAAAGCCAAAAAGAAAAGAAATAACAACAACAAAAAGTGATATTCAACTTTTTACTCGTAAATTCCTGCCATAAAATTAGGCTTGGGCATTTTATGGAAGGAATTTACGAGTAAAAAGTTGAAGTGTAAAAACGAACCCCCCACTTTAAAACTAACTATTCCCACAAAATAAAAACTTTTAGAATATACACATTGAAGTGAATATTAAAATAAATATAGGAAATATATTTAGTATTGTAAAATAACGGGTGCAAGAAAAATAAAACATTTACTGCAAAAACACGGACATAAGATGGGGTTTAGTTTACCATAATGTTTACATTTGTAAATAATCGAACTGCCTACTTTAGAATTAGGTAAAACAGAAATGTTCACACAAAATACCCGTTAAAATTAATATATTTTTGAAACAAACGTTCACTACAGGATTAAATCAAATTTTAAACAGTGTAAATAAAAATAAATCTTTCTCTACAAATACAAATAAATACGTATTTTTATTTGTAAAGAAAGAAAGAAATTAAATGGTGATACTTACTTCTTTCGATATTAATTCGTCTGATTTCGCATTTCTTTACAGAAATGCAACCTTAATAAAAAGTGATAAAATGTAAAGTTTAAAATAAACTAAATTTTATCCGGTTGAATTCAAATTTAAGCACACCGTTGTTTATAAATTGATGGGAAATATTTTCTAAAACAACGTGATTCAAGGGAGGTAATTCATAGTCATTATAATTTCTATGAATTCTCTCCCTTTGTCCAACAAATATATATCCACTGCTTTTAAAGCACCAATCATTTTTTTTAATCACAAAAAAATCAGATGAATATAGTATTTTAACAGGGTTGGGGTCAAAGTTAAATACCCTACATATATGCCGAAAAGGGAGGAGGGTCCCTTAATGAAAAACTGTGATACTGTGAAAATTACCTTGTACCTAAGCATTACATTTATTATCAAGATGTAGATGATAATATTATATTTACATCAAGATAACAAATGTTATGCTTAATTATTTATATTATAATGATATAAATAATTCATTTGTATATATATATATATATATATATATATATATATATATATATATATATATATATAATATAAGATTTTGAAGGCAATTTACAATGCAATATGTGTTGAATTTATTTAACTTTTGTTTTTTTTTCAAAACTAAATATTTTCGGAAGTAAAATTCCATCTTCAGAGTTATTGAAAGTTGAAAGTATTGAAAGTACTAGGTGATTTTTTTTAGTACTTATCCCACTTATATATTATATATAATATATATATATATATATATATATATATATATATATATATATATATATATTCTCTGTATCTCTCTTGAAGAATCTGGTTTAAAAACATTCACATCTTAAAACAGTCACAATTATCATTATGCTCTGATGAAGATTTTTTTGATGAAATCGAAATATTGGCAATATTAGCAATGAAAAAGTTGTGAAAATAAATTCAATTTAACAACATTGTTTTTATACATTTTATCTATCTATCTATCTATCTATTTATCTATCTATCTATCTATCTATCTATCTATCTATATATATATATATTATATATATATATATATATATATATATATTAAGAAAGATTGAAAAACACAGGTATAAATGAGTTAAGTGGTGAGTTTTTTGGCCAACGCTGCAGTGTTTCGATCTATTAATTAGATCATCTTCAGGGCATTTGTTGGTATATGGAAGGTAATAAGAAATTTTTATCACAGAATAACGAGAAAAGCGAGTGATAGTCTTTGTTGATCAGTCTGTTTAAAATTTGAAGTTTGAAAAAAGAAGACGGTTTGAAATATGACATCAAATATTTTCTTTTACGGTGTGATTATGGGACTGTGTAAGTGGGTGTATCGAAAAGAAAGCATTGTGCATTTTTTAGGACCCCCCCTCTCTTTAGAGGTACCAGATTTTTTTTACAATATCACATTTTTTCCTTAAGCCCCCCTCCCCTTTTTTTGGCATACATGTCCAGTATCTAAACTTTGAACCTGATTTTAATAAAACTTTCTGGATTTAAAACAATGAAAGATGAGATTTCATATAAAAGATATTTTCCAAAAAATTCTCAAGAGATTTAGTTTTATTTGTCTGTATTTTTAAGATCAGGCTTGATGTGAATAATTTTGATGTTTCAAATGTTGTCCTTATAGTGGATGATTTGGAGGTTTATAAGTTTATGAGGTGTATGTAATTAGGCAATTTACTCATCACACTACGAGGACACTGTAAGATTCAAAGTTATTTGAAGAACATACAACTCCGACAAGGTTTGATAGATACTTAAAAGTACATAGATACACATATAAGATAATAAAGAGGTACATATTCAAGAATGGTAAATACAAGATATTTAGGTATCAAAGAGATACCTAAATGTACATAAAAACGTAGCTACGGATACATGACTAAAGGATAGTCATATATTGTATAAGAGACTTACTAGCAGTGAGTGGCCAGTGTTGAGGGCCGAAGCCCAACGAGAAGCGGGTAGACATAAGTCTAACCCATATGATCTCGTTGAGAAGCAGCAAGGAAAGAGGAGGAAGCATTTGAATCAGCCGCTTAAATACCAGAGGTCTCCTGGTGGCCACAAATGGCAACATATCGGGAAGATAACTCTTCCAGGCAAATAGAAGATATCCCTACAACACAAATGTAAAGGCAGAAAAGACAAAGAACTCCTACATTTAACAAACAAAACGTGTATTGATACAAAAATTACAATAATAGAGAATACTGGACAAGGTCCTGCAAATGTTCATGTAATGATATAAGTAGAATTGATGAGAGTGTAGGGGATTATCTTCCCTTTGTCTGGAAGAGTTATCTTCCCGCTGCGTTGCCGTTTGTTTCAACTAGGGGACCTCTAGTATTTAAGCGCCTTATTTGAACCGGTCTTCCTCTTTTAGCTGGATCTTCTCAACGAACTGCTATGGGCTAGAGTCTATCTACCCCCTTCTCTGTGGGGCTTTTGCCCCCCCCCCTTACATTACTGTAACTCCTTTATACAGCATGGACTATCCTTTAGTTCCATGTCTGTAACATTTATATGTTAGGTACATTTGGGTATCTTGTTTATACCTAAATATTGTATATGTATTTACATGTTCTATTCTCCTGTACATTATGTATCTTATCGTTTCCATTGCTGTTATATATATTAAAGTTTTGTATCACAACGTGTCGGAATTGTATGTTCATTAATTAACTTTGAATCTTACAAGAGTCTCAAAATGAGAAAAAGGGTTTTGTATTCAGAATCAAGGCAGCAGTCAGGTTATTAAGAAAAAGAGATAGTTTGTAGTACCTTCAGCAATAGGCGAAATGTTCTTAAAACAAGAGACGTGGACTCATTCAAGCAAGCTTGATCTTTCTGACTTGTTCTTTGAAAAGCCTGTTATTTATAGCTTCTGCATAGGCTCGAAAAAGGGTCTTTTTGATAAAACTTCTTTTTAGGTGCGAACGCCTCTGATTGGTTGAAAATTATCATTTTTATATTTCAATTTTTCTCTCTCATGCTGTGCCAATCCACATGCGCAAAGCGCTATTTTCATCATTTTATTTTTGTCCTTCAGAGCAATAACTTCCGGTTCACTACATCCTCATCTCCGCCACTGAATCCTCCAGTCTATTTTGAGACCCTAACGAGGCTCAGAGCAAGAATCCGACGAGTAAGACCCAACGTTTCAATTGACAATGTCCTCCTTCTACAAGACAATGCTCAACCACACACAAGCATCAGGACAAGGGAGAAAATTGCCTCATTAGGGTGGACAACTTTACCACATCCTCCATACTCACCAGAGTTACTCCTTTCAGACTATCATCTCTTCAACCTCATGAAAGGGGGTTTAAGAGGCAAGCATTATTTCAGTGACAAACAAGTGAAATCTTTAGTGAAGTGGCTCAAAGAACAGTCAAAAGTATTTTACAGGGCAGGAATACATGCTCTCATTCGAAGGTGGAACATTGCTATTGAGAGAAACAGTGACTATGTGGAGAAGTAGGGATGTGATCCATAGAGGACTGGCTTCATTTTGATGTATGATACATGTTTCTGTTAGTATTATCTGCGTTATTTGGACTATTGTCCTCATCTTCATTGTTATCTGTACAACGTTTCAGCCGATATGCCCTCTGGCCTTCTTCAGGTATTTCTTGTCGGACTCAGGAACCTTCTCGCACTTGGGAACCTTCTTTTCAGACTGGGGAATTTTCTTGTCATAATCGGGAACCTTCTTCAGACCTGGGAACCTTCTTTATTCAGTCCACGGGATATCCTGTTCTCATTCCACTAACCATAGCTGGGTAGGAGTTGTGTTAATTAATTTTTCTATGTTCCTGCCTCCGCTCAGGATTTGAACCCAGAATCCAGAGATAACTGTAACTTTAGAACTGTCTTAACCTATACTCCTTATCCACTAGGCCATGTGTCCAATTGGTTAGCAGAATGAGAACAGGATACCCCCGTGGACTGAATAAAGGGTTAGGTTCAAAGTTCCGTGATGGCTCCTGATTACGACAAGAAGGTTCCTGAGTCCAAGAAGGTTCCAGAGTCCGACAAGAAATACCTGAAGAAGGCCGGAGGGCATATCGGCCAAAACGTTGTATAGATAACAATGAAGATGAGGACAATAGTCCGAATAACGCAGATAATACTAATCATCAAGCCTCATCTCAAACATTCAGAGAAATAATAAAAGAGAATATTTAAAATTTAAACAAAAAATTTATCGAAAAGCATTAGGAACGTGATACATGATTTTTGGAAGTTTCTTGTTTAAATTAACTTGTTTATAATTTGATTTAATTATCTCCCTTGAATTAAATTTCGTTGTTTAGAAAACATTTCCTATCAATTATAAATGATGGTGATATTTAAATTAATTCAATCAGAAAAAAATAGCTTATTTAAAATTTTACATTTTTATCACTTTTCATTAATGTTGCATTTCTGTAACGAAAAAATAAATCAGACGAATTAATATCGAAAGAAGTAAGTATCAACATTTGATTTCTTTCTTTCTTTCTTTTACAAATAAAAATACGTATTTATTTTTTATTTGTAGAGAAAGACTTATTTTTATTACTCTGTTTAAAATTTAATTTTGTCCCGTAGTGAATGTTTGTTGGAAAGTATTGTTGGGTATTTTGTTTTTAGTATTCTAAAGTGGGGGTTCGATTTACGATGTAAACATTATAATAAACTGCACCCCTACTTTATGTTTATCCTTTTAAAATAAACTTTTTTTTTTCTTGTACTCGTAATTTTACAGTACTAAATATATTTCTTTATGTATTTTAATATTAATTTTAATGTATATATATATATTTTTTTTCATTTTTTGATAAGGATTCTGTGTAATTTGTGTAAAGTGGGGGTTCGATGTACAATCTAGGCATAATTGTAAACTGGACCCCCATTTTATGTCCATATTTATGCAAGTAAGAGCGTACTTTTTGAGGGGATTTTTTTTCCCCATTATTCTCCGGCTAAAATCTAACAGCCGTAATTTTACATTACGGAAGCCTAAAAAAGAAACAAATTATTTGAGATACATTTTCTATTTCTCTCCGAAAAAAGACCTAAGTGATATATTTAATTTAACTGATATTTAAAAAGAAATTAAAAGAATCTTTTGTGTGAATTTTATTTATTTATATGTAGTTTTCATCAAGGGAGATAATTTAAAGAAAATCAAAAAAATTACCAAAATACAAGGAATTGTCCGATTTTAATGAAATTTTTACTTTATTCATTAATGACTTAATTCTCTTTTATAGCAAAAATTGTTTCCAATGCATTTTTAGATTAAAAATTTTCCAATGCATTTTTTATAGTAAAAATTATTTACAATGCATTTTTTATGTCCAATGCATTTTTATAGTAAAAATTATTTACAATGCATTTTTATAGTAAAAATCATTTCCAATGCATTTTTATAGTAAAAATTATTGTCCAATGCATTTTTATAGTAAAAATCATTGTCCAATGCATTTTTATAGAAAAGATTATTGTCCAATGCATTTTTATAGTAAAAATTATTTACAATTCATTTTTAAAGAAAAAATCATTGTCCAATACATTTTTATAGCAAAAATCATTTCCAATGCATTTTTATAGTAAAAATCATTGTCCAATGCATTTTTATAGTAAAATCAATGCATTTTTATAGTAAAAATCATTATCCAATGCATTTTATAGTAAAAATCATTGTCCAATTCCATTTTTATAGTAAAATCATTGTCCAATGCATTGTTTTTTATAGTAAAAAATTTCCAATGCATTTTTATAGTAAAAATCATTCCAATGCATTTTATAGTAAAAATCATTGTCCAATGCATTTTTTATAGTAAAAATTATTGTCCAATGCATTTTTATAGTAAAAATCATTGTCCAATGCATTTTTATAGTAAAATTATTGTCCAATGCATTTTTATAGTAAAAATCATTGTCCAATGCATTTTTATTAGTAAAAATAGTGTCCAATGCATTTTATAGTAAAAATTATTTACAATTCATTTTTATAGTAAAAATTATTTACAATTCATTTTTTAAAGAAAAAATCATTGTCCAATACATTTTTATAGCAAAAATCATTTCCAATGCATTTTTATAGTAAAAATCATTGTCCAATGCATGTAAAAATCATTGTCCAATGCATTTTCATAGTAAAAATCATTGTCCAATGCATTTTCATAGTAAAATCATTGTCCAATGCATTTTCATAGTAAAAATCATTGTCCAATGCATAAAAAAATCATTGTCCAATGCATTTTCATAGTAAAAATCATTGTCCAATGCATTTTCATAGTAAAATCATTTTCCAATACATTTTCATAGTAAAAATCATTGTCCAATGCATTTTCATAGTAAAAATCATTTTCCAATGCATTTTCATAGTAAAAATCATTGTCCAATGTATTTTCATAGTAAAATCATTTTCCAATGCATTTTCATTAGTAAAAATTGTCCAATGCATTTTTATAAAAAATCATTGTCCAATTCATTTTTAAAGAAAAAACATTTCCAATGCATTTTATTAAAAAATCATTTTCAGTAACATATCTATAGTTAAAATCTCTAAAAAAAAAAGAAATGTTTCATGCCATACTCAAATGTACCTTATTGTAGCCTCTACGTGTGGTTGTACATTTTTAAGTGTTTCCTTGTAAGAATTGAAAAGTAGTCTTTCTTACATTTCATTCAATTTGTTTTTCAAGGATTATAAAACATTTGACTAAAGTAACCTTGTTTTTGTTGGCCTACATATTTAAGTGTGGACAATTTTCTCATTAATATATATGCATAATGAAAGTGTCATTTTCTTTCTGATTAAGTATGAATGATATATGTTACTATTAATCGAAACACAAAGGGATTTATTTTAATTTTCTCATTGCAAATAAAGCATTGAGTCTTTTGTTTTCTTTAATAATACCTGTATAACCCATCGGCTTGCTGAGCTAAAGAGCTCACTGAATATCCGGAAAATGGCCATCTTCTACATCAACTGTGGGTTGCAGTGTTTCTACACTTGCTAAAAGTCTGGCCGAATGCCCACATTGTGTTCTGATCTCAAAACGACCAGAAATCTGCTGCAGAAACTGATACTCCACGGTTAATGGTGGTTTAGTGGTCACATAAAGAAATAACAACTCTTTTTCTTTGAAATTTAAAAATAAACATTTATATGCAATCAAATAATACAAAAGTCAATTCTTACTCAAAGCAGTGGGAGTGATGGGCCGCTAATTAATATGTTCTGGTCAGAATATAATCATGGGTTCTGAAAAATATTGCTCAGGCAGTTCTTAAAGTTGGCTAAGTTCTTCAATAGTATTGACTGAAGTCAGTTTGTCTGTCGGCTGTTGGATAACGTCTATCCTCGCTGCTAATACAGTCCAAATCTTCTTATCGTCAAACAATTTCTCAACAAGTCTGGCCAAATGCCCACATTGTGTTTCTGATCTCAAGCAATCAGAAATCTGCTGCAGAAACTGATACCCCACGGTTAACGGTGGCTTAGTGGTCACATAAAGGAACAACTCTTTTTTTCTTTCAAAAACAAACAAACATTTATATGCAATAAGAAAATACAAAAGTCAATTCTTACTCAAAAACTGTGGGATCGATGGACCTCGAATCAATAGGTTCTGGTCAGAATATGAACAAGGTTTCTGAAAAGATATTGGCTCAGGCAATTCTTAAAGTCGGCTAAGTTCTTCAATAGTATTGGCTGAAGTCAGTTGTCTGTCGGCTCCTCTGCATGTGTCCTCACTGTGGATACAGCCCGAATCTTCCTTTGCTGCTCTCTCAGCTTAATCTGTCTTATCGTTTTAGCAAACTGCTTCCTTCAGGTTATCAGTAGTTGCCGAAACCCGGGAATGAACCAGGGACCTTATCAGACAGTTCTCAACAAATTGACAGGTCCCCATATAAACATCCGGGTTGATTCTTATCTATGTTCACTCTTTATTTTTTTAAGTGGAAAAATGTTTTCATTCTTTTTATTGCTTAAGATAATTTCTGACCAAACAATAAGAAATATTTCTAAGTACTTTCCAGTGCCTAATTCTGGTTTCTCAAATCGGGTCACAACTTTTCTTTTTATTTACAGATATCAAATGCAGTGAAGGACAAGAATTTTAAGCTGTGAAATGAATTTAAAAAAAACAATGAAGAGAATTTTGATAAATAGAGTAAGAGATAACCTTTTCTTGAAAGGTGTGTGGATCTGCATATTAACAAATGTGAGAAAACCTTCTTCAAGTGAGTTTCTGTTTTAAACTGTGAAATTCAAGAAACTAAAGAAGAGAATCTTTACCGTTGACAAATCAATACATTTTTTTATAAACTCACAAAAGAGAGAAAACCTACACTTGTTCAAATGAGCTTAGAATAAATACACACTGAAGAGAAACCTTTATGCACAGTGAGTCAGTATTTTCAGAGAGTTCCAGTTTCAATGAGCATATACAAACAGAGAGAGAAGAGAGAGAGAGAGAGAGAGAGAGAGAGAGAGAGAGAGAGAGAAACGATTTTATTGTGAAGTGTGTGGTGAAGCATTTCCACTCATATATTTGAAACTGCACACTGTGAAGAAATTCTTTGGAAGTGAACCAATCATTTATTTTGCAGAGTTCAAAATTTAAAACACACACACACACACACACACACACACAGAGGCACACACACACACCACACACACACACACACATGCAAATAAACACTGCAGAGAAAGTTTCATTAAACACAGTGGGCGAATTGTCATTTTTAGAGAGTTTGACTTCAAACAAAAATTAGAAAGAAAACATTTCCCTGAAGATCCTTATGGTAAAACTCGAGAAACTTGAGAAGTCTATGGATTTTAACAGGTGTGCAATTAGGAAATCCACATGCAAAAAACACGTGGGTGCATATTTTTCTAGCAAATTAGTTGAGACTTTGCTAAGACCCAAGTTAAATAAAAATCCACACCTTATTTTTGTCTGAGAGAGGGTTTAAAAAATTTTACTTGTTATTTTCAATAACATAATTTTTACTAAACTCTCATTTTAGATTATACATTGCAAACAAGACACAGAGAAGAAACCCAATTCTTATCACGTGAGCATCACTAACCCTACCCCACAAAAAAAAACATGGAAACTCAAATGGCAAAGATGCACTGATGAGAAAGATCCATTGATCACAGTGTGTGAATCTTCATTTTTAGAGAGTTCCACTTCAAAAAGCCAGATCCAAAAACAAACTGGAAAGAAGCCGTATTCTTGTGAAGTGTGTGGATTAGCGTTTTCACAGAGTGGGAGTTTAAAGAACCACATGCGAACCCACACAGGAGAGAAACCATTTTCTTGTGAAGTGTGCTTAGCAGCCTTTTCAATGAGCGGAAGTTTGAAAAACCACATGCGGACACACCACAGGAGAGAAACCATATTCTTGTGAAGTGTGCCATTCAGCATTTACACAAAGAGCTCATTTGCAAAACCACATCCAAACACACACTGGAGAGAGACCTTTTCTTGCAAAGTGTGTGGATCAGCATTCTCTAGAAAGGAAACAATTGAAAGAACACATGCGTACACACACCGGAGAGAAACCATTCACATGTGAAAGTGTGTGGATCAGCGTTTTCTGTGAATTCAAATTTGAAAAGTCATATGCGAACGCACACAGGAGAAAAACCTTATTCTTGTCATGTGTGTGGATCAGCATTTTCATGGAAGGTGCAATTGAAGGAGCATATACGGAACACACAGGAGAGAAAAACCGTATTCTTGTGAAATGTGTGGATTAGCATTTTCACGAAGAGAACTACTTAAAGGCCACATACGGACACACAATGGAGAGAAACCATTTTCTTGTGAAGTTTGTGGATCTGCATTTCTCAGAGGGGAAGTTTAAAAAGCCATATGCGAACACACACAGGTGAGAAACCATTTTCTTGTGAAGTGTGTGGAATGGCATTTTCACATAATTCCAGTTTTAAAACGTCATATGCAAACACACTGTAAAGAAACCATTTTGTCATAAATATGGGGATCAACATTTTCACTTGATAATTTAAAAAGTCACAGCATGTTATGTTATAAATTATATTATAAATGCACCAATGCCATATGCAAACACACTCTAGAGAAATCATTTTTGGTAATTTATGAGAAGTGCGTCCCGGTTTCCTGCCTTAGAAATTGCTACCCAGTGACTATTAAAATAACGTCCCCAGCTATGTCATTTCAGATTTTCTTTTATTCATGTTTGTTTAATGTCTTGTTTTAGTTTAGATAAACAAGAATTATACAAAAAAGAAGCGACACCCCACAAAATACATTTACTTGTCGAAAATATCTATCTATCTATCTCCATTTGTTCATATCTATCTATATTATTTTGTTTATCTATCTCAGTCTATTCCAAACTATATATCCATCTTCATATCTAAACAAGAATTACGACAAATTTCTATAAATCAATAAGAATTACGACAAATTTCTATAAATAAATAAGAAATTACGCCAAAAAAGAGACGCCCCCTCTAAAATACATATAACGCCCTAAGTTGGTTGTTTTCTTTCAAGTAACACCGACATAGCTGGGGACGTTATTTTAGTCACCGGTAGCAATTTCTGAGGCAGGAGACCGGGACACACTTCCTCATAAGTTACCTCATTTTGTTGTAAAGTATGTGGATCAACATTTTCACATATATATTTGCAAAGATGCACATAGACATAGTGGAGATAAACATTTTCTCATCAAGTTTGCGGATCAGTATTTTCTCAAAAAGTGCAAATTGAAAGACAACATAAAAGAGCAACATTTTCAAAATGTTCCAATTTAAAAAGTTACATCCTTGTACCACACACACACACACACACACAGAGTAGAGAAACCATATGATATATTTGAAAAGCCACATTTGAACATAGGGGAGTGATACCATTTTCTCCTCAAGTGAGTGGATCAGTATTACTATTATAAATCATATTTAAAATACACTTTTCAAATTCAAAATTGAAAAAAGATTCTAAAAAATGAAAAAAAAAAAACCATTGAAAAAGATTTGAAGAAATTTAAAAAAATGAAATATGAAAAAAGAAAAGCAAAAAATTAAATCATTTTTCACCACATCTATTTATTCTGGTTATTTTTATATTAAAAAATCATTTCTAATAGATTTTCATAAAGACCTGTCATTAAATCATTTTTTTTACATGATTTGAAAAAGATGAAAGCAGATGTCAAATATTAATAAAAATGATGTCAAAAAAATATTTTTATATTAAAAATCTTTTCTAATGCATTTTTATAGTAAAAAATCATTTCCAATGCATTTTTATAGTAAAAATCATTGTCCATGCATTTTTATAGTCATTGTCAATTTTTATAGTAAAAATCATGTCCAATGCATTTTTATAGTAAAAATTGTCCAATGCATTTTTTATAGTAAAAATCATTGTCCAATGCATTTTATTGTAAAATCATTGTGCAATGCATTTTTATAGTAAAATCCTTTCCGGTGTATTTATAATAAAAATCATTTCCAATGCATTTTCATAGTAAAAATCATTGTCCAATGCATTTTATAGTAAGAATCATTGTCCAAGGCATTTTTATAGTAAAAATCATTGTCCAATGCATTTTCATTGTAGAAATCATTGTCCAATGCATTTTAATAGTAAAGATAATTGTCCAATGCATTTTTATAGTAAAAATCATTTTCAATGCATTTATATAATAAAAATCATTGTCCAATGTATTTTTCTAGTAAAAATCATTGTCCAATGCATTTTTATAATAAAAATCATTGTCCAATGTATTTTTATAGTAAAAATCATTGTCCAATGCATTTTTATTGTAAAAATCATTTCTAATGCATTTTTATAGTAAAAATCATTGTCCAATGCATTTTTATTGTAAAATGCATTTTTATTGTAAAAATCATTTCCAATGCATTTTACATTGTCCAATGCATTTTATTGTAAAATCATTTCCAATGCTTTTTTATTGTAAAAATCATAATGCATTTTTATAGTAAAAATCATTGTCCAATGCATTTTTATTGTAAAAATCATTTCCAATGCATTTTATTGTAAAAATCATTGTCCATTGCATTTTCATAGTAAAAATCATTGTCTAATGCATTTTTATAGTAAAAATCATTGTCCAATGCATTTTTATAGTAAAAATCATTGTCCAATGCATCAGAAGAAGAGGGTTCCCTCCTTGGGTTCCTGTGTCACGTGACGACAAATAGGGTCTCCAGACACAGGAGATTTACCAAAACCCTCAGACAAGAGAGACTGCCCTTACACCAGTAACCAGGTGTTGACTCTGTGATATAAAGATAAAACAAATGAAACTCCTCTTATCTCGGGCTAGGAAAAGAAATGGCGCCCAAAAGTTAAGTTCTTGTAGAGCGTTCGGTTATAAACCACAAGGTTCCTAGTTCGATACCGGTCCTCGCTGATTCAGCATATGAGTAGCACAGGGATCTGTACGGTAAAGTAAGGAGCTGATGTAAGTGTGGCACTCCACCTCAGATGCTAAGATAATCTCCTTGGTCTAGCGCTATTGAAAAGGTATAGATCCCTCGCTGATTGGCTGATACCGACATTAGCCGCCCCCACAACTTTACTTTTTACTACAGACCGGAAGTGAGGAGGTTTGTGGGAGAGGAGTGGAGAAATAAATGAGCCAAATTTCTTGGCAGTGGGGTGAGTGACATGATTGCGAGCAGGCAGAAAAAATTGAGTTGAGATTTCACAGACTCCATGTCCACACTATCTTAACTTAGATATATATATATTATTATGAAAATAATACAAGAATACCCAGAAAAGTCATGGAAACCCAAGGATACTTGCTGTCACTTGAACTCCAGTGAAAGACCACTAACTGGTGTGAGAATATATGCTCCCCATCCCCCTGGGGTTGAGCACTTTGGGGAGGATTTCACTGACGACTGCCAACTAAAGCGTAAATGCAACACTCTCCTATAACAGGGGTGGAGCACTCTATGGCAGCCTTTTCATACATACAGATGTGTGTATTAAAACAGTTAAAATCCCCTTCCCATTCTGTAGGTGACAGATGCTGAATCGATCGGGTTTCTATTTCGGCTGTAGGTAGCTTACAAATGTTGGATTCGATCTCTGTTGGAGGAAGATCGTAGGTATGCATCGCTGATGAGACTTTACTTAACAATGCTCCAAATGCAAATTATCAAATTTCATTATATATATATATATATTATCATAAAGGTACACAGTAATAACCTACTTGAGTTTCACCATAAGGATCTTCAGGGTTAAATCCACTGGATTAATCAAGATATTGATTAATTGCAGTTGATTTCACGATTTCAATATCTGATTAATCCAGTGGATTTAACCCTGAAGATCCTTATGGTTGAAACTCGAGTAGGTTATTACTGTGTACCTTTATGATAATAAATTTGCTCTACTAACATATTGAGCTTTTTATATTTGTTATATTGCTGTCTTATCATTGTGAAACTTGAATCAACTAACCATTGTGACCATTTTCTCTGGTAAGTCACCTTTTCCACAAATACCATATATATATATATAATATATATATATATATATATAGTAAATGAAGAAAAAACTCTAAACTTGCTTCATTACAATAATTTATTTCAACCGTATTAATACGGCATTCAGGTAATCACAAGGACATGACATGAGGGGTAAGAGTCATGTCCTTGTGATTACCTGAAGATGCCGTATTAATATGGTTGAAATAAATTATTCTAATGAAGCAAGTTTAGAGTTTTTTCTTCATTTACTAAATATCTTGCTCTGTCCTTCTACTCACTGGTATTAGGCACATTGAGCTCTCCTTATGGTCTATCTGCATCAGCTTGGTTAAACCACACATGGAAAGATCCTAACTACAGAAAAAAACTATATATATATATATATATATATATATATATGAAGTACACTAATCAGAATCACTAGTCTATTTAAACCTATGGCTAATTTAGAGTCCTGAGTTTTATAATATGGTGTTACTTTTATTTTCTTAATTATGATTTTGTTAATTTCTGGTTGGTACAAATATATGTAATTGACCTTAAAGTTAATTAATTTTGTAATTAACTGTAACATGTAATTATTAATTGGTTAAAGAAATATACTTTAAGGATTAATAACTATTTCCACAAATATGTATTTGTATGCTGAAGGAAGTTAAAAATGAATGAAAAGATATTCAAATAAAAATATCTAAAATATGGTATGTCAAAAAAAAAAATATTGTAATAAGACCAGGGGTGTACAGAAAAGTTCTTGGTCCCAACCAAGAAGGGAGTAAACATTTTAAAATTTTATTAATTTTTTAGTAGGTTTAAGGAAACTTAAATAATGTGCCATTTGTTGAGTGCCAGATGAATATACCTAAAAGTATGTATGGATCTAGATAATTTCTTTCTTGGTCAAACAAAAACTTTTCAGGATATAGAAGGAAAAAAAATAGAGGGGGAAAATAGATATTTGAGTCACAAGTTCCTGTGAGGGGGGACCAAAAAGAAGCGAGTCCACTGTCTTCTCACAGGCCAAACTTTCTTTTGGTCAACACAGTCTTTGTCTTCGACCAGCAGCTGAAAAGCCGTCGTCAAAATATTTTAGCAGCTGAAAAATCACAACTCCCATTTAGTTTTGTTTCTTTGTTGGATTAAAATCAATTTCTTTTTGGGTCGTTCACAAAGCGCTTCATCGCTGACTGCCATCTCATGTTGGCCTACTGCTTCTCCTCAGCGCTCTACTCACTTGTTATTATGACACAGTCCCCCAACATCCGGGCACCTGAATTACACTCGCGTCCATCCAGCGCCTGAATCGCATTTCTTTGCATTCCGGAGGGCACGGGTTCGACTCCGGCAGGCAAGACAATGTCTTGCTCTTTTTCTAAATGAGTACGGTAGTACTCGTTCTCCATCACACAGGATCCTCTCAGGATAATACAAGGAAATTAATTGTGAAGTTAGCTTCTCACCCAATGGTTAAACTTAAATGATGTGCCAAGTTTGTTGAGTGCCAGGTGAATATATCTTAACAGTATGTATGGATCTAGATAATTTCTTTCTTGGTCAGACAAAGAACTTTTCTGGATCCTCTCATTATAATAAAAGGAAATTAGTTGTAAAGTTAGCTTATCAACCAATGGTTAAAGGAGGAAAAAAAACCCACAATATATATTGATGTGACCAGTGGATTGATCAGAGGGGCTACTTCGACCATCTAGCCTAAGTAAGGGCCAAAGAGGAGTGTTGCATATTATGAACTTTACAGTCACCATAATTCCGCCCTTAAGCATTTCTCGTCACTTCCTACGACCAACATTACCGCTCGATAGACGTGCAGTCGACGTATTCTTCTTTCCCAGCTGACTGGCTAAATAGAAATGGCAGTTTGAATAGAGGAAAAATTAGAAATTATTTTCAATTCAAAAGAAATTAAAACTTAAACTACGCCCCTAAAAAAATAAAAAATAGAAATAAAAACACAAAAACAAAATAAAATTTTTTTTAAATAAAGAAAAAACAACACTAAACAAAATTAAAAAAACCCTCAAAATACAAAAGCAACAAAAACACAAAAACAAAATAAAAAATAAAGAAAAAACAACACTAAACAAAATAATAAAAAACCCTCAAAATACAAAAAAAGCAACAAAAACACAAAACAAAATAAAATTTTTTTAAATAAAGAAAAAACAACACTAAACAAAATTAAAAAAACCCTCAAAATACAAAAAAGCAACAAAAACCAAAAAATGATGCAGCCATACAGTAGCACTGGTACAACTATGGCTTGTAAGAATTGTCTCTAACTTGTCAGTGAGATCGGATTTCCATATGACTGATAATCTGTTTATAGCATACCATACATACAGGGAAGACTGTTACTATATAACCCATTAAAACATCTCACATTATTTGGCTAGAAAAAAAAAGAAGAAAAAAAACAGGAAAAAACAACAAAACAACAGAAAAAAACAACAACAACAAACAAAATAAAAACAAAATAGAAACAAAAATAGTTAAATCCTGGTCAGAGGCAGCAGTAACATAGAATAATAATCAACACAGCTTAACACCTGTACCCCGGCTATGGTTAGCGAAATGAGAACAGGAAACAAAAACAAAATAAATTTTTTTTTAAATAAAGAAAAAACAACACTAAACAAAATTTTAAAAAAACCCTCAAAATACAAAAAAGCAACAAAAACCAAAAAAAAAACCCCAAAACAACTGATGCAGCCATATAGTAGCACTGGTACAATTAAGGCTTGTAAGAATTATTTTCTGCTTAATAATTAATTTAACAATATTGTGTTTTCATACCCTTTTATTTATACATATACCGTCGGATTCATTTCCTTACTCTTAACTCATATGTATATATATATATATATATGTATATCATTTATGGTTTATTATACAATTAAAAGGTGTTTGTTACGATTGGTTTCAAGACAGCATATTAGCCAATTATCCTCAAGACAAAGCGCCCTGGAAAACATGACAACGAATTTCCATTCAGCTATGAATACAAGAACAGCTGAACGGGAAATATTATACCTATATATAAATGAAAATTCACTGTTATGTTTTTTCCAGAACGGTTTTCAACCTATTTTTTTTTTTAGTGACACCCCATAGCCATTCGATGTTTAAAAATTCTTATTGTATTTTTATAATTATGTATTTTTTTGGACCAAAAAAAATGTTATATGGTCGGGGGGGGGGGCATATGGACTCCCGGTTGATAACCGAAGATGCCTGTCCCCTGGAGTGAAGTCTAAATTTGTCTTGCGTACTAAATGATACAATTTTGTAAGGTCAGGTACAGGAATTTTTTTTTGGGGGGGGGTAATGGCACTGGTCTAAGAGTTCAAACAGTTTACAAAAAAAAAATGTCAATGAGATTGGATTTCCATATGATTGATAATCTGTTTATAGCAGACCATACATACAGGGAAGACATACAGGGAAGATTGTTACTATATAACCCACTAAAACCTCTCACATTATTTGGCTAGAAAAAACAAAGAAGAAAAAACAGGAAAAAACAACAAAAGCAACAGAAAAAAAACAACAACAACAACAAACAAAATAAAAACAAAATAGAAACAAAAATAGTTCAATCCTGGTCAGGGGCAGCAGTAACATAGAATAATAATTAACACAGCTTAACACCTGTACCCCAGCTATGGTTAGCGAAATGAGAACAGGATATCCCCATGGACTGAATAAAGGGTTAGGTTCAAAGTTCATTGATGGCTCCCAATTATGACAAGAAGGTTCCCGAGTCCAACAAGAAATATCTGAAGAAGGCTGCAGGGCACATCGGCTGAAACGTGTACAGATAATAATGAAGATGAGGACAATAGTCCAAATAATACTAAATTAAAAACAAAAAAATAATCAAAGTCTACTTTAATAGGAAAATAGTAGGACATATTGGGTTCTTTTGCCTTTGTTCAAACCAGTTGTTTCCCACTTTAAAAATTCAGTTTGTGTCACATCCTGCTGTAGGAAAGGCTGTCTACAGTCTAGATAGAACAGAATATACGTTTTCAGAATGTAAAGACAAATGGAAAGCACATGTACCTTTAACCTATTTTATTTACATACAAACTCAACGACAGTCAATAAAACAAGTACTTAGGGGCAGTACTTACAATTCAGAATATCTCCCTCGTTGAGGGGGGTGTCAGGTTGAGTCTTCAGTTATTTCTCCCTCACTGAGGGGTCGTAGTTCTTTCAGCCACAAAGTCTGAGATGGACGCTCGTTTCTACGAGGCTTACAGTTCGGTGCCAAACCGCCAAAGAGAATTCTTCACTCAACCTGACAGAGGACGTTACCTTTACTACTTCCTGTCCCTAAACACACAGGAGAGTTCTAGTCCCTACACTGCCTATGGCAGACGGGTTGAGTAAATACATATTTTAAGAGAGCTGTTCCTCTCACAAGCTGCACCTCCCCATGGCATTTAACAGTGTTGATTCAATCCCTGATGTCTGAGGTTTCTGGGACAATTTTTAGAACTATCCACTCGTACATATAAGCTCCACATTAAACACAATGATAAGTCATATCACATTTTTGTGTATGGGAAGATGTTTAGATGTCTATCTGGAAACCGTCATTAAAGATGGATAAAGCAAAAGTGGATACAGTTATATCAAATGTGGGGGTTCGATTTACAATCTAGGCATAATGATAAACTGGACCCTCTTTTTATAAGTCTTTTTTCGTTATTCACCGACTCGTAATTTTACGAATTTAGGGAATAAGCCTAGTATAGATAGGCCCAAAGATCGTCTGCTTGTGACAGATTTTTTGTTTTAAAAACGAATTAAAATTAATTAAATCTATTATTTAAGGTCAAACTTTTGTCTAAAATGATAAGTAGTAACATTATGACCATCATTAAAAAAAATAAAAATATCATTACATATACAACTTTTTTTAAAAACATTTAAAACGATTTTTTCGGTCAATTTCTATTGCTTTCGGTCTGAGACGCTGGTTTGACATGGCTTAAAATGGCTTTTTTACAAATTTAATGTAACATTCGCGATTGCCACAAAATTTACCAAAAATCAGGGAATTATCCGATTTTAATGAAATTTTCAGTATTGATTTATCAATTAATGAATTTTATAATGTGTTAGTTATTTTATTTCAAAACTTTAATTAAGTATTTTTGCTATGAAAAATTAATATATAAAATTCATTTAAAATATGAAAATATTCTGATATTAATTTTAAAATGTTATATTTTTAGATTCTAGAAATAAATATCTATTTAATGCAAACATTATTTTAGGTGCAAAAAGTAAAGTTTTGAAGAAAAACTCTATTGAAAATGTAGCCACGCCCTTTTAAACAGAAAAAATATCGATGTATATTTTTTTCTTTTATAAGATAATAGCCAATTAAATAATTATCGAAATGAGTAAAAAAGAAATCTCCAAAAAATTAATTATTTATTATTTTTTTACATTTTATTTTTCGATTTTCGGTACTTATTTTCTCATAAAACAACAAACGTAAAAATTTTTTTTGGTTTCTATTCATAACTTTGGTTTTTTATCTCTTTATTTATACTGTAATTAGTATCGAAAATGACCAACTCGCAAAACATTTTATGCACCCAACATAAGGGGGGTCAAAATTGACCTGAAAAAAATGAAAAAGTTTAGAAATAAAATAAATAATGCATTATAAAGATCGTTCATTGATAAATAAACACTGAAAATTTCATTAAAATCCAATAATTCCTTGATTTTTGGTAAATTATTTTCTGTAGGGGGGACTATAGTCATTTTGTCAAAAACGCATTTTAGGCTCATTTTGCCAGTGAAATGAAACTATAGAGTTTGAAACTCTATAGTTTCATTTGTTTGCAAATACTTTTTTTTTAAACATATAAGCTCCACCTTAAACACAATCATAAGTCATATCACATTCTTGTGTATGTGAAGATGTTTAGATGTTTATCTGGAGACGGTCATTAAAGATGGATAATGCAAAGTTGGATGTTATATCAAATCTGGGGTTTCGATTTACAATCTAGGCATAATGATAAATTGGACCCTCTTTTCATAAGTCTTTTTTTGTTATTCACCGACTCGTAATTTTATGAATTTAGGGAATAAGCCCAGTATAAATTAATCTTTTATTTTTACTTGCAATAAGAATATTTGATAATGTATTATTGTAATTTATTTAACTTTATTTTTGACAGCATGTAGAAAATAAGAAACAAAATATCGTAATTTCTATGATTTATCTCCCTTGATTTTCGCTCTTTAAAAAATATTTCCCATCAATCGTAAACGACGCCGATATTCAAAATTTAATTCAACCAGATAAAATTTAGTTTATTTAGAACTTTACATTTTTATAACTTTTAACTAAGGTTGCATTTCTGCAAAGAAAAAGAAATCAGACGAATTAATATCGAAAGAAGTAAGTATCACCATTTAATTTATTTCTTAAAATCCGTTGTTAAAATATAATTTAAATACGTATTTATTTGTAGAGGAAGATTCATTTTTATTACTCTGTTCAAAATTTAGTGAATGTTTATTTGGAAATATATTTTCTTTGTGTATTTTAATCTAATGTGTATTTATTTATTTTTTTTTTTTTTTAGAAAGGTTCAGTTTAACTTTATTCTAAAGTGGGGGTTCGATTTACAATGTAGGTATAATGATAGACTGGACCCTCATTTTATGCCAGTTTTTGTACTTTTTCGTAGTTCCTGTTTTAGTTTTAAGGTGGGGGTTCGATTTACAATGTAGGTCTAATAAAATTTCGAAATCAGACGAATAAATATAGAAAGAGGTAAGTATCAACATTTAATTTCTTTCAGTGGGTGATACTAGTACTGTCAAATTTTATTTTAATGCTTGAATTGGTGATACCTAAAAATTAGTATCAACATTTAATTTCTTTCTTTTATGTATTTTAACTCTTAAAGTCCTATACCATCTCATTCCACCCGGCTGGAAGTCACATTCATTTTAACTAATCAGCCCCAAACAACAGCCTTTGTTTAAATTTAATATTAAACATATGTAGAAATCTTTGATTTAAGGGAAATAATAGGTAACTTTAGATGCAAAGGTCATTTTTAGCCATTTTTTTTTATATATCCTTATAGTAATGCTCTGGACTTGGAAAAATCTCAACAGGATGTTAAGATAATATTCATTTCAGTGTATATTTTCTTGTGATATTTTTAAAGAATTTTTTGAGAAAAGTCTAATTTGACTGTAAAGTGGGGATTTCATTTACAATGTAGGTATAAACTGGAACCCCCCCTTTTTTTTTTTAAATGTCAAAGATTTTAAATAAAATTATTAAGTGCACTATAACTTTCATTTATTAATATATCAACACTGAAAATTTGGTAATCTTTAACTTGTTTCTCGTAAATTCCTACTATAAAATAAACTGAACCCTCATTTTATGTCCGTGTTTTTGCAATAAATGTTTTAAATGTGTTTGCAATAAATGTTTTTAAATAAAGAAAATATATGTGTTTGCAATAAATGTTTTTAAATAAAGAAAAATATTTAGTAGTGTAAATAACGGGTGCAAGAAAAATAAAACATTTATTGCAAAAACACGGACTAAAATGAAGGTTCAGTTTATTTTATGATAGGAATTTACGATGAACAAGTTAAGGATTACCGAAAATTTTATTAAAATTGGTTAATTCCATGATTTTTGTTAATTTTTTCGGACCATATGACCTTTAGGCACCTCTTTTGCGATTTCGTTAGGAGTTAGGGCTTAGTTTTATAATTAAAAAAAAGAACTCTAAAAATCGTCTGTTAACAAACAACCGGATTTTGACGGTGTAAATGAAAAAAATGTCCTTATGAATCGAGATCGCAAAAAGGGTGCCTAAAGGTCATATGGTCCTTTTTTTTTCTTTCGGGGATGGGAGGGAGGCACTTGTACTGTCAAATTTTACATTATTGCTTGAATTGGTGGTACCTAAAAATAAATATCGACATTTAATTTCTTTTGCTATGTATTTTGATATCTATTAATAATGGAGATTCGCTTCCGGTTTTTGTCTGTAACAAAAATTACGTCACTGCTTACCCCAAATCGTTATAACATAGAATAAATACACTCAAAATTTGAACATGCAACATTAGACAGTCCTCATTGTTTTTTTAAAACAAGTTTTAATAAATACATGATTAGTATTATATATCTATATATAGTTTGTTTATTTTAATACATATTTAAAGTTTACATTTGAAATTGTTTTATTTTTTTAATCCTTTAATGAATTTGATGATTTTACTTACTTAGGGTACAAACTCGCTGACATTGAATTTTTTACTCCCACCCCTCAGGCAATATGTTTCAAAAATCTATTTTTATATCGCCTGGAGGGTGTTTTTTTTATTTTGTACTAGTTAATTTTAATGTATATTTTCAGGAGAAAGTTTTTTCATTTTTTGAGAAAAGTTATCATTTGACTATAAAGAGAGGGTCCGATTTACAATGTAGGTATAATGACAATCCGGACCCTCTTTTTATGCCAGTCTTTATGCATATAACTTCTTTTTTCATTTTTTGAGAAAGATTAGTTCTGAAATGAGGGTTCGATTTACAAGTAGGTATTTGTGAGAAAGGTTCAATTTCACTTAGTTTTAAAGTAGGGGTTCGATTTACAATGTAGGCATATGGATAGATTGGACCCTCATTTTATAACCGTTTTATGTTTTTTCGTAGTCTCTAATCAAATTATTCAACTAAATAAAATTTAAAAATCAGACGAATTAATATAGAAAGAAGGGACCATATGACCTTTAGGCACCCCTTTTGCAATCTCGTTTCATAAAGACATTTTTTTCATTTACACCGTCAACATCCTGTTGTTTGTTAACAGACGATTTTTAGAGTTTTTTAAAAAATTATAACCCCTAACCAACAACCGGATTTTGACGGTGTAAATGAAAAACATGACCTTATGAAATAAGATCACAAAAGGGGTGCCTAAAGCTCATATGGTCCGAAAGAAATAAGTATCGACATTTAATTTCTTTCTTTATGTATTTTAATATTCATTTTAATGTTCATTTGGTTGTCATTTGACTATAAAGTGGGGGTTCGATTTACTATGTACACAAAATGATAAACTGGACCCTCATTTTATTTATTTCTAAATCTAGAAAGAAATTAGTATCGACATCTAATTTCTTTCTTTATGTATTTTAATATTTATTTCAATGTGTATTTAGTAGTCATTTGACTATAAAGTGGGGGTTCGATTTACTATGTGGGCATAATGATAAACTGGACCCTCATTTTATTCAACTGAATAAAATTTAGAAATCAGACAAATAAATCTAGAAAGAAATAAGTATTGTAATTTTATTTATTTATTTTAATATTTGTTTTAATGTGTATTTAGTGGAGGTTCGATTTATAATGTAGTGTTGGGATTATCATCCCATTAGCCTGGAAGAGTTATCTTCCCGCTGGGTTGTCGATTGTTCTCACCAGGGGCTATTATATTTAAGCGCCTGGTTCAAACGCTTCTTCCTCTTTTCTCCTTCTTCTCGGCTGAACCACATGGGTTAGACATTTTGTGACTACACCCCACCCTCGTGGGGCCTCTGGTCCCCACGTACGGACTAAGTCAGTAAGTGACTTCCATTATGTAACACTTGAATGTGTCCTTATGGTATCTCATTTGTATTATTTTGTATTCTTATTTTATGTATCTTGTCTTATTTCCGTGCTGTTTACAATATAAAATGTTTTGTCCAACAAACGTGTCAGAGTTGTATGTTCATATATTAACCATGAACCTTAATTTAAATTACTGTATTTTGCAGTACCAAATCACTCCCTCTGATTGAGAAAGATTTGTCATTTTACTGTAAAGTGGGGGTTTGATTTAGTATGTAGGTATAATTATGAACTGGACCCTCTTTTGGGCCAGTCTTTATGCAAATAACCACTTTTTTTTTTACGGAGGCCTAGATGTGTAAAAATGTAATAAATGAAATGGTTATTGTCTTCAGAAATGGAATCAGCGACCCAAGATAAAATACTGGATGAGGCTGTTTGTATTTCACTGTGTGTTAATACCCTGGATAAATCGAACTTAATGGACCTAAATTCCAACATCGTATGTCACCCCGCCAAACAAACAAAAATACGAAAAATCAGGGAATTAATAAAATTTAATGAAGTTTTCAGTGTTGATATATTAATAAATAAAAGATATAATGCACCAGTTATTTTATTTAAAAACTTTTTCATTATTTCAGGTCAGCTAACTTTGAACCACATATCTTTGAAGGGTAACACAGATTCTCAAAGATACGTGGTTCAAAGTTAGCTGACCTGAAAAAAATGTAAAAAGTTTTTAAATAAAATCACTGGTGCATTATATTGTTTATTTATTAATATATCAATATATTGGTTAATTCCCTGATTTTTCGTATTTTTGTTTGTTTGGCGGGGTGACATACGATGGTGGAATTTAGGTCCATTAAGTTTGATTTATCAAGGGTTCAAAGTTAACTGACCTGAAATAATGTAAAAGTTTTTAAATAAATAACTGGTGCATTATATCTTTTATTATTAATATCAACACTGAAAATTTCATTAAATTCGGTTAATTCCCTGATTTTTGTTAATTTTTTTCTTTCGAAGGGGTGACATACGATGGTGGAATTTAGGTCCATTAAGTTTGATTTTACCAAAAAAACTTTCTTCATTTAGGTTATCAACTATCTGGTGTGTGTAATAAATTGTGTGTGTGTGCAGTTTCTTTATATGCGTAATATAGCAGTTGCAGTATTGAACTTGTAATATGTAGTGAGAGAAATTACATATGTGGTAGCTCAAAGCAAGCACAAACATGTTTGGCTTGCAAAATGAGATCGGGGGGAGTGTAGCAGGCGCCTACAGAGATTGAACTTGCATCCTCCTGATCCTGAGTCGTGGCTTGAAGTTAAACTACCTCATAGCAAATTTCCTAAATGCGATGGCAGTGCTGGGCACGAAAGACCTGGATATGGGATTTTGGTCTAGTCAGTTAATCATTCTTTAAGGCCTACCTTCCCACGCTGAGACAGTTGCGTTCTGATCTTACTGATGAAAACACTGACATGCAACAAAGAGGTGAGTGAGCTTTGGCAGAGGAATGCTGGAAAAAATTGTTGCAGTAGCAAGGACTTGGTAAGGCGACTTTTGGCAGTTAAGAGAACATCTTTTTCAGTGGAGAGATCCAGCTGTCCAATCCAACGATTTCTATTCACTCCTTCTATATAAGAAGTGAGGGAATGTATAATATGAATTAATAAGAATTAGGATGATATACGAGTGTGAGTCAAATAATATATTATTTAGGACAAGTATAATTACCAACACAGGAACATGTATCATACATCAAAATGAAGCTGGTCCTCTGTGGATCACATCACTACTTCTCCACATAGTCACCATTTCTCTCAATAGCAATGTTCCACCTTCAAGTTAGAGTATGTATCCCTTCCCTGTAAAATTCTGTTGACTGTTTTTTGAGCCACTTCTTCACTACAGATTTCACTTCTATGATGGAGAACGAGAAAACAAAAAGAGCAAGACATTGTCTTGCCTGCCAGGATCGAACCTGTGTCCTCCCACATGCAAAAACAAATGCGATTTAGGCACTGGACGGACGCGAGGTTCGACTGATGTGCCTGGATGGTAATATGATGGGTAATATGCCCATAAATAACCAAAGCGAGTGGAGTGTGGCGTGACAGGCAGACAAGCATTCGGCTTACGTGAGATGGCAGTCAAAAAATATTATTTTGACGATGACGACAATGGATTTTCAGCTGCTGGTCGAAGACGAAGACTGTGTTGACCAAAAGAAAGTTTGGCCTGCGAGAAGACAGTGAACTCACTTCTTTTTGGTCCCCCCCTCAGCAGGAACTTGTTGACTCAAATATCTATTTTCCTCCCTCTATTTTTTTCCCCTTTTATAACTTCCTCATCACTGGAATAAAATTTGCCTCTTAAACCCTGTTTCATGGGACTGAAGATATGATAGTGATTATTTTATTTATCAATAATGGAGTGTCCTTTTCTTTCTAAATAAATCTTTGGCCAAAGTAAAACATGAAATCAGGGGGAGTGTAGCAGGCGACTACAGAGATTGAACTTGCATTCTCTTGATCGTGAGTCATGGTTCAAAGTCAAACTACCTCATAGGCACATATGCTTTTCTTGTTGGCTACCTATTTGAGTGTGAATATTGTTCTCTCATATTTATCAATAATAGTGTTGTTTTTTTTTCTTGATAAACCTTTTTCTAATTTTCTCACTTCAAATGAAAAAGAAATCCCCCGCTTTCATTAATAATACCTGTTTTATTTATTTACAGATATCAAATGCAGTGAAGGACAAGAATTTTAGAATTTTCAAAAGACTTCTTCTGAGGTGTGTGGACCTGCATATTAACAGAGTTCATATCAAATAGTTGAATCCAAAAAACAAAGAAGAGAATCATTGCTTTTGAAAAGACAGTACATCACTGCATTTTCAGAGTGTTCCAATTTTAAAAACCCATATGCAAAAATACACTGGAGAGAAACCATTTTCTTGTGAAGTATGTGGATCAGCATTTTCACAGAATTCAACTTTGAAACTCCACATGCGAATTCACACTGGAGAGAAACCATTTTCGTGTAAAGTGTGTGGATCAGTGTTTTCACAGAATTATTATTTGAAAACCCACATGCGAACTCACACTGGAGAGAAGCCATATTCTTGTGAAGTATGTGGAGCATCATTTTCACAAAATTCAACTTTGAAACTCCACATGCGAACTCACACTGGAGAGAAGCCATTTTCTTGTGAAGTGTGTGGGTCAGTATTTTCACATAATTCATATTTGAAAACCCACATGCGAACTCACACTGGAGAGAAGCCATTTCCTTGTGAAGTGTGTGGATCTGCATTTTCACAGGATGCTCTTTTGAAAACCCACTTGCGAACTCACACTGGAGAGAAACCATTTCCTTGTCAAGTATGTGGATCAGTATTTGCACAAAAAGGAACTTTGATGAATCACATGCGAACACACACTGGCGAGAAACCATATTCATGTGAAGTGTGTGGATCTGGATTTCAAAATAAATCCTGTGTAACAAGACACATGAGAATACATACTGGGGAGAAACCATTTTCTTGTGAAATTTGTGGAATAGCATTTTCAGAAAGGAGCGCATTGAAAAAACACACGCAAAGACACACAGGAGAATATTCATTTTTCTGTAAAATTTGTGGATCAGGATTTACACAAATGGGACAGTTGGAAATCCACGTGCGAACACACACTGGAGAGAAACCTTTTTCTTGTGAAATTTGTGGATCAGCCTTTTCAGCTAAACGGCATTTGAATAGACACGTGCAAATACACACTCGAGAGAAACCTTTTTCTTGTGAAGTGTGTGGATCGGCATTTTCACTAAATTCCTATTTAAAAAGACACATGAGAACACATTCAGGATAGAAACCACTTGCTAAGTTTGTGGATCAGCATTTTCAGAGATGGGATAGTTGAAGTGCCCTATACAAACTTCACTGAAGGGAAAATTGGAAATCCACATATGAAGACACACTGGAAGACTTTATAAGATACCTGGAAACAATACCAGGTAAACCAAGCAGCTATAGTAAATGCGATGATGCTTGGCACCCCTTTTCCCGTGTTGTTGGTTGTGCCAGCCTTCATCCGGGATGGATTGTGCTGGCTCTATAGAATTTAAGTCCCTCACAAAGACCGACTAACGGTAGTTTGAGTCGGCTGGCAAAATCAGTCAACCTCACATTGTCTTGTTAGGTCTTAAGTTAGTTTAAGTTCCGTGATGAAACTGTGTACATCATTCCCCAGCTTGAAACTTCTCTTTTTATTTTAGAAATTTTTAGAAGCCAGGGGGCTCCTGCCCAGAGGTAACACTTGATTCCTTTATAAACGGTTCTGTTCAGTTCATAATAAATCTTTGTTAAATCAACTTTGTGTGTGTCTATCTCCTCACTTTCTCTTTTATCTATTGTAAATTCTTTTTTTTTCTTACTCATTGTTTCCACTATGCAATACGAATACTCAACCTCAACAAACAAAGTATAAAAGGGGGAAAAATATATGGGGCGAAATAGACCTTCGAATCAACAAGCTCCTGCCGAGGGGGAACCAAAAACAAGCGAGTTCTCTGTCTTCTCACAAGACCCTCTGTTGGTCAACACATTCTTCGTCTTCGTCTAGCAGCTGAAAAATCCGTCGTCATAGTCGAAATAATCTTTAGCAGTTCAAAATCGCAATTCCTATTTAGTTTTGTTTCTGTTGGACTAAAATCCATTTCTTTACTGGATCATTCACAAAGCGCTTCGTCGTCATCGACGGCTTCTGCTGCTGCTGACCGCCCAGCGCTTGACTCATTTTGTTATTTATGGACATAGTTATCCAAACATCCAGGCACATCAGTCGAACCTCGCGTCCATCTAGTGCTTAAATAGCATTTGTTTTTGCATGCGGAAGGACGCGAGTTCGATCCCGGCAGGCAAGACAATGTCTTGCTCTTTTTCCTTTCTCATTCTCCGTCACACAAAGATGTTTTGTAGAGGCGCATGGTGTAATGGTTAAATTCATAGGAAATGAACTACTTGATCTGAGTTCAAATCCTTGATGCGGCTGCCTTTTACATAGCGCTAATACCTTTCATTAATTCTAATCTGGTGCAGCCATACAGTAGCACTAGGAAGGCTACACTTGGAAGAATTGTCACATTATCATGTCGGAGAATATTTCTGAAGATAAAACAATTAACAACAAAGTAAATATGTATACACATTAAATATCACCAGAGCTTTCTTTTTGTCTAAAGTAATGAAGATTTTTTTAATAATCTTCAAGATATTTGAAAATTAGAATCTTAAAGATTATTTGATATATCCACTTAATTTAAATTGACAGTGGAATAGACAGGATGCATTCAAACTTGTATGACATTTTTCCAGGTCAAGCTGACATTTCATTAAACTTGACTGGAATGAGGTGGTATAGGACTTTAAGAGTTAACTCTTAAAGTCCTCCTATACCACCTCATTCTACCCGGCTGGAAGTCACATTCGTTTTTAACTAATCAACCCCAAACAACAGCCTTTGTTTAAATTTAATATTAAACATATGTAGAAATCTTTGATTTAAGGGAAATAATAGGTAACTTTAGATGCAAAGGTCATTTTTTTATATATCCTTATAGGAATGCTCTGGACTTAGAAAAATCTCAACAGGATGTTAAGAGTTAAATTTCAATAATACAAATTTAAAAACGTTTTTTTTCCAGGTCCATAATGAATTAGGGTGTTGGTAAGTACATGCAGGTAATAAGATAGCCGGACGAAGGAGCGAATGATACAGCATGTTTATTGAACGAGTGCCTTTACAGAAGTGTTTACTTCCGGTAATGTGTGTTAATATTAAGTGCGATACTATAACAAAGCTGACATTTCATTATACTTGACTGTTTGAATTTCAATCTTACAAATGTAAAAAAATTTTTTTTTTTTTTCTTTTTCCGCCCTGTCGGCTGGGGTGTTAGAATGCACCGACTGCACCTCTGCAGAGGGGTAAGACTCCCCCAATGGGGCCACCTGTTGGCCGTGGGTGGCGACCCGTGATGCTTAAGGATAGAGCCCAGGTGGATGAGCAGTTCATGACATGCAATACTCCACTTTGGCCCTATCTTGGGCTAGACGGGCGGTCGAGAGGCCCCCTCCGATCAATCGGTTGGTCACGTCAAGCCCTAGCACCTATATGATTTCCCAACCCTGTTGCCCTTATGGCAAGCCTAACCCCTTTTATCATATGGGTGCTAGAAGGCGGTGGCTGCGGGTCTACATGTCCTGGGAATGACGTTAAACTCTATCTGATGGTGAGAGTTCTTGTTTTGGAGGTTTTGGGGAATGTGGAGCACCCCTTCATCACCATTGCTCCCTGGTCCACTCTGACCGGAGTGGTAGTACCTGTTAGGGTCCCATCTATGGGTTAAATAGAAAAATATATTTATAAAAAAATTGTATTATCCATTAAGAATGGATTTATTTCAAAAACTTTATCGGCATTAAATGACCCACTGAGGTTGATATGCCGTAAAACAAAACAATTATTTTCTTTTTGCTATTAGATTAAAAATTAATTTGACTCACCTCTAGAGAGTCACTAAAAAAGAGTATTTCTGAAGATAAAACCGTTAACGAAAAAGTAATTATGTATACATATTAAATATCACCAGAGCTTGATTTTTTTGGCAAAAATAATGAAGATTTTTGTGTTTTCTAGTAGCAGTAACTTCACGCTCACAGTCTTTCTTCATGCTTAGTCTTTCTTCTGCCGCTCTGGTAAAGAAATGAGCTTTTATACTGTCGGCATAATTTGCATGGGCGACACTATACTCACGACACAAACGAGACCACACCTTATAAATCTGCTCGTCAATGGTAACTATGCTTCTTTAGCTTAGTTCAGGAAAAACCTGACAAGCTAAGCAGATGCGTTTCGCTGGAGGTAAGTAAGCTTGTTCATCGCAAACATACAAGGGGAGGTTACTCTCATTTATTTAGTTAATGTTTAGATTACCAAAAACTTTGCATGACTAAAGAAAGAAAATATGGGCAGTTTTGTGGCAAATCTAACTCAGCTAGACTGTGTCTTCTCGTAGCAGTAACTTCACGATCACACCTTTTTCTTCGTGACTAGATTGCTGCCGCCCTGGCAAATAAATGAGCTCCTTTTATATCGTCGGCATAATTTGCATAGGCGACGCCACACTCATACCACGAACGAGACATAACGAGACCACACCTTACAAATCCACTCGTCAACGGCGACCATGCTTCTTCAGCTTAATTCAGGCAGAACCTGACAAGCTAAGCAGATGCGTTTCACCGGAGGTAAGTAAGCTCGTTCATCACAATTTTATTCATATTCTTGAAGATATACCAAACTTAGAATTGTAATAGAATGGTAAGTTATTGGTGGTTACTACTATTACTGTTTGTTGGAAATTCGATAGAGAATTGTCCTCCCCTGCCGCTAAGGGGCGAATCACCAACAACGTATGTTGGCGCTGTGGGAGTTATTTTCGTATTTGCCTCGGGAGTTGTCTGCCCGTTTAGTTTCGCTGGTTCCCGCTAGGGGCCTGGTCTATTTAAGCGGCTAATTTGAACTTCTTCTCCCTCTTTCCCTGCTGCTCGACCTATGAGATACAATGAGGTAGTCTTATGACCACCCCCTTCTCGTTGGGGCTTCGGCCCTTAACACTGGCCACTCACTGCAAGTAAGTCTCTTGTACGATATATGACTATCCTTTAGTCATGTATCCGTAACTACATTTTTATGTACATTTAGGTATCTCTTTGATACCTAAATATCTTGTATTTTACCATTCATGAATGTGTCATTATCTCTACTCTTGTATATGTATTTATATTACTTATGTATGTATGTTTATGTACACCTATGTATTATGTACCCTGTTTATTCTGTGCTGTTATATAAAATGTTTTGTTTATCAACCTTTGTCGGAGTTGTATCTTCAAGTATTATCACTTTGAATCTTTATCTTTTTAACTCTCTTAAGTTCCACACACTCACTCACACATACATATTAGAATTTGTCATTTCTAGAGGTTATTTAACAATTAGTGGTGGTGTGTATAGAATGGCACACTTAACTTTGTTCCATTTCTTTAATTTTTATCATTCATCCAATCAATTTCAAAATCAGGAATAAATATAAAAAATTCCTGTTTTTCTTGATAAATCATCTTCAGTTACTTCACTATTTCTACCATTTAAAATTCTTAATTTTCTTTTGAAATTCATTTCATTCTTTTAATAATTTGTCCCAAAAAATATTTGCCATTTCTTCTGATCCACAATTGGATAATTTTTTGAAGAAAATAAATTGCTTTAAAGAATTTATTCATTAAAACTTTCATTCTTCTAACACAAAAACCTTTTCAGACTTTTTTGTTTTTGCTGGTGATAATTAAAAAAAAAAATTTATTTTGGAACTCTCCAGCTTTTTTGAAATTCTTCTCCCATTTAAAATCTCTTCTTGTGGCAGCTTATTTTCATTTTAGGTATTTTTTTTCAATAATTTGTTTATTGTTGGACTGTTTAGTTGAATTGCTATCTCTGCTTTGGTATTTCTACTAATGTGTTATTGGTCTCTAATTCTCCCATTTAAAATCTCTTCTTGTGGCAGCTTATTTTCATTTTAGGTATTTTTTTCAATAATTTGTTTATTGTTGGACTATTTAGTTGAATTGCTATCTCTGCTTTGGTATTTCTACTAATGTGTTATTGGTCTCTAATTCTCCCATTTAAAATCTCTTCTTGTGGCAGCTTATTTTCATTTTAGGTATTTTTTTTCAATAATTTGTTTATTGTTGGACTATTTAGTTGAATTGCTATCTCTGCTTTGGTATTTCTACTAATGTGTTATTGGTCTCTAATTCTCCCATTTAAAATCTCTTCTTGTGGCAGCTTATTTTCATTTTAGGTATTTTTTTCAATAATTTGTTTATTGTTGGACTATTTAGTTGAATTGCTATCTCTGCTTTGGTATTTCTACTAATGTGTTATTGGTCTCTAATTCTCCCATTTAAAATCTCTTCTTGTGGCAGCTTATTTTCATTTTAGGTATTTTTTTTCAATAATTTGTTTATTGTTGGACTATTTAGTTGAATTGCTATCTCTGCTTTGGTATTTCTACTAATGTGTTATTGGTCTCTAATTCTCCCATTTAAAATCTCTTCTTGTGGCAGCTTATTTTCATTTTAGGTATTTTTTTCAATAATTTGTTTATTGTTGGACTATTTAGTTGAATTGCTATCTCTGCTTTGGTATTTCTACTAATGTGTTATTGGTCTCTAATTCTCCCATTTAAAATCTCTTCTTGTGGCAGCTTATTTTCATTTTAGGTATTTTTTTCAATAATTTGTTTATTGTTGGACTATTTAGTTGAATTGCTATCTCTGCTTTGGTATTTCTACTAATGTGTTATTGGTCTCTAATTCTCCCATTTAAAATCTCTTCTTGTGGCAGCTTATTTTCATTTTAGGTATTTTTTTCAATAATTTGTTTATTGTTGGACTATTTAGTTGAATTGCTATCTCTGCTTTGGTATTTCTACTAATGTGTTATTGGTCTCTAATTCTCCCATTTAAAATCTCTTCTTGTGGCAGCTTATTTTCATTTTAGGTATTTTTTTTCAATAATTTGTTTATTGTTGGACTATTTAGTTGAATTGCTATCTCTGCTTTGGTATTTCTACTAATGTGTTATTGGTCTCTAATTCTCCCATTTAAAATCTCTTCTTGTGGCAGCTTATTTTCATTTTAGGTATTTTTTTCAATAATTTGTTTATTGTTGGACTATTTAGTTGAATTGCTATCTCTGCTTTGGTATTTCTACTAATGTGTTATTGGTCTCTAATTCTCCCATTTAAAATCTCTTCTTGTGGCAGCTTATTTTCATTTTAGGTATTTTTTTCAATAATTTGTTTATTGTTGGACTATTTAGTTGAATTGCTATCTCTGCTTTGGTATTTCTACTAATGTGTTATTGGTCTCTAATTCTCCCATTTAAAATCTCTTCTTGTGGCAGCTTATTTTCATTTTAGGTATTTTTTTCAATAATTTGTTTATTGTTGGACTATTTAGTTGAATTGCTATCTCTGCTTTGGTATTTCTACTAATGTGTTATTGGTCTCTAATTCTCCCATTTAAAATCTCTTCTTGTGGCAGCTTATTTTCATTTTAGGTATTTTTTTTCAATAATTTGTTTATTGTTGGACTATTTAGTTGAATTGCTATCTCTGCTTTGGTATTTCTACTAATGTGTTATTGGTCTCTAATTCTCCCATTTAAAATCTCTTCTTGTGGCAGCTTATTTTCATTTTAGGTATTTTTTTTCAATAATTTGTTTATTGTTGGACTATTTAGTTGAATTGCTATCTCTGCTTTGGTATTTCTACTAATGTGTTATTGGTCTCTAATTCTCCCATTTAAAATCTCTTCTTGTGGCAGCTTATTTTCATTTTAGGTATTTTTTTCAATAATTTGTTTATTGTTGGACTATTTAGTTGAATTGCTATCTCTGCTTTGGTATTTCTACTAATGTGTTATTGGTCTCTAATTCTCCCATTTAAAATCTCTTCTTGTGGCAGCTTATTTTCATTTTAGGTATTTTTTTCAATAATTTGTTTATTGTTGGACTATTTAGTTGAATTGCTATCTCTGCTTTGGTATTTCTACTAATGTGTTATTGGTCTCTAATTCTCCCATTTAAAATCTCTTCTTGTGGCAGCTTATTTTCATTTTAGGTATTTTTTTTCAATAATTTGTTTATTGTTGGACTATTTAGTTGAATTGCTATCTCTGCTTTGGTATTTCTACTAATGTGTTATTGGTCTCTAATTCTCCCATTTAAAATCTCTTCTTGTGGCAGCTTATTTTCATTTTAGGTATTTTTTTTCAATAATTTGTTTATTGTTGGACTATTTAGTTGAATTGCTATCTCTGCTTTGGTATTTCTACTAATGTGTTATTGGTCTCTAATTCTCCCATTTAAAATCTCTTCTTGTGGCAGCTTATTTTCATTTTAGGTATTTTTTTCAATAATTTGTTTATTGTTGGACTATTTAGTTGAATTGCTATCTCTGCTTTGGTATTTCTACTAATGTGTTATTGGTCTCTAATTCTCCCATTTAAAATCTCTTCTTGTGGCAGCTTATTTTCATTTTAGGTATTTTTTTCAATAATTTGTTTATTGTTGGACTATTTAGTTGAATTGCTATCTCTGCTTTGGTATTTCTACTAATGTGTTATTGGTCTCTAATTCTCCCATTTAAAATCTCTTCTTGTGGCAGCTTATTTTCATTTTAGGTATTTTTTTCAATAATTTGTTTATTGTTGGACTATTTGTTGAATTGCTATCTCTGCTTTGGTATTTCTACTAATGTGTTATTGGTCTCTAATTCTCCCATTTAAAATCTCTTCTTGTGGCAGCTTATTTTCATTTTAGGTATTTTTTTCAATAATTTGTTTATTGTTGGACTATTTAGTTGAATTGCTATCTCTGCTTTGGTATTTCTACTAATGTGTTATTGGTCTCTAATTCTCCCATTTAAAATCTCTTCTTGTGGCAGCTTATTTTCATTTTAGGTATTTTTTTCAATAATTTGTTTATTGTTGGACTATTTAGTTGAATTGCTATCTCTGCTTTGGTATTTCTACTAATGTGTTATTGGTCTCTAATTCTCCCATTTAAAATCTCTTCTTGTGGCAGCTTATTTTCATTTTAGGTATTTTTTTCAATAATTTGTTTATTGTTGGACTATTTAGTTGAATTGCTATCTCTGCTTTGGTATTTCTACTAATGTGTTATTGGTCTCTAAAACCAAAACCAAAAACTTTACTTATCCAGGAGCTGTTACCAAAGAGAGACGTAAAAATAAACGCTCGGATCACCTAGCACCAAAACAGGGCCCACTTATCTACGGACCGTTGACCTGGACGGAGGCATTTTTTCACAGCATACTTCTAAGGTGTTGTATCAGCATACTTAAGAAGGCTGTCACAATAGCACACTATCGAAGGCTGAGGACCTAAATAGTCTACTTGAAAAGGGCCCCATCCACCGTCATTTAAAGGAACAGTTAACCAGGCGAGAAGCTTCTAAAATAGCATCCCCTACTTTCACTTATCACAGAACCGGTTACCAGGGAAGGACGTGCAAACTAGTGTCTCTACAGAACTCTACCACCATTTCACATCTAAGGCATTGTATCAGCAAACATTATATGGCTGGTACAATAGCATACTGACTGAGGAACGAGAAACGACCTGACCAAGTGTATTAACATCATTTTACCAGCGGCCTGAATACCCCTGTTATCAACATTCCTACAATGTACAGAACTTAAACTCACAGATAAGTCTTGTAGCAAATACCATTAAAATTTGCAAAAATATTTATGCACCTTTGTTAATACAAGTGTCTGCAATTTACATTCGTAT
Source organism: Doryteuthis pealeii (assembly GCA_023376005.1). NCBI lineage: Eukaryota > Metazoa > Mollusca > Cephalopoda > Myopsida > Loliginidae > Doryteuthis > Doryteuthis pealeii. The sequence goes on from CM042177.1 coordinate 47,870,994, forward strand.
TTGTTTCCTACTTTGTCCAAAAAAGCCAACTTTGGAGTATAAGAGCTCTATCGAAATTCATTTAAAATGTTTTCTTTCAGCTGTTTATTTTTAAAAACAAAACAAGAACTTTTTTTAATTCTTGACTTAATTAATTTGTATAATAATCTAGCAATACACTTATAAGGAAGGTTTAAAGTTATTGGATACTTTGGATACACAAAACTCCGACGAAGGTTAACGGACAAAACATTTAATATACACAGCACATGGATAACAGTAGATACACGTACATAGTAAAAGAGTACATATAAAAAAGGGTACACAAATAAAGATAAAGACACATTCATGAATGGTACAGATATACATATGAGTACAGACATGAGACTAGGAATAGTCCATGCTGTGAATAACTTACAGTAATGTAAGGGGAGCGGAGCCCCAACGAGAGGGGTTAGATAAAATCTACCCCATGTGGCTCGTAGTTGCTGAAACAGGAAAAGAGAGCGAAAGTGTTTGAACCCGGCGCTTAAATACTCTGGTGCCCTAGCGGGCATCATCAAACTAAAAGGGGCAGACAACTCCACCAGGCGAATACAAACTAACGCTACACACTGGAGAGAGAATTAATTAGAAAATCTATATTTATTGATAGGAATCATTATATCATTATTTAACTACTTTTACAGAGTAATCATTATCAAGTTGTTTTGTTTTGTTTTACGGCATATCAACCTCAGTGGGTCATTTAATGCCGATAAAGTTTTGAAATAAATCCATTCTTAATGCATAATACAATTTTTTTATAAATACATTTTTCTATTTAACCCATAGATGGGACCCTAACAGGTACTACCACTCCGGTCAGAGTGGACCAGGGAGCAATGGTGATGAATGGGGTGCTCTACATTCACCAAACCTCCAAAACTGGAACCTCACCATCAGATAGAGTTTAACGTCATTCCCAGGACATGTAGACCCGCAGCCACCGCCTTCTAGCACCCATATGATAAAAAGGGGTTGGGTTTGGTTGGTTTATTAATTTTAACGGCATATCAACCCGTCCAGGGTTATATCATGCCTAGCGGTTGGGTTGTTATACATATTGTGTATTCATATATATACATTTAGTAATTGGTTTTAACAATGTGTTAGCATTATTGGGAATCATACTCTATGACATTGATTTGTTTCATGTCTATATTCTATGGTATAATTTCATTTCCCTCAAAAAGGAGAAAATATCCTCTATGTTAACATTTTCAAATAGGTCCTTCATATTTGGGAAAATCATATAGGTGCTAGGGCTTGACGTGACCAGCCGATTGATCGGAGGGGGCCTCTCCGACCGCCCGTCTAGCCCAAGATAGGGCCAAAGTGGAGTATTGCATGTCATGAACTGCTCATCCACCTGGGCTCTATCCTTAAGCATCACAGGTCGCCACCCACGGCCAACAGGTGGTAGTTCAATTTTCATTTTTTGTATTAAAACTCACTGAAGAAAAAAGAACCATGAGAAAAAATAAGATTGAAATTGAGAATCTGTTTTATTTCATTATTGAAGTAAAAAAAAAAAAAAAACTTTCAGTTTGTAAAAATGATGATCCACGGATCATTGTCCAATGCATTTTTATAGTAAAAATCATTGCCCAATGCATTTTTATAGTAAAAATCATTTCCAATGCATTTTTACATTTTTATAGTAAAATTCATTGTCCAATGCATTTTTATAGTAAAAATCAATTCCAATGCATTTTTATAGTAAAAATCCAATGCATGTATGTATGTGTTTCTCAACATTTCCCTTTGTGAAAATGCTGATGTTACACACTTCACTATGAAATGGTTTCTGTCCTCTGTGTGTTTTTCAATCCTTTCTTTCCACAGTGCTGACCCACACACTTGACAAGAAAATGGTTTCTGTACAGTGTGTTTTTTTTCAGTATTTCTCTTTGTGGAGATGCTGATCTACATTTCCTAAGCAGATGGTTTCTGTCCTCTGAGTGTTTCTAAATAGAAATTACAAATAAATACGAGATTATTGTAAATTTAAACAGGTTTTATTACAAAGTAAAAAAAAGCTGAAAATATAGCATGATAGATTTTGTCATTTTTGGTCATCCATACTTTAGTTATTTCATAAATTTAAGTAACTTTTCATCACATATGGCTAAAATAAGCTAAAAACATCGCAAGAAGGAAGCAACAGACACTGGATTTTATACAGAGAGATTTTCAGAAAAATATAGCTGAAAATTTAAATTTGCTATAAATGCATAAACATAAAAAAAAACCCAAAAAAACAGATTTTTGAAAAAATGAAAATCTTGCTACTTTCTCTGAAAAAAAGAAAGAAAAAATATAAATTTTCAAATGAGGAATGTATACTTGTGACATATTTCCTGGATTATATAAACTTGAAGCTCTTTTTTTTTATGAGGTAAATCTCATAAAAAAGAAGTTTTAAGTTTACATTATTTCTAATCTGTATTTGTCTGCATGTGTCTTTTCAAATGGGAATTGAAAATACTGATCTACACAATTTACAAGCAAAAGCTTTCTCTCTCATGTGTTGGTTTCTTTCCTGTGTTTTCGCATGTGGTTTCTCAATCTATCCTTTCGTGTAAATGCTGATCCACACACTTTGCAAGGAAATGGCTTCTCTCCCGTGTGTGTTTGCATGTGGATTTTCAAATGCCCCTTTTGAGAAAATGCAGATCCACACACTTCACAAGAAAAAGGTTTGTCCCCATTGTGTGTTCTCATGTGTATTCTTAAATGTGAATTGTATGAAAATGCTGATCCACATGTTTCGCAAGAAAATGATTTTGTTTCTTTATGTGTTTGCATGTGTTTTCTTAAAGTACACTTCTCTGAAAATACTGATTCACATACTTCACAAGAAAACGATTGCACTCTTGTATGTATTTGCATGTGCCTTTTTAAATGTGAATTCATTGAAAATGCTGATCCACAAACTTCACAAGAAAATGGTTTCTCTCCAGTGTGTGTCCGCATGTGTCTTTTTAAATGTGCATTCATTGAAAATGCTAATCCACACAATTCACAAGAAAATGGTTTCTTTATGATACGTGTTTTCTCCGAAAATACTGATCCACTCACTTCATCTGGAAATGGTATCTCTTCTGAGTGTGTTCGCATGTGGTTTTTCAATACGTCCTTTCGTGAAAATGCTGATGCACACACTTCACAGGAAAATGGTTTTGTACCTGTATGTGTTCGCATGTGTCTTTTCAGATCAGAATTAATCGCAAAGGCTGTTCCACACACTTCACATGCAAATGGTTTCTCACCAGTGTGTATACGTATGTGTATTTTCAAATTTGAATTAACTGAAAATGATAATCCACACACTTCACAAGAAAATGGTTTCGTTCCTGTATGTGTTCGCATGTGTCTTTTCAAATCAGAATTAATTGCAAAAGCTGTTCCACACACTTCACATGGAAATGGTTTCTCTCCAGTATGTGTTCGCATGTGTATTTTCAAATTTGATTTCAATGAAAAGGCTGTTCCACACACTGCACAAGAAAATAATTTCTTTCTGTCATGTGTTTCCAGGTGCTTTTTCAATGTTCCTTTTCGGGAAAATGTTGCCCCACATACTTCACAAGAAAATAATTTCTCTCCTGTGTGTGTTCGCATGTGCCTTTTTAAAGTACCCTTTGCTGTAAATACTGATCCACACACTTCACAAGGAAATGGTTTCTCTCCAGTGTGTGTTCGAATGTGTATTTTTAAGTTTAACAGGCGTGTAAATGCCGATCCACATAATTGGCAAACAAAAGGCTTCTCTCCGGTGTGCGTTCGTATGTGGTTTTTCAATACGTCCTTTCGTGAAAATGCTGTTCCACACACATCACAAGAAAATGGTTTCTCACCTGTGTGCGTTTGTATGTGGATTTTCAAGTGTCCCATTTGTGTGAATGCTGATCCGCACACCTCGCATGAATAGGGCTTCTCTCCAGTGTGCGTCACCAGGTGTATTTTTAAATGCGAACTGCGTGAAAATGCTGATCCGCACACTTTGCATGAATATGGTTTCTCTCCCGTGTGCGTTCGCATGTGATCCTTGAGTATTTCCTTTCGTGAAAACGCTGATTCACATATATCACAGGAATATGGTCTCTCTCCTGTGTGTGTTTGAACGTGTCTTTTCAAAGGTCCTTTTTGGGAAAATGATAACCCACACACTTCACAAGAAAACGGTTTGTCTACTGTGTGTGTTTCCATGTTGTTTTCCAAAATACTCATCTACACACAGGTTGTCTTTTCAGTCTTTTCAGATTTCAACATTTTTGCCCTCCACTGCATTTGATATCTGTAAATGAAAAAAAAAGGTATTATTAAAGAAAACAGGACACATCATTTCTTTGAAGTAAGAAAATTAGAATAAATCACTTTGTGTTTCAATTCACAGTGTGACATATGAATAAGAAACTGATATAATTATTAAAGAAACATAATTAAATTTAAGTGCTTCTTTTGATATAATTTTACTATAAAAATGCATCAGAAATGATATTTTACTATAAAAATGCATTGGACAATGGTTTTTACTATAAAAATAAATTGAAAATGATTTTTACTATAAAAATGCATTGGACAATGATTTCTACTATAAAAATGCAGTGTCCAATGATTTTTACTATAAAAATGCATTGGAAATGATTTTTACTATAAAAATGCATTCGAAATGATATTTACTATAAAAATGCATCAAAAAATGATTTTTTACTATAAAAATGCATTGGAAATGATTTTTGCTATAAAAATGCATTGGACAATGATTTTTACTATAAAAAATGCATTGGACAATGATTTTTACTATAAAAATGTATTGGAAATGAATTTTACTATAAAAATGCATTGGAAATGATTTTTATTATAAAAATTCATTGGACAATGATTTTTACTTATAAAATTCATTGGACAATGATTTTTACTATAAAAATGCATTGGACAATGATTTTTACTATAAAAATGCATTGGACAATGATTTTTACTATAAAAATGCATTGTAAATAAATTTTACTATAAAAATGCATTGGAGACTTGATCCTATTCCTCTATCTTATCCTGTTTAAATCTATAGGTAATTAGGTGTGTGGTTACTTGTTTTTCTTTTTTCCTTAACCCTAATATTTGTGGTCCTTCCTGAAAAGGAATGACTGAAGGCAAAAGGACAAAAGTATCATCTTTTATTTCCAGGTTCTCAACTATTTCTTGGAGAGGAATTTTCTCCCCGAGACAGTAATAGTGTGATCCCAGTAATGGTATTAGAAAAGCTGCCACAAGGTTTCTTTTTGGCGCCAGGAAGCCCATTTTTCTGAGCATGCTCAGTGGTCCATCCTGTCAGAAGTCCTTAGAGAGATTGTTATTTTTAAAATTTATTTAGTCTATTTTGTGTTTTTTTATTTTTTATGTTTATTTTTCATTTTATTTTTCTATTTTTTTAAATTTTTTATCATTTCTTCTTTATTTATTTATCATTTATTATTATCTTTTATTTAATTTTTTATTTCGTTTAATCTATTTATCTTATTTTATTTGGTTTTAATTATCATTTTTATTTTATTTTTGTATTTTTAATTTTTTTTCTTTAATTTTTTCTTTTTTCTTTTAATCTATTTATTTATAATTATTTATTATCATTTGTTTATTTTATTTCTATTTATTTATTCTTTTATTTATTTTAATATTTTATCATATTTCTCATTTATTTGGTTTTACTAGAAAACATGTCCAGTTTTTGAAGAAGAAGAAGAAAGAGAGAGAGAGAGAGATAGAAAATTGTTTAAATATAAAGTGGGAATAATAACAATAATAATAATAAGAAGAGAGAGAGAGAGTATGAGAGAGAGAGAGAGAGAGAGAGAGAGAGAGATGAACAGAAAATTATTTAGATATAGAGTGGGAATAATAATAATAATAATAATAATAATGAGAAGAAGAAGAAGAAGAAGAGAGAGTAGGAGAGAGAGAAAGAGTATGAGAAATAGAAAATTGTTTAGATATAGAATTTATTCATTATTCATTATCATTTATTTAGGGCTAGTTTAATTCAGTCAGTAGAGTATTTGGCTAGGAATCCCAAGGTTGCTGGTTCGATACCAGCCATCGCCAACTCAGCGTATGAGTATCACCGGGATCCGTACGGTAAAGTTGTTGCATAATTGTATGGTGGCGTGGGTTTTTGACAATACCCTATAGCAAGAATCCTAAGGGGCAATTGTTTCCAGATCAGGGCATGGAAAACTACTGGACAGTTATGATCCCAACTGACCCCAGAGGCAGGAATCTTGCAAGTCACATGATATAGAGTTAGGTAATCAGTTTTCAACCTGACATCAGGCAGAGCAGACTTGTGACTGCTGAGGCTGTTAACTCTCACACAGTGAAAATGGGCAATACAGAAATAAATCTTTGATCAAAGAAAAACAAAGTCTTGTAGTTGATTAATGCATTATTTTAAAAGAACTAGCCCTGGACAAAGCCCTTAGAAAAGAAGAAACAATTGGCCAAAAGAAAGAAGATGAAACAACCACTACACATAGAAGATAGAAAGAAGAAATGGAAGCAAGTAAGTCTCTCTCTCTCTCTCTCTCTCTCTCTCTGATGCAATCTTTCTCTCTATCACACAAGAACTCTCTCAATTATATACCCACTTGCCTAATTTCACTTGTACTACACAGATGACAGTTTAAAATGAGAGAGGTATTTCTGCCACACCCTGTATTTAGCCACATGGTAAGACCTTGGCCAGATCAAGCTACCATTACCACTTGCCTATATTCACTTTCACCACACAGATGACAGTTTAAAATGTGGGAGGTATTTCTGCCACATCCTGTATTTAACCACATGGTGAGCCATTAGCTAAATGGAGCTACCATTACCACTTGCCTAAGCTCATTTGCACCACACAGGTGACAGTTTAAAATGTGGGAGGTATTTCTGCCTCAGCATAATAATCCAACTAAGACTGATATATTTGTAAATACTAATAATTATATAGTTTCAAGTATTTATTTCTATTTGTATTTGATAGGAATTCTAATAACTTGAATTAAAGTATTCCTATTCAATACTAATAATTTGTACACAGTGGCTTCAAGTATCTAATACTAATAATTGGAATACAGTTAGATGGTATTTCTTGGAATTTTTGAGATGAGGCTTGATAATTAGTATTATTTGTATTAATTGGACTATTGTCCTCATCTTTATTGTTATCTACATTATTTCTCTGAATTTTTGAGATGAGGCTTGATAATTAGTATTATTTGTATTATTTGGACTATTGTACTCATCTTTATTGTTATTTACACTATTTCTCAGAATTTTGAGATGAGGCTTGATAATTAGTATTATTTGTATTATTTGGACTATTGTCCTCATCTTTATGGTTATATACATTATTTCTCTGAATTTTTTAGATGAGGCTTGATAATTAGTATTATTTGGACTATTGTCCTCATCTTTATTGTTATATACATTATTTCTCGGAATTTTTGAGATGAGGCTTGATAATTAGTATTATTTGTATTATTTGGACTATTGTCCTCATCTTTATGGTTATATACATTATTTCTCTGAATTTTTGAGATGAGGCTTGATAATTAGTATTATTTGTATTATTTGGACTATTGTCCTCATCTTTATTGATATCTACATTATTTCTCTGAATTTTTGAGATGAGGCTTGATAATTAGTATTATTTGTATTATTTGGACTATTGTCCTCATCCTCATTCTTATCTGTACAACATTTCGGCCGATGTGCCCTCTGGCCTTCTTCAGGTATTTCTAACTCCTTTATCTACTAGGCTATGAGTGCAATTGGTTATGACAGCTTTAAGTGACAGTTATATCTCGACTGCAGGTTCAATCCTGGTCAGGGGAAGCAGTAGCATAGAATGATAATTAACACAGCTTAACACCTGTACCCCAGCTCTGGTTAGAGGAACGAGAACAGGATACCCCCGTGGACTAAATAAAGTGTTAGGTTCAAAGTTCTGTGATGGCTCCCGATTAAAACAAGAAGTTTCCCAAATTTGAAAAGAAGGTTCCCAAATCTGAGATGATTCCTTAGTCTGAGATGGTTCCCGAGTTCGACAAGAAATACCCGAAGAAGGCCGGAGAGCACATCGGCTGAAACGTTGTACAGATAACAATGAAGATGAGGACAATAGTCCACATAATACAAATAATACAGTTATATGGTTTCATATATTCTGATCTAAAACTAATAATTTGCAGTTATATTGTTTCAAGCATTCTGGATTTGATCTTCCTAGAAAGGTAAGAATTTGGGTTTGGATTTTTTCTTCATTTGGTAATTTATGAGGAAGTGCGTCCCGGTCTCCTGCCTCAAAAATTGCTACCCGGTGACTATCAAAATAACAACCCCAGCTCGTCGTAATTCTTGTTTATTTATCATAATTTGTCGTAATTCTTGTTTAGATATGAAGATGGATATATAGTTTGAAATAGACTGAGATAGATAGATAGATAGATAGATAAACAAACAAAATAATATAGATAGATATGAACAAATGAAGATAGATATTTTCGACAAGTAAATGTATTTGCGGGGGGAGGGGGGTTGTCGTAATTCTTGTTTATTTAAACTAAAAACAAGATATTAAACAAACATGAATAAAAAAAAATCTTAGTATTTAAAGTAATATAGATAAATATGAATAAATTGAGATAGATAGATAGATAGATAGATATGAAGATGGATAGTTTTGAATAGACTGAGCTGGGTCGTTATTTTAATAGTCACCGGGTAGCAATTTTTGAGGCAGGAGACCGGGACGCACTTCCTCATAAATTACCCTTCATTTAAATGATCAAATGTATAAAAACATTTTTTTAAATACAACACTAATTGATAAAAACATTGATTGACGAAAAACATTAATTGACAAAAAAAAAAAAAATCTGATAGGCCTGGAAATTACACACACACACACACCCACAAATAAACAAACAGGCTACTGCTTAATAAAACAAAAAGGGTAGGCCAAACCTGGAATGATAATCAGACATTGTTGAACAGACACACACACATAAACACACATGCACATAAACACACACACACCCACAAATAAACAAACAGGCTACTGCTTAATAAAACAAAAAGGGTAGGCCAAACCTGGAATGATAATCAGACATTGTTGAACAGACACACACACATAAACACACATGCACATAAACACACACACACCCACAAATAAACAAACAGGCTACTGCTTAATAAAACAAAAAGGGTAGGCCAAACCTGGAATGATAATCAGACATTGTTGAACAGACACACACTCACATAAACACACACACGCACATGAACACCCACACACACACAGAGAATTTCTCAGAATTTTGGTAATTGTTTGAAAATCAAAAAATGTTGAATTTTTTATTATCTCCCTTGATAAATAGTGAACATACTTATATATATTCCATTTCTACATATGCAAATTATATATATTAGGTATGATCAAAAATCACAAAGGGATGTAATAAAAAATTTTTTGTATTTTCTAAATTTTCAAACTATTACAAAAAATCAGGGAATTGTCCAACTTTAATGAAATTCTCACAAAAATATTCATTAATAAATCTGGTAATTTATGAGGAAGTGCGTCCCGGTCTCCTGCCTCATAAATTGCTACACGGTGACTATTAAAATAACGACCCCAGCTATGGTGTTACTTGAAAGAAAACAACCAACTTAGGGCGTTAAATGTATTGAGTGGGGCTTCTCTTTTCTGTTGTAATTCTTATCTATTTATAAAAATTTGTCGTAATTCTTGTTTATTTATCGTAATGTCCGGATTCTTGTTTATTTTATTTATTTATTTTTTAATCACGACAAATTACGATAAATAAATAAGAATTACAACAAAAAGAGAAGACCCCCCCCATACATTTAACGCCCTAAGTTGGTTGTTTTCTTTCAAGTAACACCGTAGCTGGGTCGTTATTTTAATAGTCACCGGGTAGCAATTTATGAGGCAGGAGACCGGAACGCACTTCCTCATAAATTACCATGAATCTTATAATTAACGAATAAAGTAGTGAAAATTTCATTAAATTGGAAAATTCCCTGATTTTTGGTAATTGTTTTAAAATTAAGAAATTAAAAAAAATTATTACCCTTTGTCACTTTTGCCCATTCCTAAACTAATACATATACGACCAAGTTACGAAATATTTTCCCTTTTCTATTAGAAAATAACAACTATAGTACTATTTTTTTTTTAATTTTAAGAAAACAAAATCGAACAAATTTGTTCCCTTTTCGGCTTCCGTACTCTAAAATAACGGGCGTTAGATTTTGACAATGTGGCTAACGACAATGCGACTATAAAACTGGACATAATATGAGGGTGCAGTTTATTATTAAACCTATATAGTAAATCAACCCCCCCACTTTAGAGCCAAACAATATCAAATTTTTATTTTAAAAATCCAAGTTTTCAAAAGAAATAAAAATTACATTCATTTAATTTCAGATTAAAATAAGAAATTATATTTTAAAATAAAAATTCACTACGGAACTAAATCAAATTTTAAACAGAGTAATAAAAATAAATCTTTCTCTACAAATACAAATAAATACGTATTTTTATTTGTAAAGAAAGACAGAAATCAAATGTTGATACTTACTTCCTTCGATATTAATTCGTCTGATTTCTTTTTTCTTTACAGAAATGCAACCTTAGTGAAAATGATAAAAAATATAAAGTTTTAAATAAACTAAATTTTATCGGGTTGAATTAAAATTTAAATATCGCCGTCGTTCATAATTGATAGAAAATGTTTTCTAAACAACGAAAATCAAGGGAGATAACTAATGAATATAAATATATAAAAATAATTATATATTAATAAATTATATTAACAATATTAATAATACTAACATTAATATTAATAATATTAATATAATTATTATATAATATTATCAATATAATTATTATATTTAATATCAATTATTAATATTTACATTAATTAATATAATTATATTAATTAATATAGTAATATTATTGATTAATATGAGTAAATAATATTTCAATATTAATTATTATAACTAGCAAATATATGCACCCTCCGGGTACAAGTATTTTAGTTAAATTTTATAATAAAATATCATTAAATTAGAAAGGCTAATGAAACTGAATAAGAATGTAGATAAAAAGATTTTGAACAGAGGGGGTATGATTGAAAAATAGAACAACTTTGAAACTAATCTTCCATCATTTTCCATTACTCCCGTCTTTCATTGGTAAATTTTCCTAATTAAACTGTTTAGTTAAAATAGGAAGTAAAGAATAATATTACAGTTATTTCTTCTTGTTAAGGGATTTCTTTTAAGATTTATTGAAGAGATTTTTACTCATATTCAATAAGATAAAACCAAACAATTAGAAATCAATAATACTAAGCATATATTTATTAAAATCAATTTTTTAAGATCAATATGCAAATTAACCTTCCCATTCACACTGTAAACCTCTATTTTGTTGTATATATAAATACAATTGCATGTTATAAGTATGTAGATATGGTCAACAGTGTAAGTAATGGAAAACAATTTTATTAATTGAGGTTTAAATAAAAATAAAATCATGGAGAATATGATGTAAATAACTAAAGGAATTGTGACTTGTATAGTAATATAGTTTTGGTTACAGACAGACAAACCCACAATCTCCATTATAATAAGATATACATAGATTAATAATTAATACAAATAGATAATAAATGCTGATTAATATAATTATATTAATTATCATATTAATAAATAAAACATATTGATATATAACATTACATATTAATATTATATAATATCCATACATTAATATGACTAGCAAATATATGCACCCTCCGGGTGCAATTATTTAAGTTTTAATGTAATAAAATATCGTATTAAATTAGAAAGGCTAATGAAACTAAATAAGAATTCAGATAAAAAGATTTGAAACAGAGGGAGTATAATAAAAAAAAAATATAACTACTGAAACTTACTCTTCCATCACTTTCGTCTTTCATTGTTATTTTTTCTAATTTAAGTATTTAGTTAAAAGAGGAAATAAAGAATAAAATGACAGTTATTTTTTCTTGTTAATGGATTTCATTTAAGATTCATTGAAGAGATTTTTGCTTATATTCATTAAAATAAAAATAAACCGTTAGAAATCAATAATACTAAGCATATATTTATTAAAATCACATTTTTAATATCAATATGCAAATTAGCCTTCCCGTTCACACTGTAAATCGCTATTTTATTGTATATATAAATATAATTGCATGTTGTCAGTATGTAGACATAGTTAACAGTATTAATGATGTAAGACAATTTTATTAATAATTGAGGTTTAGATAAAAATAAAATCATGGAGAATGTGATGTCAATAACAAAGAGAATTGTGACTTGAGTAGGAATATAGTTTCGGTTACAGACAGACAAACCCACAATCTCCATTATAATAAGATATACATAGATTAATAATTAATACAAATAGATAATAAATGTTGATTAATATAATTATATTAATTATCATATTAATAAATATAATATATTGATATGTAATATTACATATTAATGTTATATAATATCCATACATTAATATGATATATTAATACAATATAATATGATATGATATAATATGCTTATATGAATATATAAAACATTATGATACAATACATTAATAAGTACAATTTTATATATTAATATAATATAATGTAATATGATACAATATAATAATATATTATATCTATATATTAATGTGTTGATATGATATAATACATTAATAAGTACAATTTTATATATTAATATAATATAATAATATATTATATCTATATATTAATGTGTTGATATGATATAATACATTAATAAGTACAATTTTATATATTAATATAATATTATAATATATTATATCTATATATTAATGTGTTGATATGATATAATACATTAATAAGTACAATTTTATATATTAATATAATATAATAATATATTATATCTATATATTAATGTGTTGATATGATATAATACAATATAATATAATCTATTAATTAATATTAATTATTATTAATTAATATTAAATATTAACTGCAGCAGGGGAAGACAGATTGGTCGCCCCCAGCTGCGGTTCAAAGAGGTCTGCAAAAATGATCTCAGGTGCTTTGGCATTGTCCCTTCCAGCTGGGAAAATTTGGCTCAAGACCGCCCTCGGTGGTGACAGAATCTCCATAGAGGACTGTACATGTCAGAATTCACCCTGATACAACATCATGAAGCTAAGAGGTCCATAAGAAAGCATCGGCAACAAAGCATCGGAACATCAACATCTACAGGGACAACCTACAAATGCAAAATCTGTGGTCGAGAATGTTTCTCAAACATAGGACTTCATAGTCACAGGAGGCGCTGCAACTTCAGGAACACACAAAAACTTTTATCATAGTCTTTCGAGACTGAATTACCAATGATGATTAATAATTGGAGATTCGCTTCCGGTTTTTGTCTGTAACAAAAATTACGTCACTGCTTACGTCACATTACCCAAAATCGTCATAACATAGAATAAATACACTCAAAATTTGAACATGCAAAATTAGACAGTCCTCATTGTTTTTTAAAACAAGTTTTAATAAATACATGACTGGTATTATATATCTATATATAGTTTGTTTTATTTTAATACATATTTAAATTTTACATTTCAAATTGTTTTATTTTTTAATCGTTTAATGAATTTGATGATTTTACTTACTTAGGGTACAAACTCGCTGACATTGAATTTTTTACTCCCACCCCTCAGGTAATATGTTTCACAAATCAATTTTTACATCACCGGAGGGTGTTTTTTATTTTGTACTAGTTAATATAATTAACATGGTGGCAGTGGTGGGATACTGAGTTATGGCTATTTTGTTTAGAGGGTAATTCCATTCAGTAAAAAGTACAATTGTCACTTCAATTTTTCTGAATTTTTTCTAGGTGTGGACTATATTAACATTAGACAATCTTTTTGGTACAAATAATGTGAAATAAATAATAGAAAAGAATTGTTGTTGTATATGCAGTACCTCATTGTGATATTGAACTTGCTATGAAAAAATCAAAAATCATCAATAACTTAAAATTGGTTGAGTTTAAGACTTTTTTGATAACATTTGTGAATTCCTTGGGAAAAATGCTTTTATAAACCAATTTTAAGGAGGGGGGAAGCTCTAGAACTAATTTTCAAACAAAATAGGTTACAAAAAGTCGCCATTTTTCACAAAAAGTTGCCATTTTTCAAATTTGGGGAACTAAAAACCGACATAACTCAGCCAATTTATGGAATTGGGCACTCAAACTTTGGTGATTGTCTAACTTTAACATAATCTACACTTGGACAAAATTTAAGAAAAACTGAAGGGGGTGGTAGACATGGAAATACCCTAGGACCTAAATTGTTACCGACTACTCAATAAACGAAAAACATCTCTGCCAACCATGAAGAATATACAGGTCGTCAAAAGAAAAAAAAAATGACTTGCCACAATTAAAGTCACTTTCTTCTTAGCTCTGTGTTGTCTCAACTACTTCGTCAAGGTCTACACACTTAACATGGTGGCAGTAGTGGGATACTAAGTTATGGCTATTTTTTTAGGACCTAAATTGTAGCTGACTTATGGGGCACCAAGAGGTTTGGGTATTTCAAGGTTTAATGTAGCTGGAAATTCTTGGTGCATGTTTTTTTGGTTTTTGCTTTGTACCCCATCGCATTTGGTGGTTGCGCAAAAAGAAGGAATTTAAGGAATGAAAAAGGAGAGAAAGGTAGGAGGTATTTTTATGACTTAGGCTTATTGACCGGGTCATAGTAGCCTGTAGCAAGGGAATATCTCCCTGTCTAGTAGGAGTGACTAACCAGTTAAGTCCTAAATTCGAATGGCCGAGATATTCTCTTGGGGCCGGGAGTTGGTCCGTTTTCTCGCACATGACAGAGGGTTCTTCCGGTGAAGGCTGTATCTGCAAACCTTGAAGAATATACATTTAATCAAAAGAAAAAAAATGACTAGCCATGATTAAAGTCACGTACACCTTAGCTCTGTGTTGTCTCAACTCCTTCATCAACGTAAACTCACTAAACAGAATGGGATCAACCATTTGTTTTTTTTTTTAAATTTCAGCCACTAAATTTCACATTTCTAGAAAGATCAAACCAGAAGACCACATTAAAAGATAATAAATAAAAAATAATAATCTTAACAACCAAAATTTGTTTGAAAATTTTTAATTTATTTTCTTAAAAGCCAAAAAATAATTTTTCTAGCATATTTTCTCTTTTCATAGTTTTAAAAGTAATATTTTTCTTTGGATTGAGGCAAAAAAAGTATTTTCTCAGATTCAACTGGCCAATTTAAATTCACTTAAAAACTTAATAATAAATTTTAAACGTTTTGAATGTGACAAGTTGAACACAAAATTTTTATAATCTAAAAATGAATGTTTAAACCTATACAAATACATACTTTCCAAGATTTTTATAAAAATTGTTCTTTATCATGTATGAATGATCTGAAATATTAAAAAGATATTGCTTTTTTTACTTCAAAAACCTGTATTTTCATTCTGAAGACAGCAACAACTGTTTCAATACATTTTTCATAGTAAAAATCATTTCCAATCAATTTTTAAAGTAAAAATCCTTTCTAATGCATTTTTATAGTAAAAATTATTTCTAATGCATTTTTATAGTAAAAATCATTTGCAATGCATTTTTATAAAAATCATTTGCAATGCATTTTATAGTAAAAATCCTTTCTAATGCATTTTTTATAATAAAAAATCATTTCTAATGCATTTTTACATACAGTAAAAATCATTTCCAATGCATTTTCATAGTAAGAACTATAAAATTGCATTGGAAATGATTTTTACTATAAAAAAATATTCTTACTATAAAAATGCATTGGAAATGATTTTTACTATAAAAATGCATTGGAAATGATTTTTACTATAAAAATGTATTGGACAATGATTTTTAGTATAAAAATGCATTGGAAATTATTTTTACTATAAAAATGCATTGAAAATGATGTTTACTGTAAAATGCACTTTGTCAGATACTTAATAAGAAAATAGTTTCTCTCCTCCATGTGTTTGCATGTGCCTTTTTAAACTATTTTCAGCTGAAAATACTGACCCACACACTTCACAAGAAATGTTTTCTAACCATTGTGTTGCTGCACGTGTATTTTTAAAAATGCATTGCTTGTAAATGCTGATCCACACAATTTACAAACAAAAGGTTTCTCTCCAGTGTGTGTTTGTATGTGCTGTTTCAGTACGTCCTTTCGTGAAAATGCTGCTCCACACACTTCACAAGAAAATGGTTTCTCTCCTGTGTGCGTTCGCATGTGTATTTTCAATGTTGAATTATGTGAAAATGCTGATCCACACACTTTGCAAGAAAAAGGTTTCTCTCCTGTGTGTGTTCGTATGTGGTCTTTCAATATTTCCCTTCGTGAAAATGCTGATCCGCAGATCTCACAAGAGAATGGTTTCTCTCCAGTGTGTGTTGACATGTGTGTTTTTAAATGTGAATTTCTTGAAAATGCTGATCCACACACTTCACAAGAAAATGGTTTTGTTCCTGTATGTGTTTGCATGTGTCTTTTCAAATGGGATTTCGTTGAAAATGCTGAATCACACACTTCACAAGAAAATGGTTTCTCTCCGATGTGTGTGTTCATGTGTCTTTTCAAATGTGAATTTATTGAAAAGGCTGATCCACACACTTCACAAGAGAATGGCTTTTCCCCAGTGTGTGTCTTCATGTGTCTTATCAAATTTGTATTCTTTGAAAATGCTGATCCACAAACTCCACATGAAAATGATTTCTTTGTGTTATGTGCTTGATTGTGTATTTTCAAAGTATCTTTCTCAGAAGATACTGTTCCACACACTTCATTAACAAATGGTATCTCTCCTGTGTGTTTTTCCATATGATTTTTCAATAAGTTCTCTCGTGAAAATGCTGATCCACACATTTCACAAGAAAATGGTTTTGTATGTGTTTGTATGTGGTTCTTCAAAACAGAATTTGATGAAAATGCTGATCCACACACTTCACAATGAAATGGTTTCTCTCCAGTGTGTGTTCGTATATGTACTTTCAAATCTGAATTATTTGAAAATGCTGATCCACACACTTCACAAGAAAATGGTTTTGTTCCTGTATGTATTCGCATGTGTCTTTTCAAATCATAATTACTTAAGAATGCTGATGCACACAATTCACAAGGAAATGGTTTCTCTCCTCTGTGTGTTCGAATGTGCTTTTGTAAACTACCCTTTGCTGAAAATACTGATCCACACACTTTGCAAGAAAATGGTTTCTCCCCAGTGTGTTTTCGCATGTGTATTTTTAAATTCAAATTGCGTGTAAATGCAGATCCACACAATTTACAAACAAACGGTTTCTCTCCAGTGTGTGTTTGTATGTGTTGCTTCAATACATCCTTTCGTGAAAATGCTGATCCACATACTTCACAAGAAAATGGTTTCTCTCCTGTGTGTGTTTGAATGTGGACTTTTAAATGCCCTGTTTGTGAAAATGCTGATCCACACACTTCACACGAATAAGGTTTCTCTCCAGTGTGGGTTATCATGTGGTTTTTTAAACCAGAATTGCATGAAAAGGCTGATCCACATACTTCACAACAGAAAGGTTTCTCTCCGGTGTGAGTGCGCATGTGGTCTTTCAATACTTCCCTTCGTGAAAATGCTGATCCACACACCTCACAAGAAAATGGTTTCTCTCCTGTGTGCGTTTGAATGTGTCTTTTCAAAATTCCTGTTTTGGAAAATGATAAACCACACACTTCACAAGAAAACGGTTTGTCTACTGTGTGTGTATCCATGCTGTTTTCCAAAATACTCATCTACACACAGATTGTCTCTTCAGTCTTTTCAGATTTCAAAATTTTTGCCCTCCACTGCATTTGATATCTGTAAATAAAGAACAGGTATTATTAAAGAAAACAAAAGACTTGTGGTTTATTTGCAGAGAGAAAATTAGAATAAATTACTTTGTGTTTCAATTAATAGTGATATATTATGTCATTCATGAATAGAAATTTGGTTATGATCATTTAAATTAAATGAAATATGAATTACTTGGGTGTAAGATTTATTTATTAGAAATAAGAAGACACTCCGCTATAAAATAACTTTTTCTATTAAAAAAAAGCATTGAAAATGATATTTACTATGAAAATGCATTGGAAATGATTATTACTAAAAATGCATGTTTATAGTAAAAATCATTGTCCAATGAATTTTTATAGTAAAAATCATTCCCAATGAATTTTTATATTAGAAATCATTTCCACTGTATTTTTATAATAAAAATCATTGTCCAATGCATTTTCATAGTAAAAATCACTGTCCAATGCATTTTAATAGTAAAAATCATTGTCCAATGCATTTTTATAGTAAAAATAATTTCTAATGTATTTTTATAGTAAAAATCATTGTCCAATGCATTTTTATGGTAAAAATCATTTCCAATGCATTTTTATAGTAAAAATCATTTCTAATGTATTTTTATAGTAAAAATCATTTCTAATGTATTTTTATAGTAAAAATCATTTCTAATGCATTTTTATAGTAAAAATCATTTCCAATGCATTTTTAGTAAAAATCATGGAACAAAATTTTATAAAAAAAATCTTGTAAAATATGTTACGCAAAATTGCTCATCTTTGGATAAAATTTTTATTCAAGAAAAATTTTTTTGTACAACATGCTACCTTCTAGACGATTAGAACCCAATATGAAATTTTCAAATGCATAAAAACAGGCCAATTGAATCAGTGAAAAGCTTTTCTTTATGCATCAATTCAAAGTAATCGGGGTGGCCTAAAGTTGGTATCAGCCAGACAGCGAGGGAGTCTATCCCCTTTTAACTAGCGCTAGATCAAGGATATTGATTTTTAACATCTCACGTGAAGTGCCACACCTACCATCAGCTCCTTATTTTATCACACAGATAAACACTATGTTGGTTGTTTTTTTTGTTTTTTTTGCAACTGACACCGCTTCGGCTACGGACTTCAATCGTAACTGGTGTGTTTCTTTTTTCAGCAGCCAACGTCTAGCGACTTTTTTAGGCCGAGGCCGGGACGGTTCTCTGCAAAGAGTACCAAATATTTTTTCCTATTGTGGACAAGAAAGAAAAGAAAAACAAACTAGCAAAGAACTTGATTTATTAGGGGGAGGGGGCTTCAGTATTCTAAATTTACGGGCGTTAGATTTTGACATGATACTGACCAGGAAACATAAAAATGGGCATAAAATGAGGGTGCAATTTATCATTATACTTATATTGTAAATCGAACCCCCGCTATTGAGCCAAAGGACACTAAACCTTTCTCAAATATTAAAAAAGTTTTGAAAGAAAAAAATTCCCTTTCATTTAATTTCACATTAAAATACAAATACACAAATTGAATAAAATATATTTTCTGAGAAATATTCACTACGGGATTAAATCAAATTTCAAACAGAGTAATAAAAATAAGTCTGGTAATAAAGGACTATTTGCTCGTAAATTCCTACCATAAAATAAACTGAACCCCTATTTTATGTCCGTGCTTTTGCAATAAATGTTTTATTTTTCTTGCACCCATTATTTTACAATACTCTTTTATTTTGCGAGAATGCTTAGTTTTAAAGTGGGGGTTCGTTTTTACACTTCAACTTTTTACTCGTAAATTAAATTCCTACCATAAAATGTCCAAGCCTAATTTTATGGCAGGAATTTACGAGTAAAAAGTTCAACTTTTTTGTTGTAATTTCTTTTCTTTTTGGTTTTGGTACTCTAAAATAAAAACGTCAGATTTTAATCATCGTCGATGAAAAAACAAAATTACGGTCATAAAAGGAGGATCCAATTTGTGCCTAAATTGTAAAACGAACCCCCACTTTAAAATTAAGCATTCTCACAAAATAAATTTTTTTAGAATATACATATTGAAGTGAATATTAAAATAAATAAATAAAATATATTTAGTATTGTAAAATAAAGGGTTCAAGAAAAATAAAACATTTATTGCAAAAACACGGACATAAAATGGCTGTTCTATTTATTTTATGGTAGGAATTTACGAGCAAATAGTCCTTTATTACCATAAGTCTTTCTCTACAAATGCAAATAAATACGTATTTTTATTTCTAAACAAAGAAAGAAATTAAACGGTGATACTTACGTTTACTGACTACGAAAATGTTGACGTCTTGCAATATCACCCAACTTTTCTTCTAAAGTATGGTGATCCAAAAGCGTAATAAAACGTCTTTTACGTCAATAAATTTTATTTGTAGAGATAAAGGAAATTAAATGTTGATACTTACTTCTTTCGATATCAATTCGTCTGGTTTCGTTTTTCTTTATAGAAATGCAACCTTAGGGAAAAGTAATCAAAATTTAAAGTTTAAAATAAACTAAATTTTATCTGGTTGAATTAAAATTTAAATATCGCCGTCATTTACAATTGATGGGAAATGTTTTCTAAACAGTGAAATTCAAGGGAGATAACTGATGAATATAAATATATAAAACAAAAATATATATAATTAATAGATATGATATTGGTAAATAAAACAATAGAATTAATTGATATAATTGATAAATATAATACAATAAATTGATATGTAAAATATGATATGAAATAGGCATACCCAATTTAGTCGGCTGCTAGGTTTTTAAAAACAAATTAAAATTAATTAAATCTATTATTTAATGTCAAACTTTTGTCTAAAATGATAAGTAGTAACATAATGTTATAGTATGTGGCCTACTTTTTTGATTCTGTTATAGTATGTGGCCTACCCTTTTGATTCTGTTATAGTATGTGACCTATCTTTTTGAGTCTGTCATAGTATGTGGCCTACCTTTTTGATTCTGTTATAGTATGTGGCCTACCTTTTTGATTCTGTTATAGTATGTGGCCTACCTTTTTGATTCTGTTATAGTATGTGGCCTACCTTTTTGATTCTGTTATAGTATGTGGCCTACCAGGTTTGAATGTGTCCTACCTCAGTAAGAGTATATTTATAGATATAAGTAATAGGCAATTTATTGAAACTAATTATTTTTCATATATATTCAATTTCAAGAAATGCAATTCAGTCATTAGCTGTATATAGTAATTAAGAATAATTAAAAAAAGAATTTATCCATAATTTACATGAATCAGAAATCTATTTAATTCTAAAATATTCTGAAAATAGGGTTAGGGTTAGCAGTTATTATTATGACCTTATAATATGCTTTTTATGGTAGGCCACATACTATAAGAGAGACATGATTTCGTAGGCCACATTTAAAAGGTAGGCCACATACTATAATGGTACCAAAACTTTTATTTATGTTTTAAATTTTAAAACAATTTGGAATTGTCTGATTTTAATAAAATTTTCACCATTTATTAATTGATACATAATTTTATAATGAATAGATTATTTTATTCAAAAATAAATCTTGAAAAAAAAAGTTTTTTTTTACCGATTCAGAATGTAGGGTGGGGTGGGGGGTTGATCTTTGTCCATTTAAAGAAAAAAAATTTACAGTCTCTAAGTTTTACATTTATAGAAAGATCGGACCATATGACCTTTAGGCACCCCTTTTGCGATCTCGATTCATGAGGACATTTTTTTTTTCATTTACACGTCAAAATCTGGTTGTTTGGTAGGGGTTAGTTTTATAATTTAAAAAAAAATTCAAAAATTGTCTGTTAACAAACATCCGGATTTTGATGGTGTAAATGAAAAAAATGTCCTTATGAATCAAGATCGCAAAAGGGGTGCCTAAGGTTCATATGGTCCGAAATATCAAATCCTGAAGAACATATAAAAGATTTTTAAAAATATGAATTCAATACCTGAAAAAAATATTTAAATGCTTAAAATTTATTTTCTTAAAACTCAAAAAATAATTTTCATGGGAATATTTTTTTTACGTAGTTTTGAAAACAATATTTTAATGTCTTGTTTTTAGTTTAAATAAACAAGAATTACAACAACAAAAAGAAGCGACCACCCCCCAAGTACATTTACTTGTCGAAAATATCTATCTATCTCCATTTGTTCGTATCTATCTATATTATTTTGTTTGTTTATCTATCTATCTATCTATCTCAGTCTATTCAAAACTATATATCCATCTTCATATCTAAACAAGAATTACGACAAATTACGATAAATAAACAAGAATTACGAGCTGGGGTTGTTATTTTGATAGTCACCGGGTAGCGGTTTTTGAGGCGGGAGACCGGGACGCACTTCCTCATAAATTACCGAATTGAATGCTATACTAACACAATACTGCAAAATAATTTTTTTTTTTTTTAAATTTTTTTTTACTCAATTTGCCCAGAAATCACTTAGAAATTTTATAGTAAATTTTAAACATCTGGAAGGTGGCATGTTGCACTCAATATTTTCAGCATAAATAAAGCTTTATTTAATCTATCTAAAGAGATAAGTTTAAAAATGCACAATTTTGCATAACACATTTTCCAAGATTGTTATATATTTAAAAAAATTATTCCCCTTCCTATTCTACTCTATTTCTCTCTCTAGCACTCTCTCTTTTATTCTGTCTGTCTGTTTCTCTGCCCCTCTTTCTCTGCCATTCCCAGTCTATCATTTATGGATCCCCTCTATCTCTCTCTTTTACCTTCTCTCTTCCATTATCTCTCTCTCTCTCTCTCTCTCTCTACCCCTCTCTCTACCATTCCCAGTTCATCCTTTATGGATCCCTCTATCTCTTATATTCTCTCTCTCCCTCTCTCTCTTTTGTTCTGTCTTACTATCTAACTATCTCTCTTGCTGTCCCTCTCTCTGTCATTTCCTGTCCCTTATTTATGGATCTCCTCTTTCTTTTATACTCTAGTTCTCTCTCTTGCCTTCTCTCTTTCATTCTTGTGAGAAAAAAAATCAAAGTTTAAATTTGAATACTGAGGAGGCACAAAAAGTTGACTTCTACTTCTTGGCATTTTGTCTTCTTCTTCTTCTTCTTCTTCAAAGACTCTATGCAGTTGCTGCTGTCTAACATGTAATATGCGCTGTTTTGCTCTGACCATCCTTAGTTTCTCCTAGTTTATTTATACTGTGCTTATAGCCTTCATACAGGCATCTGGATTTAACATACAGGAATTTGAGCATAGCGCTGAAGATTGAGTCATCTCAAGTGTCACCTTTTCATATTCAGAAAGATGCAGGTTCGATCTTAGGTCAAAATTTGACACGCTAAACAAAGTCTAACACGCTTCCTTCGAGAATACGGTATGTCCACATTTCCGCCACTCAACTCGTGTTCTCTGTCACAATTTCCTGTAACTGTCCACTTATAGTAAAAATCATTTCCAATGCATTTTTATAGTAAAAATCATTTCCAATGCATTTTTATAGTAAAAATCATTGTCCAATGCATGTTTATAGTAAAAATCATTTCCAATGCATTTTTATAGTAAAAATCATTTCCAATGCATTTTTATAGTAAAAATCATTTCCAATGCATTTTTATAGTAAAAATCATTTGCATTTTTACAGAAGAATCATTGGCCAATGCATTTTTATAGTAAAAATCATTGGCCAATGCATTTTATAGTAAAAACATAAATGCATTTTTAGTAAAAATCATTTCCAATGCATTTTTATAGTAAAAATCATTTCTAATGCACTTTTATAGTCATTTCTAATGCATTTTTATAGTAAAATCATTTCTAATGCATTTTATATAAAAAATTATTTCCAATGCATTTTCATAGTAAAAATCATTGTCCAATGCATTTTCACGAAATAAAAATATATGCACATTGAAATGAATATTAAACTCGTGTTCTCTGTCACAATTTCCTGTAACTGTCCACTTACTTGAGTCCCATTCATCCTCACCTTCCCAGGCTGTTCGCCACTGCCTTCTATTTTATACTGCCCTTGTATTTGTGGAACTGCTATCATTCTTACCCCTGACTCGTCAGTTATCCTACCACCGTTTCTCTTTATCTGCCTTCCATGTTTCCCATCTTTATTGTACCTGTTGAACCCCCTGTATTGTGTTGATTTGTGACTGTAAATTTGTTCTTTTCATGTTTCAGTTTCTTATGCTTTCTTGTGAGTGGAATAAATACCAAATTTCTCCACCAACAGTTTTTGTTATTCTTTGCTTGAAAGAGTTAAGCTACGTGCGACGAAAAGTGGTCCGTACATCTGGGACAGAATACTGACCGTCAATTCAAAATAGATCAAAATTTAAAATAATCAAATTTTAAATAATAAAGGAAACCAATGATTACATGAAAATTGGGTAACTTAAAGTAAAAAAGGATTTGGGATGGTCCAAAGCCCATTCGGGACGGTGATAATTTGTTTGGGACGGTTGATAATTTTTGTTTGGGACGATCATGAAAAAAGTTAGTGTCGGGCCTGCTTCGGCGACACCTGATGTCAAAAAGAATGAATTTTAGAGCAAGGCAGTAAAACAAGGGAAACAGTGAATTTAGGGTTTTTGTCCTGTCGTGGGAAATCACACCGCTAAAGGAGGTAAGCCTAAAATTAGGCTGCTAAGAGAGGTAACTTTTAAGGGATTATTTTATCTAGGCATATCATCACAGGCTGGCTTCTCTTTGTTCTTCTGATCGTCTTTATTGGGATTTCTCATCTTCAATGAACACAAGACTTGATATTGTTTTTAGATGTCTTTATTGAACTCAACAAATAACAAAATACATGGACAAATTTGGATGCTTCTACCCTCAAAGGCAAAAGTAATATAAATGCCTCACGACTGCCTGTTTTGGTTTGATATTTATGCATCTACTCTAGAGGCTATGAGGGTGGGGGCTTTTGCTTTAAAGACTTTGTTTCTTATTGATTAAGTATGACAAATTGTTTCTGTGATAGAAATGTTTATTAGCAAATTATGCTTCAATTTATTTTTTCTTCTATATCAAATATATATCTGCTTGTGTTCTCTACTGAGACAGCGTCGTCTCCGATGGCTGGGTCATATCCACCGGATGGATGATGGACGAATCCCAAAGGACATCCTCTATGCAGAGCTTTCATCTGGTAAGAGACAGATTGGTTGCCCCCAGCTGCGTTTTCAATGGTGTCTGGAAGAATGATCTTAGGTGCTTTGGCATTACCCCTTCCAGCTGGGAAAATTTGGCTCAGGACCGCCCTCGGTGGCGGCAGGCCCTCCATAGTGGACTGTTCATATCTGAAGCCACCCTGGCGCAACAACATGAAGCCAAGAGGTCCAGAAGAAAACAGCAGCAATAAAGAACCAGCACATCAACATCTTCAGGGACAGCCTTCACAAGCGACATCTGTGGTCAAGGCCGTTTTTCAAACATGGGACTTCATAGTCACAGGAGGTACTGTAACTTCAGGGGCACAAAAACTATATTAAATTCTTCTGAGATTGAAATGCCAATGAAAATGATCAAATATGGTAATATGTTTCCACAATTAGAACAGAATATGAAACCTTTCTGTCAAATGCATGGTGGTACATTTGTCCACAGCCAGCTTGAGTTGCCAGTCAGTGATCCATTGCTGCAATGTGTCCTGGTCTTACTGCAAGAAAGATCTTAGATTACAAAAAGGTTGCCATTTTTCACAAACTCCGCCAAATTTGGAGAGCTAAACATCGACATAACTCCACCAATTTTTGGAATTGGAAGATCAAATTTTAGGGAGTGTCTAACTTTACCATAGTCCACACATGTACAAAACTTCAGAAAAATTGAAGGTGGGTGGGAGACTACTTTACTTTTTTCTGGATGATTTGACATGGAATTGCCCAGTTACAAGTAGATAACACACAAATTACATATAGCATCAATGGATTGGTGGGTTGGTTGGTTAGTTGGATTTTACGGCATGCCAAGCCTTGTTGGGTTATTTCATGCCAAATTCTATTGTGTTAAACTGGTAATTTCCTCATAGATTACACATCATGGATAAATGGATAGCAAATACCATTTGCATCTGTTCCATTCAGTCACCCAGCAAAAATTGGACATGGCATAGTGGATATAGGTGTTGAGTTAATACATTTCTAAGTGACAGATATCACTGGGCTGCAGGTTCAATCCTGGTCAAGGGTGACAGTAACATAGAATAATTAACACAGCTTAACACTTGTAACCGGTCATGATTAAAAGAATGATAACAGTCAACCTCTGTTGATTGAATAAAGGGTTACGTTTAAAATTCCCTGAAGGCTCCCAAGTTCGACAAGAAGGTTTTCAATGTTCGAAGAGAAGGTTCCTAAGTTCGAGAAGAGGGTTCCCGAGTTTAATAACTACAAGGAAGGTTAAGTCCTGTCAATTACTTACAAGTCAATTGAGATTGTTGGTGATATTTCCAATGCATTTTTATAGTAAAAATCATTTCCAATGCATTTTTATAGTAAAAATCATTGTCCAATGTATTTTTATAGTAAAAATCATTGTCCAATGCATTTTTATAGTAAAAATCATTGTCCAATGCATTTTTATAGTAAAAATCATTTCCAATGCCTTTTTATAGTAAAAATCATTGTCTAATGCATTTTTATAGTAAAAATCATTTCCAATGCATTTTTATAGTAAAAATCATTTCCAATGCCTTTTTATAGTAAAAATCATTGTCCAATGCATTTTCATAGTAAAAATCATTGTCCAATGCATTTTTATAGTAAAAATAATTTTTGATAGTAAAAATGATTTCCATGTTTTTGTTGGACCACGTTCTACATAAAATTGGTTCCTCAAAAGCTTTGTCCTCCTGTGAGTCCTTGTATGTAGGTTTTCAAAATTTCCTTTTGTGAAGATACTGACCCACACACTTCAGAAGATTTCAGACCCGTGTGTGGTTCGTATTTGGTTTTTCAAAGTACTCTTCTCTGAAAATACTGATCCACTCACTTCATAAGGAAATAGTTTCTGTCCTGTGTTTTTGCATGTGTCTTTTCAATCCATCCTTGTGAGCAAATGCTGACTCACACACTTCACAAGAAAATGGTTTCTCCCCAGTGTGTCTTCTCATGTGTTCTTTTAAATGTGAATTGCGTGAAAATGCTGAACTACACACTTCACAAGAAAATGGCTTCTCCCCAGTATGAATTCTCGTGTGCCTTTTCATCACACCCTTTCGTGTAAATGTTGCTCCACACACTTCACAAGAAAATGGCTTCTCTCCTGTGTGTGTGCGCATGTGGGTTTTCAAAGTGCCCTTCAATGAAAATGCTGAATCACATATTTCACAAGAAAAAGGTTTCTCTCCAGTGTGCGTTTGCATGTGTCCCTTAAATTCGTCTCTTTGTGAAAATTCCAATCCACACACTTCACAAGAATAAGATTTAATTTTTGTATGTGTATGCATGTGTCTTTTCAAACTCCCCATTTGTGAAAATGCTGATCCACACACTTCACAAGAAAATGGTTTCTCTCCTGTGTGTGTTTGTAAGTGGATTTTCAAACCCCCAATTAGTGAAAATGTAGATCCACACACTTCACAAGAAAAAGGTTTCTCCCCCGTGTGTATTCGCATGTGGTTTTTCAATATGCTCTTTCGCGTAAATGCAGATCCGCACACTTCACAAGAAAAGGGTTTTACACCTGTATGTGTTCGCATGTGTCTTTGTAGATCAGCATTCACAGAAAATGCTGATCCACACACTTCACATGGAAATGGTTTCTCCCCTGTGTGTCTTCGTATATGTACTTTCAAATGTGAATTAACTGAAAATGCTGATCCACACACTTCACATGTAAATGGCTTCTCTCCAGTATGTGTTCGCATGTGTCTTTTCAAATCAGAATTAATTGAAAATGCTGATCCACACACTTTACAAGGAAATGGTTTCTCTCCAGTGTGTTTTCGCATGTGTATTTTCAAATATGAATTCATTGCAAAGGCTGATCCACACACAGCACAAGGAAATAATTTCTTTGTCTCGTGTGTTTGCATGTGCTTTCTCAATGTTCCCCTTCGGGAGAATGTTGACCCACATACTTCACAAGAAAATAATTTCTCTCTTACGTGTGTCCGCATGTGCTTTTTGAAAGTAGTCTTTGCTGAAAATGCTAATCCACACACTTCACAAGACAATGGTTGCTCTCCACTGTGCGTTTGCATGTGTATCTTAAAACCTAACTTGCAAGTAAATGCAGATCCGCACGACTGACAAACGAAAGGTTTCTCTCCAGTGTGTGTTTGTATGTGGCTTTTCAGTACGTCCCTTCGTGAAAATGCTGATCCACACCCTCCACAAGAAAAGGGTTTCTCTCCTGTGTGTATTTGAATGTGTCTTTTCAAAACTGCCTTGTTGGAAAATGCAGACCCACACACTTCACAAGAAAATGTCTTTTCTCTGTGTGTGTTTCCATGTCGGTTTTTCCAAAGTTAATTTCTCTGAAAATACTGATCTACAAACTTCACAATAATACGGTCTCTCTCCAATTTGTATTCGCAAATTGGAACTTTCTGATAAATGTTGATTCACACAATCTGTCAAGAGAAAGTTTTATCTGCACTGTGTGTATATATATATATATATATATATATATACATATAATAAGAGTTAATAATAATAATTCTCTTTGTTTTCTTGTTTTTTTTCCATGTGGGTGTTTGTACTATGTAAAATAAATGATTTTCTCAGTTAATGATGGTAAAGTTTCTTTTCTCAGTGTTGTTGTGTGAAAACACTGATCTACACACTTCACAAGAATAGGGTCTCTCTTCCATTTCTATTCACAAACAGAATCTTTCTGATTCACAAAGTTTTTTGTGCACTGTTTGTTTGATTTTCATTTGTTTTCTTATCGCTGATAAGAGAGATCTCTTTTTTTTTCAGACCGGAAATGAGAAGGATTGTGGGAATAGGGAAATAGAATATAAAGTTCAATCATTTCCAGAAGTGGGATCGTTTTTTTTTTGTTTTTTTTTTGGCTGTAAGATTCCAAGTTAATAATTGAACTGCACTATTTGATTTTCCTTTGTTTTTAGCACTTTAACGTTCCCATATTTACTTATATTTATTTGCCAAAGATTTTAAATATGAAAATAATCATCTCCAGATTTGTCAAGAGTAAAGATTCTCTTCTTTGTTTTTTTTTTTATTTCACAACTTAAAAAACATTATTTCCATTAATATGCAGATCCACACACCTTGCAAAAAGGGTTGTCTCTTTAATCTTTTCAGACCACACAAATTTGTCCTCCACTGCATTTGATATCTGTAAATGAAAAATAGATATTATTAAAAAGAAAACAGTAGATTTATTTGCAGTGAGAATGTAAGATTCAAAGTTAATAATTGAACAACAGCTCCAACACGTGAGACAAAACATTTAATAGGTGTACAGCACATGGTAATGATAAGATACATAAAGTACATAGATACATAAGATACAAATAAGATATAAGAGTAGAGATAAAAGGACACATTCATGAATGGTAAATACAAGATACAATATTTAGGTATAAACGAGATACCCAAATGTACATAAAATATAAATGTTACAGACATGGAACTAAAGGATAGTCCATGCTGTATAAAAGATCTACAGTAATGTAAGGTGGGGCCAAAGCCCCACCGAAAAAGGGGTAGACATAAGTCTAACCCATGTGCTCGTTCAGAGGCAGTAAGGAAAGAGAGAGAGAAGCATTTGAATCAGCCGCTTATATACCAGAGGTCCCCTGGTGGCCACAAACGGCAACACAGCGGGAAGATAACTCTTCCAGGCAAAGGGAAGATAATCCCCTACAAGAATATTAGAATGAATCATTTTGTGTTTCAATTAATAGTGACATATCATGTTATTCAGGTTTAGAGATAAAAAAAAAAACAATTTCAGTAACATAAGTTTAACAGAATCTAATCTAAAGAATAGAAATTTTATTTTGGCCAAAGATTTTATTTAACCAATTAAAATATAACAAAAATAAAAGTAATCTTTTTATACGAGTTCTTATTTAGCTCAGTCAGTTCGGCTAGAAACCACAAGTTCCTAGTTCAATACCGGCCCCCACCAACTCAGCGTATGAGTAGCACAGGGATCTGTGCGGTAAAGTAAGGAGCTGATGGAAGGTGTGGCGCTCCACCTCAGATGCTAAAAACAATCTCCTTGGTCTAGCGCTATTGAAAAGGGGATAGACTCCCTCGCTGATGGCTGATACCGACTTTAGGCCGCCCCACGACTTACTTACTTACTTTCTAATTAATATATTTCCTTACATTAAAACTTAAGTATTCACACCCAGAGGGTGTATATGCTTGCTAGTGGAAATAATATCACCGCACTTACAAAATAATTTTTCAATTGTGGACAAACAAAAAGGACCTGAATATCCAAAAAGAAGGAACGAAAATAAATCAACCAACCATGCAAATTATATAGAACCAATACTGTTAGGTTCAACCTAACAACATTTAAAGTTGCTCCCCTTGATCAGTAGGGGGCTGATGGAAATCTGAAAGTGAGGTTTCTGCCATGACACTTTTGGATTAGGATTGGTGTGGTCAGGACGCACGTGCACAAATCAGTTGAGCTAGTTAAGTCACTTTTAGGATAGAATTATGGTGGATGTAAGGGCTGTTTGATGTTTTTGTATTAAGGTCACCAGTTTGATGTCAATAATCAATAAAATATTCAAACATTTAAAGACACTGTAAAAAAGGCTTCAAAGTTATATTTACTTGAAGATACAAACTCCGACAAAGGTTTGATAAACAAAACATTTAATACGTATACAGCACATGGATATAACAAGATACATAATACATAGGTAAAACAAAGTTACATGTAGAAAGATAAAGACACATTCATGAATGGTACAAGAATATACATAAAAGCCACAGACATGAGACTAGGGATAGTCCATGCCGTGTGAAGAACTTACAGTAATGTAAGGGGGGACGCAGCCCCAACAAGGGATAGACCTTAACTAACCCATGTGTCTTGTAGTATCAGGAACAGAAAAAGAGAAAGAAGCGTTCAAAACAGCCGCTTAAATATAACTGGCCCCTAGCGGGCACCAGCAAACTAAACGGGCAGACAACTCTCCCAGGCAAATACGAAACTAACGCTACAACACCATAAAACATTTAATTACTGCAGGCACATAAAAAAACAAAAATCAGTGAATTATCCGATTTTAATGAAATTTTCAGTGTTAATTTATCAATTAATGATTTTATAATGCATCAGTTATTTTATTTCAAAACATTCTGATTTAATTAGGTATTTCTGCTATGGTAAATTAATAGATAAAATTCGTTTAAAATAAAAAACGCCTGATTTTAAGTTTCAAATTTCCTATTTTTAGATTCTAAAAAGAAATATTTAATAACTACTTTAGTTTATAATCATGATTTAATAATTTTTCTAAAAAAATCTCTGTAGAAAATTTAGCCCCCCACCCTTTTAGACAGAACAAATATCGATGTATATTTTTTTCTTTTATAAGATAATAGCCAATTATCGAAAAGAGTAAAAAAAAAAAATTGAAAAAAGAGATTTTTTTAGTTTTTATTTTACATTTAATTTTCTGATTTTCGGTACTTATTTTCTACCAGGATAGCTCCCTTAAGAAAATTTGTTTTCTTCTATTCATACCTTCAGTCTTTTGTATTTTTATTCATACTGTAATTAGTCTCAAATTCATATAACCCCACCAATATTTTGCGCCCCCAAAATAAGGGGAGGGGTCAAAGGTAAGTGATCTGAAAAAAAATGAGAAAGTTTTGAAATAAAATAACTGACGCATTATAAAATTCATTCATTGATAAATCAACACTGAAAATTTCATTAAAATCAGATAATTCCCTGGTTTATGGTAAAAAAAAATTTCAATCGGGGTGGGGGGTAAATTTATTTTGTAAAATACAGATTTTACGGCAACTTTGGCAGTGCCTATCTTATACCTTAATGAATAAGACTATTAAAAGATAGATAGGTTTGAACAATGCTTTATTTTAATTTTAACTTTTTTTTTCTTTTACTAATCTGAAAATATGATTTTTAATGCTAAAAATTGAATGGCAATAATTTTAAGTGAATTTTATTCATTTATTAAATATAAAAATGTTTGACTAAAAAAATTACGAAAGCAGCTATCAGTAATATTTATTTTAATATCTTTTAAATTTTGACATTTTTCCTTAGAAATCTTGGAACCATATGACCTTTAGCCACCCCTGTTGTGATCTCAATTCATAAGGACATGTTTTTCATTTACACCGTCAAAATCTGGTTGTTTGTTAGGGGTTAGGGTTTGGGGTTAGTTTTATGATTTTTTTTTAAATCTAAAAATTTAAAACAACCTCTGCAGAGGGGTAAGACTCCCCCAATGGGGCCACCTGTTGGCCGTGGGTGGCGACCCGTGATGCTTAAGGATAGAGCCCAGGTGAGGAATTATCGGATTTTAATGACATTTTCAGTGTTTATTTATCAATTAATGATTTTTATAATGCATTATTTATTTTATTTCAAAACTTTCTCTTTTTTTTTTCAGGTCACTTAATTTTGACCCCCCCCCCTTATGTTGGGGGTGTAACTTTTTTTTGAGTTGGTCTTTAAGTTTTCTAATTATAGTATAAATAAAGAGATAAAAGACCGAAGTTATGAATAGAAAAAAAAAAATTTTACGGTGGCTTTTCTATGAGAAAATAAATACCAAAAATCGGAAAATAAAATGTAAAAAAATAATAAATAATAAATAATTAATTTTTGGAGATTTCTTTTTTACTCATTTCGATAATTATTTAATTGCCTATTATCTTATAAAAGAAAAAATTATACATTGAATTTTTTTTCTGCTTAAAAAGGAGGGGTGGGTACCTTTTTTAATCGAGTTTTTCTTCAAAACGTATACTTTCGTTTAAAAAAATAACGTTTGCATTAAATAGATATTTATTTCTAGAATCTAAAAATAGAACATTTTAAATTTAACATCAGGCTTTTCATATTTTAAATAAATGTTATATATTAATTTTTCATAGCAAAAATACTAAATTAAAGTTTTGAAATAAAATAACTGATGCATTATAAAATTCATTAATTGATAAATCAATACTGAAAATTTCATTAAAATCGGATAATGACCTGATTTTCGGTAAATTTTTTGCAATCGCGAATGTTACATTAAAATTGTAAACAAGCCAATAAAACCACTTAAAAAGAAACAAAAATGGCATCGGCGAACAAAATTGGCCAAAAACAAATCGTTTTAAATATATTAAAAATAAATTGCTAATGTAATGATATTTTTCTTTTTTTAATCAGTATGTTACTACTTATCGATTTAGACAAAGTTTGACCTTAAATAATAGATTTTATTATTTTTAATTCGCTTTTAAAACTCGTAGCAGCCGATTTTTTTGCCAGTACCTAGATGGCCATGTTTACAGTATATTTGCGCAAAATTGACCTAAAAAATAGTTTAAAATGTATTAAAAATGAATTACATATGTAATATTATTTTTTTTCTTTTTTTTTTTTTTTTTTACTTATATTAATAGTTTTTGATTCGGAAAAACATTTGTCCTTAAATAATCGATTTAATCAATCTTAATTCGTTTTTAAAATGAAAACTAGTCAACATTTGGGCAGACCCTAGTATAAGAATTTACTGAACACCGCTTCCACGACCGAGAAAGAGTGTTGAAAATTCGGACCATATGACCTTTAGGCACCCCTTCCACGATCTCGACTCACAAGGACACTTTTCTCATTTACACCGTCAAAATCCGGTTGTTTGTTAAGGGTTGGGGTTAGGGGTTCGTTTTATAATTAAAAAAAAACAAACAATTAACAATTAAACGGATTTTGACGGTGTACATGGAAAAAATGTCTCCACGAATCGAGATCTCAAAAGGGGTGCCTAAAGGTCATATGGTCCGAAAATTCAACAAAATTTGTTTCTTTTTACGCTTCCGTATTCTAAAATTACGGGCGTTAGATTTTGACAATGCGACTGACAAGAAAGTATAAGACTGGGCATAAAATCCGGGTGCAATTTATCATTATACTTATATTGTAAATCGAATACCCACTTTAGAGCCAAACAGGACTAAACCTTTCTTTAAAGTTTTCAAAATAAAAGTTACACACATTCAATTTCACATTAAAATAATAAAGAAAATATATTTATACATATCGTAACATATATATAACATTCAATACGGGACTAAATCAAATTTTAAACATAATAAAAATAAGTATTTCTCTCCACAAATATAAATAAATAAATACGTATTTTTATTTGTAGAAAGATAAAAATTAAATGGTGATACTTACTTCTTTCGATCTTAATTCGTCTGATTTCTTTTTTCTTTACAGAAATTCAACTTCAGTGAAAAGTGATGAAAATGTTAAGTTTATGTAAATGTAAACTAAATTTTATTTGGTTGAATTAAAATTTAAATATCGCTGTCGTTTATAATTGATGGGAAATATTTTTCAACCGTGAAATTCAAGGGAGATAATAATTTTTTTAAAATTAAGATTTAATATATACACTGTATATATTACATCTTAATTTTTTTTTAAATACTAGTACAAAATAAAAAAAAAAACCCTCCGGGCGATGTAAAAATAGATTTTTGAAACATATTGCCTGAGGAGTGGGAGTAAAAAATTCAATGTCAGCGAGTTTGTACCCTAAGTAAGTAAAGTTATCAAATTCATTAAAGGATTAAAAAAATAAAACAATTTGAAATGTAAACTTTAAATTAGTATTATTAGTGTTATTCGGACAATTGTCCCCATCTTCATTGTTATTTGTACAATGTTTCGGCCGATTGGACACATGGCCGAGTGGATTAGACAGTTGGGTTAAAAGACAGTTCTAAGTGACAGTTATCTCTGGTTCCCGAGTTCAATCCTGAGTGAAAGCAGTTAGAAAAATAATTAATTAGCACAACTCCTACCCCAGCTATGGTTAGCAGAATGAGAACAGGATACCCCCGTGGAATAAATAAAGGGTTAGGTTCAAAGTTCCGTGATGACTCCCGAATATGACAAGAAAGTTCCCGAGTTCGAAAAGAAGGTTCCCGAGTCCGAGAAGGTTCCCGAGTCCGACAAGAAATACCGAAACATTGTACAAATAACAATGAAGATGGGACAATAGTCCAAATAACACTAATAATACTAATCTTCAAGCCTCATCTCAAACATTCAGAGAAATAAACTTTAAATATATATTAAAATAAAACAAACTATATATAGATATATAATACCAGTCATGTATTTATTAAAACTTGTTTTAAAAAACAATAAGGACTGTCTAATGTTGCATGTTCAAATTTAGAGTGTATTTATTCTATGTTATGACGATTTTGGGTAATATGACGTAAGCAGTGACATAGTTTTTGTTACAGACAAAAACCGGAAGCGAATCTCCATTATTAATAGATATACAGGCTGTCCACAAAGTCTATGTACACTTTAGAATTTAAAATTCTTTTAAGTCCATGGAACCCTGTATATTAATAAATATAATATATTCTAAGTATAATATAATATATTAGGTATGTGCAGAGATCACAAAATGAAAAAATAAAACAAAATTTAATTGTTTTTTTTTTTAAACTCTTACCAAAAACAAGGGAAGTGTCCGATTTTAATGAAATTTTCACCAAATTATTCAGTAATGACTTAATTTTATAATGTGGCGAGAGAAACCACAAACGTAGTGGTTTGAAGCGTGCACAACTGTGTTTGGAATGCAGAATAAGATCAGAGGCGAGTGGGGAGATTGAACTCACATCCTCCTGACCGTGAGTCGTGGCCTAACGCAAGTGGATTACTAAACTGTCCAGAGTGGCCCAGATGTGAAAGATTGACGCGTTGGATTAATGTTGCACATGCTGCACGGGCAATTCAGAATAAGGAGCCCGGATGAACACTGTAATTGTGTATTTAACGACCTGCCTTAACAAACCTGGGAAAAGCTTGCAGTAACATTTTGGCTGTTGCGACGAGTGGACGAGAAAAAAGAAATCAATCGGAATCAATACCCCCACCCCCAATCAATACAGATCAACAAATCCGAGTTTTGATACAACTATAAAATAATGGGTTCCGTGCAGTTAGCTTTTTTTCCCAACATGCATGATTGGGACAAGGCAGGTAGAGTGACTTCCTCTTTTGATTTCAAATCCGATTTCAAAATACAAACCTCAGATCCGGACGCTGATTGTTGATGTACAGTCTAAGAACACTCTCCTCTACTTACTTTATGATTATCCAAGAATACACACACACACACACACATATATATATATATATATATATATATATATCTTATTATAATGGAGATTGTGTGCTTTTCTGTCTGTAACCGAAACTATATTACTACTCATATCACTATTCCCTTAGTTATTGACATCTTTAAACCTCAATTATTAATAAAATTGATTTACATTATTAATACTGTTAACCATGTCTACATACTGACAACATGCAATTATATTTATATATACAACAAAATAGTGGTTTACAGTGTGAACGGGAAGGCTAATTTGCATATTAATATTAAAATGTGATTTTATAAATATGTGCTTAGTATTATTGATTTCTAACTGCTTGGTTTTATTCTAATGAATATAATGAAAAATCTCTTCAATGAATCTTAAATGAAATCCATTAACTAGAAAAAATAACTGTCATTTTATTCTTTACTTCCTCTTTAACTAAATACTTAAATTAGAAAAATAACAATGAAAGACGAGAGTGATGAAGAGTAAGTTTCAGTTGTTCTATTTTTCTCCCTCTGTTTCAAATCTTTTTATCAGTATCTTATTTAGTTTCATTAGCCTTTCTAATTTAATACAATATTTTATTACATTAAAACTTAAATACTTGCACCCGGAGGGTGCATATATTTGCTAGTATAAATAATGTATATAATAAGTATAAATAAGTATAAATATGTATAACATATGGTGAGAAGAGTGCAGCATTGCTGGGAGAGATTGTTTCAGCCTGAACACTTGGTCACTTGGGAGAGTAAAAGCGTCGGACTTAACTGTGCCCCCCAGAGAACATTCTTATTATGCTTAAGAATGGAATCCTGTTGGCTGAGGGGTCCATGACATGCAACACTCCACTTTGGCCCTTACTTTAGCATTCTCAGTTGATTTTTTATTTATTTGAGGTTATAGTTATTTAATCAAATTAGTTACATAGAGCTTTGTAAATGGAGTTCAAAACTGTTTGAATTATGCAAATAGTGGTTTAAAAGTTATGAGATTTTAAAGTCCCGAAATTGGGGTACAAAAGTGATATGATTTCGTTAAAAAAATGTCAAATCATGAACCAATTTGAGGTTATAGTTATTTAATCACATTAGTTATATAGAGCTCTGTAAATGGAGTTCAAAACTGTTTGAATTATGCAAATATTCCCAGTGGTTCAAAAGTTATGAGAATTTAAAGCCACAAAAGTTGACATGATTTTGCTAAAAATGTTAAATCACAGACCAGTTCAAATAATATTTAGTAATTTCCTCACCATTTCTTTATTTTTGGAGCAATTTTGATAAAATCTGGAATTCATATGTAAAATTATATTTTCTTCCTTATTCTGCACTCAAATTGTAAGTATCTCTATGCTATTACCCATTATCTAGAGAATAATTTGTATGGATATCAATGTTTTTTTGTTTACCGCAAGATCATTTAACTTTTTCATTTTAATACTGCATGTATAAACATATATAGGAGCGATTTTGCGATGTGATGGTCCAAGCGCCTTTTTTATGCCGTCGTACATGCCTTTGATATTACCAGACTCAGCAGCTGATTGAATGCTGCAAAGCTGTAGCCAGTAACTGTTAGCACAGCGACGTGCAGTTCGTTGTAGCTTCTTCCTTGAAGCTCTAAGGGCATGTAAATTCTTGTCATTCGGCACAGATTTGTAATAATGGAAGCTATATTTTTTTCTTCCAAGATTGTGTCAATACAGAGTCATTGGCTTCGAACCAATCATTTGACTTACGTACTCTTTTGCCAAAACTGCCAGGGCTGTGTTATGGATGGTCCGTAGGCCATCCAATATTGCTAGGCAGAGCAACACTGTGGTACTCCTCTAGGCACAGAGGAAAGCAGCAGCTTTGGTTGGGTCAGCTGCTTTGGCACTATCTACACGAGGGCGTCCATTTAATTTGACTCTGTGGAAATTTTTCATTTATAGCCTTTTTAATGTAGT
This sequence comes from Doryteuthis pealeii, assembly GCA_023376005.1. Lineage (NCBI taxonomy): Eukaryota > Metazoa > Mollusca > Cephalopoda > Myopsida > Loliginidae > Doryteuthis > Doryteuthis pealeii. Next base: position 47,909,273 of record CM042177.1, read on the forward strand.
ATAACATACAATAGAATACCTCTTTACCTAATTTTTCAAACAAAGCCAATCCAGCACGTGCAGTTTTGTTTATGTCTTAATTTTTTTTTGGTTTTTTCCGAAACTGAAAATTTTACAAAAAAGACTAATGTTAAACCATTATCACATTTCCCCATATTATATATCAAAATAATTCTGAGACTATCTTCTATTAATGATATAGTGCTGGCATTTCACATGACACTAATACCCTTGGGAAAGGTATGAATCCAATTCTCCCTCCAGCTATGGGCAAATAGCAGGCAGACTGGGTTCTTTGATCATGGTTAGGTAACCTGTCTAGGAGAAAGTAGACTCTGAATTCAAACCTGTTAAACTCCGCTTAAGAAATTGACCTTGTGTCACATCCTGCTCGTGCGGAGGGGTTGATATATATATACATAGTGCTTTTTTTTTGCTTACTTTATACTTTTTGAAAAAATTTTTGTCAAATTTAGTTGCTTATATTTTTGCTTCCCTGAGTCGAAGAAGAAAATAACAACTTCCTGCTTTTAGTTTAAGGTGTCTTCTAATTGAGTGTTCAATTTTAAGAATATTGATAAAGATTAGCCACTTTGATTTTGAAAAATAACGTGATGTGTAAAATCTAGTCTTGGAAAAAATTAATGTCTTGCTGTTCGAATTGAAATACAGTTTTAACTTACTGCAAAAATATTCAATGGATAAAAACACATAAAAATTACATATTTAGAAAACTTATTTTATTTCATTTCCAACCACATAAATATTTTTTTAAGATTGGGCCATAAATACATGAGAAATTGTGAGTTGAACTGATTAAGGTCTGAATTTGTCAATGTCCACCAAAATTAGCTAAAGTGCTGAGAATGCTAGTTGGTAGGTAACTGCATAGATTGGACGTGATTAAGGTCTGAATTTGTCAATGTCCACCAAAATTAGCTAAAGTGCTGAGAATGCTAGTTGGTAGGTAACGTAGGTTAGCATTTTCCTAGTTTATGGCTAAAGCTTCAGTTTGCCTCAACATTAAAACAAAGTGGTGTGAAAAGAACTGTATTGTTTGTCTTGCCAGAATGACATTATTTAAGATGAAATAAAAGGCTTATTAGGAAAGCAAGCAATATAATTAATTTAGCATTCCCAGTTGATTTTTTTTTATTTGATTATTGTTATTTGCATTAGTTATATAGAGCTCTATAAATGGAGTTCAGAACTGTTTGAATTATGCAAATATCCCCAGTGGTTCAAAAGTTATGAGAATTTAAAGCCCAAAAATTGGGGATACAAAAGTGGACATGATTTTGTTTTTAAAAAAATGTCAAATCACAGAACATTTTAAAACAAAAAAATTTGTAATTTCTTCACCATTTCTTTATTTTTGGAGCAATTTTGATAAAACTTGGCATTCTTATGTAAAATTATATTCTTCCTAGTTCTGCACTCAAATTGTATGTATCTCTTGCTATAACCGATTATTTAGAGAATAAGAGGTACAGATATCAACATTTAAAAAAAAAGTTTACCACAAGATTATTCAAAATTTTCATTTTTAATACTGCATGTATACACATATATAGTATTAATTCAAATAAATAACATTACTTTGAACTTAAAAATACCTTTTGAAATACTTGATATATTGTATTATAATATATACAAGAAATAGAATACCTATTAATAAAAACAAAACAAAGCCTGTATGGCCGACATATAATAATGTGTTTTGTTAATGTTTTAATACTATATCATAAGTTTGTATTCTTTCCAAAAGTGAATGTTTGACAAAAAAGCCTGACGGTTGACCATCATGTAAATATCACATATTTGTGTCAATAATACCAAAACCATAGGAAGTAACAGGTATTGTTGGTTGATGGCAGTTATTTTATTTTTTGGTGATACTCCTGATTTGAGGATCTTGTAAGGCAGTTGATGTATTTCTTTTCTGCCTTTTTCTCTCATTTGTCCATGTTCACATTTTCTTCAATGCCAAGGTATTTATATGCAACATCCACTCCCAAGTCTTCAATATAGCCATTGTCCAGCTTAAGATGTTCTGCTGTCACTTTTTTACCTTTTTTTTTATAGTGCATTTATCACATTTTTCATATCCAAACTCCATGCAGATGTCTTCTGTGAAATTTTTTACCGTTTCTATCAGAGAGACAATTTGTTCATGTGTAATGGAGAACGAGAAAGGAAAGGGAGCAAGACATTGTCTTGCCTGCCGGGATCGAACCCGCATCCTCCTGCATACAAAAACAGATGCGATGTAGGAACTAGAAGGACGCGAGGTTTGACTGACGTGCCCGGATGTTTGGCTAATATGCCCATAAAATAACAAGTGAGTCAAGTGCTGGGCAGTCAGCAGGAGCAGAAGCAGTCGACGACGAAGCGCTTTTCAGTAAAGAAATGGATTTTAGTCGAACAGAAACAAAACAAAATAGGAAATGTGATTTTGAACTGCTAAAGATTATTTCGACTACGACGACGTTTTTTTCCAACTGCTAGACGAAGAATGTGTTGACCAACAGAGGGTCTGACTTGTGAGAAGACTGAGAACTCGCTTGTTTTTGGTTCCCCCTTGGCGGGCTTGTTGATTCGAAAGTCTATTTCGCCCCATATATTCCCCCCCCCTTCAACCATCACATTCTCTTCAATGCCAAGGTATTTATATGCAACATCCACTCCCAAGTCTTCAATATAGCCATTGTCCAGCTTAAGATGTTTTGCTGTCACTTTTTTACCTTTTTTATAGTGCATTTAGCACACTTTATATATCCAAACTCCATGCATATGTCTTCTGTGAAATTTTTTACCGTTTCTATCGGAGGGACAAGTTGTTTTTCTGATTCTGCATAGAGTTTGAGGTCGTTCATAAAGAGAAGATGGTTCACTTTTTTATTTTCATCTTTCTTTCTTCCTTTACTGAGGTTGTATCCAGCTTTGCAGCATTTAAGGACTTTGCTAAGTAGATCCATAGGGAGACATTAAAAAGAAGTGATAGGCTCTCTCTCTCTCTCTCTCTCTCTCTCTCTCTCTCTGGAAAACACCTCACTGAATCTTAATGTTTGGAGTCTGTATTTTTCCGACCAAGTGATGTAATATTATTATTGTTTGCCATCTGGCCATCTTATGTCTTCATGGACATCGTACAGTTCCAAACATCGAAGTGCGGCACACTGTCATATACCTTTCTATAGTCTATACAGGCCATTTATAGATTTCCCTGTCTCTTCCTGCAGTATTTCATGATGGTGTTATTCATGAGGGTGTGGTCCTTTGTGCCATTTTTTTCTGGTGTGGGTTTGCATGTGCCTTTTCAAACTACCCTTCTCTGAAAATACTGATCCACACACTTCACAATGAAATGGTTTCTCTCCTGTGTGTGTTTCGTATGTGGTGTTTCAATACTTGCTTTCGGGAAAATGCTGACCGCACACTTCACAAGAAAATGGCTTCTCTCCTGTGTGTATCCGTATGTGTCTTTCAATGTTTTCCTTTGGAAAATGCTGATCCACATACTTCACAAGAAAATGGTTTCTCTCCTGTGTGTGTTTTTAAGTGGATTTTCAAGCCCCCAATTAGTGAAAATGTAGATCCACACACTTCACAAGAAAAAGGTTTCTCCCCAGTGTGTGTTCGCATGTGGTTTTTCAATAAACTCTTTCGTGAAAATGCTGATCCACACATTTCACAAGAAAATGGCTTTATACCTGTATGTGTTCGCATGTGTCTTTGTAGATCAGCATTCACAGAAAATGCTGATCCACACACTTCACATGGAAATGGTTTCTCCCAGTGTGTCTTCGTATATGTACTTTCAAATGTGAATTAACTGAAAATGCTGATCCACACACTTCACAAGTAAATGGCTTCTCTCCAGTGTGTGTTCGCATGTGTCTTTTCAAATCAGAATTAATTGAAAATGCTGATCCACACACTTTACAAGGAAATGGTTTCTCTCCAGTGTGTTTTCGCATGTGTATTTTCAAATTAGAATTCATTGAAAAAGCTGTTCCACACACTGCACAAGGAAATAATTTTTTCTTCTCATGTGTTTGCCGGTGCTTTCTCAATGTTCCCTTTCGAGAAAATGTTGATCCACATATTTCACAAGAAAATAATTTCTCTCTTACGTGTGTCCGCATGTGCTTTTTGAAAGTAGTCTTTGCTGTAAATACTGATCCACACACTTCACAAGAAAATGGTTGCTCTCCAGTGTGCGTTTGCATGTGTATCTTAAAACCTAACTTGCATGTAAATGCTGATCCACACGACTGACAAACAAAAGGTTTCTCTCCAGTGTGTGTTTGTATGTGGCTTTTCAATACGTCCCTTCGTGAAAATGCTGATCCACACCCTTCACAGGAAAATGGTTTCTCTCCTGTGTGTATTTGAATGTGTCTTTTCAAAACTCCTTTTTGGAAAATGCCGAACCACACACTTCACAGGAAAATGGTTTGTCTACTATGTGTGTTTCCATGTTGTTTTCAAAGTTCAATTCACTGAAAATACTGATCTACACACTTCAAAATAATATTGTGTCTCTCCAATTTGTTTTGAAAATTGGAACTTTCTGAAAAATGCCGATTCTCATAATGTATCAAAATAAAGTTTTTCTGCATTATATATAATAATAATAATAATAATAATAATAATAATGGTCTTTCTCCAATTAGTTTTGCCAATTGGAACTTTCTTATAATGTGTCAAAAGAAAGTTTTTTTCTACATTGTGTATATATATATGTATATAAAAGTCATTGGGGGTAGCCTAAAATCAGTATCAGACAGACAGCGAGGGAATCTATCCCCTTTTCACTAGCGCTAGAGTAAGGAGATTGTTTTTGCATCTGAGGTGGAGCAGCACATATACCATCAGCTCCTTACTTAACCGCACAGATCCCTGTGCTACTCATACGCTGAGTTGGCGAGGGCCGGTATCGAACCAGGAACCTTGTGGTTCCTAGTTGGAAACTCTACCGACTGAGATATATATATATATATATGTATATATATTAACTATACACAATAAGAATTAATAGTAATAATTCTATTTGTTTTCTTGGGTTTTTCTGTGTGTTTGTATGTGTTTTTTTAATATGCAAAATAAATGATTTGTTAACTTAATGAGGGGAGAGTTTCTCTTGTCTGTGAAATGTTACTTAATAAAAATGATCATCTATGTTTTGTCACAAGTAAGGATAAATGAAGAACAGGTATTATTAAAAAGAAAACAGGGGACTCATGTTTTATTTAGTGAGAAAATTAGAATAAATTACTTTGTGTTTCAATTAAGTGGCATATTGATTATGAATAAACAAATTTAATATAAACTCAATATAAACTCTGTTAATATGCAGATCCACACACCTTGCAAGAAAAGGTTTTCTCTCCAGTCTTGTCCTTCTCTGCATTTGATATCTGTAAATGAAAAGCAAAAACTGGAATTATTAAAGAAAACAGGAGACTCATGATTTATTCTTAGTGATAAGATTAGAATAACTTACTTTTTGTTTCAATTAATAGTGATGTATTATGCCATTCATGAATAAAAATAATTTGGTTATAATCATTCAAGTTAAATGAAATATAATTTACATGCAGAAAGTTTTACTTGGATGTGAGATTTATTTATTAATCAGAAATACAGAGACACTCCATTATTAAATGACTTTTACTATAAAATATATTGGAAAGGATTTTACTATAAAAATGTATTGGACAATGATTTTTACTATAAAAATGCATTGGACAATGATTTTTACTATAAAAATGCATTGGAAATGATTTTTACTATAAAAATGAATTGGACATGGTTTTAATTTGAAAATGCATTGACCAAACGAGAGACAGCAAGAGTGGTAAAATTCGGACGACTACTGTGATTGTTGCGAGAGAAGGAAGGTCAGAGGAAAGAGATTACCACATGGCGGAAAACAGACTGTTGCAGGAAAGTGATTACTGTTGTTGATTGAAAAGACTCAAGTTCAAAAAAGTTTCTATACGTGATTTTTTTAGTATAAAAACAATGAATTCTGCTAAAAAAAAATGTAATAATATAATTCTTTTTCAAACTTTTACTTTCTTTTTTAATTGAATTGCCAAGAACAATTCTTTTTTCTAAGAAATCTTTTGATATAATTATTTAGACTCTTATCTTTATAAAAATTAAAAAAAGGAAAAATCGTTTTATTGGTTCATTTTTTCAGATTTCATAAAATAAAAAAGGGGTAAGAGTGACCTCGTAATAAAATATTTCCCCTAAATATATTTTAGGAAAAAACATATTCTAAACATATATCATCAACAAGTGAATGATTACCGAAATTTTTGTGAAAATTGACTCTTAATTGATTTTTCATAGAATTTTTTAAAAAGGCCTCTCGTTGTAAATTGTTTTTGGCTACGTTAAATTTAAATTGATTTAATGGTGCAAAAAATGTAAACATTGTTTTCGTTCATAATTTTCATTATTTCCGTAAGCTAAAAATTAAAAAAAATAATCGGGAGTTTTTTTAATGTTTTTCTTTTGAATGGTGCAAAAATTTTGGCGATAATATTAACCTTTATGCAAGTTTCATTGTGTTAAATATAGGGGGGGGGTGTAAATTTGACACGGTAGATTGGACATCACTGTAGTACTTGGATTATTTTTCGTCGTGTAAGAAAATTCAACAAATTCGTTTCTTTTTATGCTTCCATACTCTAAAATAACGGGCGTTAGATTTTGACATGAGACTGACGAAGAAGCTTAAAATGGGCATAAAGTCAGAGCGCAGTTTGTCATTATACTTATATTGTAAACTGAACCCTCACTTTAGAGCCAAACGACTCTAAACCTTTCTCAAATTTAAAAAAAAAAAAGAAATAAAAAAACACATTCATTCAATTTCACATCAAAATACAAAAAAAAAAATTTCTAACAAACATTCATTACGGGACTGCATAAATATGGCCATAAAATGAGGGTTCAGTTACTTACATTATAAATCAAACCTCATTTTAGAACCAACCTTCCTCACAAAAATGATTTTTTTTTTTCAGAAGAAAATATACATTAAAATGAATATCAAGGTATATGAATATATTTTCAAACAAACATTCATTTCGGGACTAAATCAAATTTTAAACAGAGTAATAAAATAAGTATTTCTCTAGAAAACAAACAAAAAATATTTGTAAAGAAAAGACAGAAATCAAATTTTGATACTTACTTCTTTCGATATTAATTCGTCTGATTTCTTTTTCTTTACAAAAAATGCAACCTTAATGAAAAGGGATAAAAATGTAAAGTTTTAAATAAACGAAATTTTATCTGGCTGAATTAAAATTTAAATATCGACGTCATTTATAATTGATGGGAAATATTTTCTAAAAGCCAAATTCAAGGGAGATAATTAATAAATAATGAATTACATTGTTAGGGATTAGGGTTAGGGTTAGGGTTAGTTTTATAATTAAAAAAAAAACTCTAAAAATCGTCTGTTAATAAACAACCGGATGTTGACGGTGTAAATGAAAAATGTACTTATGAATCAGCAAAGCAAAAGGGGTGCCTAAATGTCATATGGACCCAATAATGAATAAATAAACTAACAAGGACCTGTGGATATACCACAGCATGACATAATTAATTTATTACAATATTTGATATGTTTACTTAAGAGCTATTGTTAAATAGTTCAATATGTAAAAAGTAAATAATCTTGATTTAACTCTCTTTCACTTTTTCTTTCTTTCTTTCCTTCTTTTCATCTTTTCATTGTTCGATAGAGAAAAAAAATAGCGTTATCACTTCCGTGCGCCCACACCTCCCTCTCTATCTTTCCCGAATCTCTTTCTTTCCTTCTTTATATATTTTTTCTGTGAAGTATGTCCTTCCTTTCTTTATAATAAAAACGGAATGGTCCATTATTTAGCTGAGGTAACGACACTCTCAAGAAATAAGAATTTGGCGATTAAGCAACACCAGCAAATAAGGATTTATATTTTTTAATTTCATCCGGACAATTTGGATGCATCATTTCTAACCAGAGGGTACAGCAAGAGGGTAACAGTCGAAAGATTAAGGAACAAGAGTATCAATATATAGAATTGATATGACATAATATCAATAAGTACAATAAAATTTGATATAGCAGAAGTATGTGCAAAAATATTAAAGGGAGGTAATGAAAAAATGTTTAATTTTTCTAATTCTAGAACAGTTACCAAAAATCATGGAATTGTACAATTTTAATGAAATTTTCAGCTAGGTCCTTTAACGGCCGGTTTAGCTCAGTCGATAGAGCGTCGGACTAGGAACCACAAGGTTCGATACCGGTATGCGTCAAATCCGCGGTATGAGTAGCACAGGATCTGTGCAGTAAAGTAAGGAGGCCTATGAATAGGTGTGGCACTCCGCTTCAGACATCAAAAAACAATATCCTCATTCTACTACCTACTTGAAATTTTTCACTGTTGTGTCTTTGTAGATTTTGGCTAGTGTAAGCATTTTCTCCAGACAAAAAAAATGTATCTCCTCAAACCGTTTAGGAATATCTATTTAAAATCATTGTCCAATACATTTTTATAGTAAAAATTATTCCAATGCATTTTTATAGTAAAAATCATTTCTCAATGCATTTTTATAGTAAAATCATTGTCCAATGCATTTCAATAGTAAAAATCATTGTCCAATGCATTTTTATTGTAAAATCATTGTCCAATTGCATTTTCATAGTAAAAATCATTGTCCAATTGCATTTTTATAGTAAAAAATCATTGTCCAATGGATTTTTATAGTAAAAATCATTTCTAATACATTTTTATAGTAAAAATCATTTCATATGCATTTTATAGTAAAAATTATTTCCAATGCATTTTTATAATAAAAATCATTTCCAAGGCATTTTTATTGTAAAAATCATCATTCAATGCATTTTTATAGTAAAAATCATGTCCTATGTATTTTCATTGTAAAAATCATTTCCAATACATTTTTATAGTCGAAATCATTTCCAATGCATTTTCATAGTAAAAATCATTTCATATGCATTTTTATAGTAAATATCACTTCCAATGACTTTTATAGTAAAATGATTTTCCAATGCATTTTTATAGTAAAATCATTTTCAATGCATTTTTTAATAAAAATCATTACCAATGCATTTTATAGTAAAAATCATTTCCAATGCATTTTTATAGTAAAAATCACTTCGCAATGCATTTTTATAGTAAAAACTTTACAAATGAATTTTTGTAATAAAAATCATGTGATATGAATTTGTGTTGTTTGGGCTTTTCCTGAAATATTCCTCCACACAATATTCAGAAGAAAATAATTCATATCCACTGCGTGTTTGCATGTTGTTTTTTTCAAAACGAAAAATGTGCTTTGATCTCTAAAAGAAATCAATGATATTTGACTATAATATTGGGCATATGAATGAACGATCAACGGTGAAATTGGGAGACCTAGAGCCCAGACCTGATCTAAGAGTTATTTGCGGGACTCTTATAATTTACCAGTAGTAAGCAAGTAATTTCGGATGAAAGAAGACGAGAACAACAATTGAAGATAAGAAANGAACAGATGTATTAGCAATATATATTCAACGTACAATGGAAGGGTTTCCTTGTTTCAGCTTACACGAAGAACTATCTGTACTACCCGTTTTGAGTAGCTTTACTCTGTAAATATATACACTTTGGGTAAGGCCATGTTCGTGGCATAAGGTGAGTCACCTACAACAATTATTCTAAAATGTTTTAAAAAAGGAAGCTGAAATATGTTGTGCAATGCAGTTGGAAGCCGTGATGTAATGGTTAGAGTTGTAGGAAATGAACTTGTCGACCCGACTTCAAATCCTGGGCGAAACTACAGTTCACATAGCGCTAATACCCTTGGACAAGGTATGAATCTAACTACTCTCCCTCCAGCTATGGGTAAATAGCAGGGAAGACTGGGCTCTTTAACCTTTGTTAGGGAACCAGTCTAGGAGAAGGAAAACTCTGAATTCAAACCTGTTAAACTCCGCTTGTGGTGGTCACAACTAGAATAGGCTCTGTCCTAATTAGTGATCTATTTCAATAGCAAAATCTCTTTTTAAATAAACACTTTTTTTTAATCAGAATTTTATGAATATTTTTCAACACTCACAATAAATTTTTAAAAAGACGAAAGATGTTTTTATACTAAAATAGTTTTTACTTAATCAGAAGAGAAATGCAATTATGTTTATTTAAATAAAAATACAGTTCTTATTTGCAAAATATTTTTTTATGTTTATCTAAATAAAAGGATGCTGTTCAGATATAATATCACAAAATTTGTAAAATTTATTTTTGTCAGATACAATATAAGTTCAAAAAAATCATCTGTTCGTTTATTTTCAAATATTTTAAATTTGAAATTACCGGTGATGAGTTTAAATATGAACCTTTCTTTAAGTTGATGATTTGGGGTGCTTATTGGTTACTTGGTCCGACTTTCCAAACTGTTCCACTGTGAAAAATGTGACTCAACATCCACAAACAATTATTAAGAATTCTGGGGTATGGGGGTTATCGTCCTTTGTCTGTGAGCCTCTGTTTCAAACCAACCAATCATGAGCCAGCATACTTTGGCGGCAAAGCCGAATAAGCAAACTCATGTCACCTCTTTTGATTCAGCCCTCACCGGAGACAGACCTAAATAAGGGTTGCTCCTATACTTCAATAGACAACCAGAATCGGAGTCGGACGCAAGCAGAAGTCCATCATATCCGAACTTATCAGAAGGCCGTAGCAAAGGGCTCCGTTAATACCCCATATCTCAGGATACACCAGTTAAGTGACAAATATTATTATTTGCGCAAACGAAACTAAAGTTTGCAATTCTTTATATGTAATACAAGTCTTTTATTCATATTTCTGTTGTTCGTTTTACTTCTTTAACTCTCAACCTGTCTGCCACACTCGTGGTTAACTCCATTACAAACCTCGGAGTATTGCCGCTAGTGCCCTTTTCTTTATACAATATAGGTCTCATCAAACACATGAGGACACATACTGGAGAGACAGGAAGACAGACAGGCAGATACATAAAAGACAAATCCATTAAACTAGATATTGTCATCTGGAATAAACATGAAAAGACGAGACTCATTATTGATGTAACTGTTCCAAATAAGTATGGCCTCAATAGAGCCGAGCATGAAAAAATCATGAAATGCTATATCGACACACATGCTCCTTTTTCTCTTGGTTATCTCTGTATATTATTTAAATTATAGTTAAATTATCTGCCCCTGGCACCAGAGGGCGAATTGCAAATATACTGTATTGGCGCCTAAATTAAAATCCATGACGAAAGTCAGTTATCATGGGGCTGTCAACCAGGCGAGTCGCGTTTTTCAAGCATTCCCTTTACCTTCTTCACCCTCAGCACTTATTGAGTTAAGCAGTGAATCAGCGAGTGGTATAATCCAGCAGTCACCTTTACCTTCTTCAACCTCAGCAAGATAAGTCTGGCTGCAAACGCCACAAGGTTTGCAACATTTTAGTACCCCTTTGTTACATTCGCCTATCGCTTTCAAACGTTTACAGGCTGTTCCATCTGAGAAACCAAAGAAAAGTGAGCAGTCACCTTTGCCTTCTTCAACCTCAGCAAGATAAGTCTGGCTGCAAACGCCACAAGGTTTGCAACATTTTAGTACCCCTTTGTTACATTCGCCTATCGCTTTCAAACGTTTACAGGCTGTTCCATCTGAGAAACCAAAGAAAAGTGAGCAGTCACCTTTGCCTTCTTCAACCTCAGCAAGATAAGTCTGGCTGCAAACGCCACAAGGTTTGCAACATTTTGTACCCCTTTGTTACATTCGCCTATTGCTTTCAAATGTTTACACGCTGTTCCATCAGACCAAAGAAAAGGGAAAGATGCACATGCAAAAATTGGCAAAGAACAATAAGACATAATATATTAATTTTAACACATGGTTTTATTCAGGAAATCGAGAGTTGAGAGGAGAGAAAAAGGTGGAAAGTTCATAAGCATGTATGCATTTATATATATCCGCAATGGGAATATTCATTGGGATAATCCGAACCCACATATATACATGTAAATTGAAGGGAAATATGAGGTGGTAATCTCTATAAGAATTCCTGACAGAATGTGGCACTTATCTTAATTTTGTTGATTCATCCATGGACTTGCATCGGTAAGCTTCGCTTCCATTCGGCTCACATCTGTGTGGATGGCCACTCTGGGTCTAATTGCTTCTAGGGTGATATTGGGATTCCCACTGGCCATAGTAGTAAAATTATTCTTTAGGTTGCATGAAGACTGTCATCGCCTATCCTCAACGAGGTGAGGAGCCCAACTGTGTTCGCCAAAAGGGTCCGGAGTGAAAACTAAGCTAGTGATAGAGATCTCTTCCCTTCCCCCCCAAAAAAAAAGAGGTGGTGGTGTATGTTTCTGTCTATTGCTTTGCCTTCCCTTTCTCCCAAAAAGGTAGTGATGCGTATTTCTGTTCATCTCTTTACCTTCCTTTTCTCCAGAGACCGGCCTACATGACAATAACTGGTCAAAGAAATTCTGCTCCAGATTGGGGTCATTTAGTGGGACACGTACCTCAGCTCTGACATCACAGAGTTTCAAGAATGTTCTGAGGTGTTCCCTTTTAACTTTCGAGTTTCGTTCTATAATCAATTTCGAGTTACTCGTAATACGTAACACCTTGAATATATGTTTCTTTATCTTCAATTGTTGTTCTCGTCTTCTTTCATCCGAAATTACTTGCTTACTACTGGTAAATTATAAGAGTCCCGCAAATAACTCTTAGATCAGGTCTGGGCTTCTAGGTCTCCCAATTTCACCTTTGATCGTTCATTCATATGCCCAATATTATAGTCAAATATCATGATTTCTTTTAGGAGATCAAAGCCACATTTTCGTTTTGAAAACACAACATGCAAACACGCAGTGGATATGAATTATTTTCTTCTGAAATTTGTGGAGGAATATTTCAGGAAAAGCCCAAACAACACAAATTTCATATCACCATGATTTTATTACAAAAATTCATTGTAAATGATTTTTACTATAAAAATGCATTGGAAGTGATTTTTACTATAAAAATGCATTGGAAATGATTTTTACTATAAAAATGCATTGGTAATGATTTTTATTATAAAAATGCATTGAAAATGATTTTTACTATAAAAATGCATTGGAAAATCATTTTTACTATAAAATGCATTGGAAGTGATATTTACTATAAAAATGCATATGAAATGATTTTTACTATGAAAATGCATTGGAAATGATTTCGACTATAAAAATGTATTGGAAATGATTTTTACAATGAAAATACATAGGACATGATTTTTACTATAAAAATGCATTGAATGATGATTTTTACAATAAAAATGCCTTGGAAATGATTTTTATTATAAAAATGCATTGGAAATAATTTTTACTATAAAAATGCATATGAAATGATTTTTACTATAAAAATGTATTAGAAATGATTTTTACTATAAAAATCCATTGGACAATGATTTTTACTATAAAAATGCATTGGACAATGATTTTTACTATGAAAATGCATTGGACAATGATTTTTACAATAAAAATGCATTGGACAATGATTTTTACTATGAAAATGCATTGGACAATGATTTTTACTATAAAAATGCATTGGAAATGATTTTTACTATAAAAATGCATTGGAAATAATTTTTACTATAAAAATGTATTGGACAATGATTTTAAATAGATATTCCTAAACGGTTTGAGGGAGATACATCTTTTTTTGTCTGGAGAAAATGCTTACACTAGGCCAAAATCTACAAAGACCAACATGTGAAAAATTTCAAGTAGGTAAGTAGAATGAGGATATTGTTTTTTGATGTCTGAAGCGGAGTGCCACACCTATCATTAGCTCCTTACTTTACTGCACAGATCCCTGTGCTACTCATACGCGGATTTGACGCATACCGGTATCGAACCTTGTGGTTCCTAGTCCGACGCTCTATCGACTGAGCTAAACCGGCCGTTAAAGGACCTAGCTGAAAATTTCATTAAAATTGTACAATTCCATGATTTTTGGTAACTGTTCTAGAATTAGAAAAATTTAAACATTTTTTCATTACCTCCCTTTAATATTTTTGCACATACTTCTGCTATATCAAATTTTATTGTACTTATTGATATTATGTCATATCAATTCTATATATTGATACTCTTGTTCCTTAATCTTTCGACTGTTACCCTCTTGCTGTACCCTCTGGTTAGAAATGATGCCATCCAAATTGTCCCGGATGAAATTAAAAAATATAAATCCTTATTTGCTGGTGTTGCTTAATCGCCAAATTCTTATTTCTTGAGAGTGTCGTTACCTCAGCTAAATAATGGACCATTCCGTTTTTATTATAAAGAAAGGAAGGACATACTTCACAGAAAAAATATATAAAGAAGGAAAGAAAGAGATTCGGGGAAAGATAGAGAGGGAGGTGTGGGCGCACGGAAGTGATAACGCTATTTTTTTCTCTATCGAACAATGAAAAGATGAAAAGAAGGAAAGAAAGAAAGAAAAAGTGAAAGAGAGTTAAATCAAGATTATTCTACTTTTTACATATTGAACTATTTAACAATAGCTCTTAAGTAAACATATCAAATATTGTAATAAATTAATTATGTCATGCTGTGGTATATCCACAGGTCCTTGTTAGTATTTATTTATTCATTATTGGGTCCATATGACATTTAGGCACCCCTTTTGCTTTGCTGATTCATAAGTACATTTTTTCATTTACACCGTCAACATCCGGTTGTTTATTAACAGACGATTTTTAGAGTTTTTTTTTTAATTATAAAACTAACCCCTAACCCTAACCCTAATCCCTAACAATGTAATTCATTATTTATTAATTATCTCCCTTGAATTTGGCTTTTTAGAAAATATTTCCCATCAATTATAAATGACGTCGATATTTAAATTTTAATTCAGCCAGATAAAATTTCGTTTATTTAAAACTTTACATTTTTATCCCTTTTCATTAAGGTTGCATTTTTGTAAAGAAAAAGAAATCAGACGAATTAATATCGAAAGAAGTAAGTATCAAAATTTGATTTCTGTCTTTTCTTTACAAATATTTTTTGTTTGTTTCTAGAGAAATACTTATTTTATTACTCTGTTTAAAATTTGATTTAGTCCCGAAATGAATGTTTGTTTGAAAATATATTCATATACCTTGATATCCATTTTAATGTATATTTTCTTCTGAAAAAAAAAAATCATTTTGTGAGGAAGGTTGGTTCTAAAATGAGGTTTTGATTTATAATGTAAGTAACTGAACCCTCATTTTATGGCCATATTTATGCAGTCCCGTAATGAATGTTTGTTAGAAAATTTTTTTTTTTTGTATTTTGATGTGAAATTGAATGAATGTGTTTTTTTATTTCTTTTTTTTTTTAAATTTGAGAAAGGTTTAGAGTCGTTTGGCTCTAAAGTGAGGGTTCAGTTTACAATATAAGTATAATGACAAACTGCGCTCTGACTTTATGCCCATTTTAAGCTTCTTCGTCAGTCTCATGTCAAAATCTAACGCCCGTTATTTTAGAGTATGGAAGCATAAAAAGAAACGAATTTGTTGAATTTTCTTACACGACGAAAAAATAATCCAAGTACTACAGTGATGTCCAATCTACCGTGTCAAATTTACACCCCCCCCCCTATATTTAACACAATGAAACTTGCATAAAGGTTAATATTATCGCCAAAATTTTTGCACCATTCAAAAGAAAAAACATTAAAAAAAACTCCCGATTATTTTTTTTTAATTTTTAGCTTACGGAAATAATGAAAATTATGAACGAAAACAATGTTTACATTTTTGCACCATTAAATCAATTTAAATTTAACGTAGCCAAAAACAATTTACAACGAGAGGCCTTTTTAAAAAATTCTATGAAAAATCAATTAAGAGTCAAATTTTCACAAAAATTTCGGTAATCATTCACTTGTTGATGATATTATGTTTAGAATATGTTTTTTCCTAAAATATATTTAGGGGAAATATTTATTACGAGGTCACTCTTACCCCTTTTTTATTTTATGAAATCTGAAAAATGAACCAATAAAACGATTTTTCCTTTTTTTATTTTTATAAAGATAAGAGTCTAAATAATTATATCAAAAGATTTCTTAGAAAAAAGAATTGTTCTTGGCAATTCAATTAAAAAAGAAAGTAAAAGTTTGAAAAAGAATTATATTATTACATTTTTTTTTAGCAGAATTCATTGTTTTTATACTAAAAAAATCACGTATAGAAACTTTTTTGAACTTGAGTCTTTCAATCAACAACAGTAATCACTTTCCTGCAACAGTCTGTTTTCCGCCATGTGGTAATCTCTTTCCTCTGACCTTCCTTCTCTCGCAACAATCACAGTAGTCGTCCGAATTTTACCACTCTTGCTGTCTCTCGTTTGGTCAATGCATTTTCAAATTAAAACCATGTCCAATTCATTTTTATAGTAAAAATCATTTCCAATGCATTTTTATAGTAAAAATCATTGTCCAATGCATTTTTATAGTAAAAATCATTGTCCAATACATTTTTATAGTAAAAATCCTTTCCAATATATTTTTATAGTAAAAGTCATTTAATAATGGAGTGTCTCTGTATTTCTGATTAATAAATAAATCTCACATCCAAGTAAAACTTTCTGCATGTAAATTATATTTCATTTAACTTGAATGATTATAACCAAATTATTTTTATTCATGAATGGCATAATACATCACTATTAATTGAAACAAAAAGTAAGTTATTCTAATCTTATCACTAAGAATAAATCATGAGTCTCCTGTTTTCTTTAATAATTCCAGTTTTTGCTTTTCATTTACAGATATCAAATGCAGAGAAGGACAAGACTGGAGAGAAAACCTTTTCTTGCAAGGTGTGTGGATCTGCATATTAACAGAGTTTATATTGAGTTTATATTAAATTTGTTTATTCATAATCAATATGCCACTTAATTGAAACACAAAGTAATTTATTCTAATTTTCTCACTAAAATAAAACATGAGTCCCCTGTTTTCTTTTTAATAATACCTGTTCTTCATTTATCCTTACTTGTGACAAAACATAGATGATCATTTTTATTAAAGTAACATTTCACAGACAAGAGAAACTCTCCCCTCATTAAGTTAACAAATCATTTATTTTGCATAATTAAAAAAAACACATACAAACACACAGAAAAACCCAAGAAAACAAATAGAATTATTACTATTAATTCTTATTGTGTATAGTTAATATATATACATATATATATATATATATCTCAGTCGGTAGAGTTTCCAACTAGGAACCACAAGGTTCCTGGTTCGATACCGGCCCTCGCCAACTCAGCGTATGAGTAGCACAGGGATCTGTGCGGTTAAGTAAGGAGCTGATGGTATATGTGCTGCTCCACCTCAGATGCAAAAACAATCTCCTTACTCTAGCGCTAGTGAAAAGGGGATAGATTCCCTCGCTGTCTGTCTGATACTGATTTTAGGCTACCCCCAATGACTTTTATACATATATATATACACAATGTAGAAAAAAACTTTCTTTTGACACATTATAAGAAAGTTCCAATTGGCAAAACTAATTGGAGAAAGACCATTATTATTATTATTATTATTATTATTATTATTATATATAATGCAGAAAAAACTTTATTTTGATACATTATGAGAATCGGCATTTTTCAGAAAGTTCCAATTTTCAAAACAAATTGGAGAGACACAATATTATTTTGAAGTGTGTAGATCAGTATTTTCAGTGAATTGAACTTTGAAAAACAACATGGAAACACACATAGTAGACAAACCATTTTCCTGTGAAGTGTGTGGTTCGGCATTTTCCAAAAAAGGAGTTTTGAAAAGACACATTCAAATACACACAGGAGAGAAACCATTTTCCTGTGAAGGGTGTGGATCAGCATTTTCACGAAGGACGTATTGAAAAGCCACATACAAACACACACTGGAGAGAAACCTTTTGTTTGTCAGTCGTGTGGATCAGCATTTACATGCAAGTTAGGTTTTAAGATACACATGCAAACGCACACTGGAGAGCAACCATTTTCTTGTGAAGTGTGTGGATCAGTATTTACAGCAAAGACTACTTTCAAAAAGCACATGCGGACACACGTAAGAGAGAAATTATTTTCTTGTGAAATATGTGGATCAACATTTTCTCGAAAGGGAACATTGAGAAAGCACCGGCAAACACATGAGAAGAAAAAAATTATTTCCTTGTGCAGTGTGTGGAACAGCTTTTTCAATGAATTCTAATTTGAAAATACACATGCGAAAACACACTGGAGAGAAACCATTTCCTTGTAAAGTGTGTGGATCAGCATTTTCAATTAATTCTGATTTGAAAAGACACATGCGAACACACACTGGAGAGAAGCCATTTACTTGTGAAGTGTGTGGATCAGCATTTTCAGTTAATTCACATTTGAAAGTACATATACGAAGACACACTGGGGAGAAACCATTTCCATGTGAAGTGTGTGGATCAGCATTTTCTGTGAATGCTGATCTACAAAGACACATGCGAACACATACAGGTATAAAGCCATTTTCTTGTGAAATGTGTGGATCAGCATTTTCACGAAAGAGTTTATTGAAAAACCACATGCGAACACACACTGGGGAGAAACCTTTTTCTTGTGAAGTGTGTGGATCTACATTTTCACTAATTGGGGGCTTGAAAATCCACTTAAAAACACACACAGGAGAGAAACCATTTTCTTGTGAAGTATGTGGATCAGCATTTTCCCAAAGGAAAACATTGAAAGACCACATACGGATACACACAGGAGAGAAGCCATTTTCTTGTGAAGTGTGCGGGTCAGCATTTTCCCGAAAGCAAGTATTGAAACACCACATACGAACACACACAGGAGAGAAACCATTTCATTGTGAAGTGTGTGGATCAGTATTTTCAGAGAAGGGTAGTTTGAAAAGGCACATGCAAACCCACACCAGAAAAAAATGGCACAAAGGACCACACCCTCATGAATAACACCATCATGAAATACTGCAGGAAGAGACAGGGAAATCTATAAATGGCCTGTATAGACTATAGAAAGGTATATGACAGTGTGCCGCACTTCGATGTTTGGAACTGTACGATGTCCATGAAGACATAAGATGGCCAGATGGCAAACAATAATAATATTACATCACTTGGTCGGAAAAATACAGACTCCAAACATTAAGATTCAGTGAGGTGTTTTCCAGAGAGAGAGAGAGAGAGAGAGAGAGAGAGAGAGAGCCTATCACTTCTTTTTTAATGTCTCCCTATGGATCTACTTAGCAAAGTCCTTAAATGCTGCAAAGCTGGATACAACCTCAGTAAAGGAAGAAAGAAAGATGAAAATAAAAAAGTGAACCATCTTCTCTTTATGAACGACCTCAAACTCTATGCAGAATCAGAAAAACAACTTGTCCCTCCGATAGAAACGGTAAAAAATTTCACAGAAGACATATGCATGGAGTTTGGATATATAAAGTGTGCTAAATGCACTATAAAAAAAGGTAAAAAAGTGACAGCAAAACATCTTAAGCTGGACAATGGCTATATTGAAGACTTGGGAGTGGATGTTGCATATAAATACCTTGGCATTGAAGAGAATGTGATGGTGAAGGGGGGGAATATATGGGGCGAAATAGACTTTCGAATCAACAAGCTCCCGCCAAGGGGGAACCAAAAACAAGCGAGTTCTCAGTCTTCTCACAAGTCAGACCCTCTGTTGGTCAACACATTCTTCGTCTAGCAGTTGGAAAAAAACGTCGTCGTAGTCGAAATAATCTTTTAGCAGTTCAAAATCACATTTCCTATTTTGTTTTGTTTCTGTTCGACTAAAATCCATTTCTTTACTGAAAAGCGCTTCGTCGTCGACTGCTTCTGCTCCTGCTGACTGCCCAGCACTTGACTCACTTGTTATTTTATGGCATATTAGCCAAACATCCGGGCACGTCAGTCAAACCTCGCGTCCTTCTAGTTCCTACATCGCATCTGTTTTGTATGCAGGAGGATGCGGGTTCGATCCCGGCAGGCAAGACAATGTCTTGCTCCCTTTCCTTTCTCGTTCTCCATTACACATGAACAAATTGTCTCTCTGATAGAAACGGTAAAAAATTTCACAGAAGACATCTGCATGGAGTTTGGATATGAAAAATGTGATAAATGCACTATAAAAAAAAGGTAAAAAAGTGACAGCAGAACATCTTAAGCTGGACAATGGCTATATTGAAGACTTGGGAGTGGATGTTGCATATAAATACCTTGGCATGAAGAAAATGTGAACATGGACAAATGAGAGAAAAAAAGGCAGAAAAGAAATACATCAACTGCCTTACAAGATCCTCAAATCAGGAGTATCACCAAAAAATAAAATAACTGCCATCAACCAACAATACCTGTTACTTCCTATGTTTTGGTATTATTGACACAAATATGTGATATTTACATGATGGTCAACCGTCAGGCTTTTTTGTCAAACATTCACTTTTGGAAAGAATACAAACTTATGATATAGTATTAAAACATTAACAAAACACATTATTATATGTCGGCCATACAGGCTTTGTTTGTTTTATTAATAGGTATTCTATTTCTTGTATATATATATAATACAATATATCAAGTATTTCAAAAGGTATTTTTAAGTCAAAGTAATGTTATTTATTTGAATTAATACTATATATGTGTATACATGCAGTATTAAAAAATGAAAATTTTGAATAATCTTGTGGTAACATTTTTTTTTTAAATGTTGATATCTGTACCTCTTATTCTCTAAATAATCGTTATAGCAAGAGATACATACAATTTGAGTGCAGAACCAGGAAGAATATAATTTACATAAGAATGCCAAGTTTTATCAAAATTGCCCAAAAAATAAAGAAATGGTGAAGAAATTACAAATTTTTTTGTTTTAAAATGTTCTGTGATTTGACATTTTTTTAAAAACAAATCATGTCCACTTTTGTATCCCAATTTTTGGGCTTTAAATTCTCATAACTTTTGAACCACTGGGGATATTTGCATAATCAAACAGTTCTGAACTCCATTTATAGAGCTCTATATAACTAATGCAAATAACAATAATCGGAAATAAAAAAAAATCAACTGGGAATGCTAAATTAATTATATTGCTTGCTTTCTAAAAGCCTTATTTCATCTTAAATAATGTCATTCTGCAAGACAAACAATACAGTTCTTTTCACACCACTTTGTTTAATGTTGAGGCAAACTGAAGCTTTAGCCATAAACTAGGAAAATGCTAACCTACGTTACCTACCAACTAGCATTCTCAGCACTTACTAATTTTGGTGGACATTGACAAATTCAACCTTAATCAGTTCAACTCACAATTTCTCATGTATTTATGGTCCAATCTTAAAAATATTTATGCAGTTACCTACCAACTAGCATTCTCAGCACTTTAGCTAATTTGGTGACATTGACAAATTCAGTTCAACTCACAATTTCTCATGTATTTATGGCCCAATCTTAAAAAAAATATTATGTGGTTGGAAATGAAATAAAATAATTTTCTAAATATGTAATTTTTATGTGTTTTTATCCATTGAATATTTTTGCAGTAAGTTAAAACGTATTTCAATTCGAACAGCTGAACATGCAAAACATTAATTTTTTTCAAGACTAGATTTTACACATCACGTTATTTTCAAAATCAAGTGGCTAATCTTTATCAATATTCTTAAAATTGAACACTCAATTAGAAGACACCTTAAACTAAAAGCAGGAAGTTGTTATTTCTTCTTCGACTCAGGGAAGCAAAAATATAAGCAACTAAATTTGACAAAAATCTTTTCAAAAAGTATAAAGTAAGCAAAAAAAAGCACTATATATATATATAATATATATATATATATATATATATATATCAACCCCTCCGCACGAGCAGGATGTGACACAAGGTCAATTTCTTAAGCGGAGTTTAACAGGTTTGAATTCAGAGTCTACTTTCTCCTAGACAGGTTACCTAACCATGATCAAAGAACCCAGTCTGCCCTGCTATTTGCCCATAGCTGGAGGGAGAATTGGATTCATACCTTCCCAAGGGTATTAGTTCATGTGAAATGCCAGCACTATATCATTAATAGAAGATAGTCTCAGAATTATTTTGATATATAATATGGGGAAATGTGATAATGGTTTAACATTAGTTTTTTTGTAAAATTTTCAGTTTCGGGAAAAAAACCAAAAAAAATTAAGACATTAAACAAAACTGCATGTGCTGATTGGCTTTGTTTGAAAAATTAGGTAAAGAGGTATTCTATTGTATGTTATACTACATAGCAGGTATTTAAAAAGGCAATTTTAAGATCAAAGTGATGTTATATCTTTAAATTAATACTATATATGTTATATATATATATATAAAATGAAAAAAATTTCCACAGAGTCAAATTAAATGGACCCCTCGTGTAATAGTGCCAAAGCAGCTGACCCAACCAAAGCTTGCTGCTTTCCTCTGGCCCTAGAGGAGTCTCTCACCACCTACCACAGTGTTGCTCTTGCCTAGCAATATGGGATGGCCTACGGACCACCATCCAAACACAGCCCTGGCAGTTTTTGCAAAAGAGACGTAAGTCAAATGAAGTGGTTCGAGCCAATGACTCTGTATTTTGACACCAATCTTGGAAGAAAAAATAAGCTTCCATTAATACAAATCTGTGCGAATACAAGAATTTACATCCCTTAGAGCTTCAAGGAGAAGCTACAACGAATGCACTCGCTGTGCTAACAGTACTGGCTACAGCTTGCAGCAGCATCAATCAGCTGCTGAGTCTGTAAATCAAAGGCATGTACGACGGCATAAAAAAGGCGCTTGGACCATCACATCGGCAAAATCGCTCCATATATGTTTATACAGTGCAGTATAAAATGAAAAAGTTAAATGATCTTGAACCGGTAAACAAAAAAACATTGATATCCATACAAATTATTCTCTAGATAATGGTAATTAGCAGTAGAGATACTTACAATTTGAGTTGCAGAATAAGGAAGAAAATATAATTTACATATGAATTCCAGATTTTATCAAAATTGCTCAAAAATAAAGAAATGGTGAGAAATTACTAAATATTATTTGAAACTGGTCTGTGATTTAAACATTTTTTAGCAAAATCATGTTCAACTTTTGTGGCTTTAAATTCTCATAACTTTTGAACACTGGGAATATTTGCATAATTCAACTTTGAACTCCATTTTACAGAGCTCTATAGTAACTTAATGTGATTAAATAACTATAACCTTCAATTGGTTCATGATTTGACATTTTTTCTAACGAAATCATATCCACTTTTGTACCCCCAATTTCGGGACTTAAAAATCTCATAACTTTTTAAACCACTTGGGAATATTTGCATAATTTCAAACAGTTTTGAACTTCCATTTTACAAAGCTTATGTAATAATTGATTAAATAACTATAACCTCAAATAAATAAAAAAAAATACAACTGATGAATGCTAAAGTAAGGGCCAAAGTGGAGTGTTTGGCATGTCATGGACCCCTCAAGCCAAGCAGGATTCCATTCTTAAGCTAATAAGAATGTTCTCTGGGAGGGCACAGTTTAATCGACGCTTTTACCTCCCAAGTGACCAAGTGTTCAGGCTGAAACAATCTTCTCCCAGCAATGTGCACTTTTCTCACCATATGTTATACATTATAAAACTTAAATACGTTGCACCCGGAGGGGCATATATTTGCTAGTATAAATAAGTATATAATAAGTATAAAGTATAAATAATGTATAATTATGGTGAGAAGAGTGCAGCATTGCTGGGAGAGATTGTTCAGCCTTGAACACTGCGGTCACTTGGAGAGTAAAAGCGTCGGACTTAACTGTGCCCCCCAGAGAACATTCTTATTATGCTTAAGAATGGAATCCTGTGGCTGAGGGGCCATGACATGCAACACTCCACTTTGGCCCTTACTTTAGCATTCTCAGTTGATTTTTTTTATTTATTAGGTTATAGTTATTTAATCAAATTAGTTACATTAGAGCTTTGTAAATGGAGTTCAAAACTGTTTGAATTATGCAAATTTCCCAGTGTTTAAAAGTTATGAGATTTTAAAGTCCGAAATTGGGGTACAAAAGTGGATATGATTTCGTTAAAAAAAAAGTCAAATCATGAACCAATTTGAGGTTATAGTTATTTAATCACATTAGTTATATAGAGCTCTGTAAATGGAGTTCAAAACTGTTTGAATTATGCAAATATTTCCAGTGGTTCAAAATTATGAGAATTTAAAGCCACAAAAGTGACATGATTTGCTAAAAATGTTAAATCACAGACCAGTTCAAATAATATTTAGTAATTCCTCACCATTCTTTATTTGGAGCAATTTTGATAAAATCTGGAATTCATATGTAAAATTATATTTTCTTCCTTATTCTGCACTCAAATTGTAAGTAGCTCTATGCTATACCATTATCTAGAGAATAATGTATGGATATCAATGTTTTTTTTTTTTTACCGCAAGATCATTAACTTTTTCATTTTAATACTGCCATGTATAAACTATATAGGAGCGATTTTGCGATGTGATGGTCCAAGCGCCTTTTTTTATGCCGTCGTACATGCCTTTGATATTACCAGACTCAGCAGCTGATTGAATGCTGCTGCAAAGCTGTAGCCAGTAACTGTTAGCACAGCGACGTGCAGTTCGTTGTAGCTTCTTCCTTGAAGCTCTAAGGGCATTGTAAATTCTTGTCATTCGGCACAGATTTGTAATTAATGGAAGCTATATTTTTTTCTTCCAAGATTGGTGTCAATACAGAGTCATTGGCTTCGAACCAATCATTTGACTTACGTACTCTTTTGCCAAAAACTGCCAGGGCTGTGTTATGGATGGTGGTCCGTAGGCCATCCCAATATTGCTAGGCAGAGCAACACTGTGGTAGGTGGTGGAGAGACTCCTCTAGGGCACAGAGGAAAGCAGCAGCTTTGGTTGGGTCAGCTGCTTTGGCACTATCTACACGAGGGCGTCCATTTAATTTGACTCTGTGGAAATTTTTCATTTATATATATATATATATAACATATATAGTATTAATTTAAAGATATAACATCACTTTGATCTTAAAATTGCCTTTTTAAATACCTGCTATGTAGTATAACATACAATAGAATACCTCTTTACCTAATTTTTTCAAACAAAGCCAATCCAGCACGTGCAGTTTTGTTTATGTCTTAATTTTTTTTGGTTTTTTCCCGAAACTGAAAATTTTACAAAAAAGACTAATGTTAAACCATTATCACATTTCCCATATTATATATCAAAATAATTCTGAGACTATCTTCTATTAATGATATAGTGCTGGCATTTCACATGACCACTAATACCCTTGGGAAAGGTATGAATCCAATTCTCCTCCAGCTATGGGCAAAATAGCAGGGCAGACTGGGTTCTTTGATCATGGTTAGGTAAACCTGTCTAGGAGAAAGTAGACTCTGAATTCAAACCTGTTAAACTCCGCTTAAGAAATTGACCTTGTGTCACATCCTGCTCGTGCGGAGGGTTGATTATATATATATATATATATATATATATATATATATATAGTGCTTTTTTTTGCTTACTTTATACTTTTTGAAAAGATTTTTGTCAAATTTAGTTGCTTATATTTTTGCTTCCCTGAGTCGAAGAAGAAAATAACAACTTCCTGCTTTTAGTTTAAGGTGTCTTCTAATTGAGTGTTCAATTTTAAGAATATTGATAAAGATTAGCCACTTTGATTTTGAAAAATAACGTGATGTGTAAAATCTAGTCTTGAAAAAAATTAATGTTTGCATGTTCAGCTGTTCGAATTGAAATACGGTTTTAACTTACTGCAAAAATATTCAATGGATAAAAACACATAAAAATTACATATTTAGAAAAATTATTTTATTTCATTTCCAACCACATAAATATTTTTTTAAGATTGGGCCATAAATACATGAGAAATTGTGAGTTGAACTGATTAAGGTCTGAATTTGTCAATGTCCACCAAAATTAGCTAAAGTGCTGAGAATGCTAGTTGGTAGGTAACGTAGGTTAGCATTTTCCTAGTTTATGGCTAAAGCTTCAGTTTGCCTCAACATTAAAACAAAGTGGTGTGAAAAGAACTGTATTGTTGTCTTGCCAGAATGACATTATTTAAGATGAAATAAAAGGCTTTAGGAAAGCAAGCAATATAATTAATTTAGCATTCCCAGTTGATTTTTTTTTATTTGATTATTGTTATTTGCATTAGTTATATAGAGCTCTATAAATGGAGTTCAGAACTGTTTGAATTATGCAAATATCCCCAGTGGTTCAAAAGTTATGAGAATTTAAAGCCCAAAAATTGGGGATACAAAAAGTGGACATGATTTTGTTTTTAAAAAATGTCAAATCACAGAACATTTCAAAACAAAAAAATTTGTAATTTCTTCACCATTTCTTTATTTTTGGAGCAATTTTGATAAAACTTGGCATTCTTATGTAAAATTATATTCTTCCTGGTTCTGCACTCAAATTGTATGTATCTCTTGCTATAACCGATTATTTAGAGAATAAGAGGTACAGATATCAACATTTAAAAAAAAATGTTTACCACAAGATTATTCAAAATTTTCATTTTTAATACTGCATGTATACACATATATAGTATTAATTCAAATAAATAACATTACTTTGAACTTAAAAATACCTTTTGAAATACTTGATATATTGTATTATAATATATACAAGAAATAGAATACCTATTAATAAAAACAAAACAAAGCCTGTATGGCCGACATATAATAATGTGTTTTGTTAATGTTTTAATACTATATCATAAGTTTGTATTCTTTCCAAAAGTGAATGTTTGACAAAAAAGCCTGACGGTTGACCATCATGTAAATATCACATATTTGTGTCAATAATACCAAAACCATAGGAAGTAACAGGTATTGTTGGTTGATGGCAGTTATTTTATTTTTTGGTGATACTCCTGATTTGAGGATCTTGTAAGGCAGTTGATGTATTTCTTTTCTGCCTTTTTCTCTCATTTGTCCATGTTCACATTTTCTTCAATGCCAAGGTATTTATATGCAACATCCACTCCCAAGTCTTCAATATAGCCATTGTCCAGCTTAAGATGTTCTGCTGTCACTTTTTTACCTTTTTTTTTATAGTGCATTTATCACATTTTTCATATCCAAACTCCATGCAGATGTCTTCTGTGAAATTTTTTACCGTTTCTATCAGAGAGACAATTTGTTCATGTGTAATGGAGAACGAGAAAGGAAAGGGAGCAAGACATTGTCTTGCCTGCCGGGATCGAACCCGCATCCTCCTGCATACAAAAACAGATGCGATGTAGGAACTAGAAGGACGCGAGGTTTGACTGACGTGCCCGGATGTTTGGCTAATATGCCCATAAAATAACAAGTGAGTCAAGTGCTGGGCAGTCAGCAGGAGCAGAAGCAGTCGACGACGAAGCGCTTTTCAGTAAAGAAATGGATTTTAGTCGAACAGAAACAAAACAAAATAGGAAATGTGATTTTGAACTGCTAAAGATTATTTCGACTACGACGACGTTTTTTTCCAACTGCTAGACGAAGAATGTGTTGACCAACAGAGGGTCTGACTTGTGAGAAGACTGAGAACTCGCTTGTTTTTGGTTCCCCCTTGGCGGGAGCTTGTTGATTCGAAAGTCTATTTCGCCCCATATATTCCCCCCCCCTTCAACCATCACATTCTCTTCAATGCCAAGGTATTTATATGCAACATCCACTCCCAAGTCTTCAATATAGCCATTGTCCAGCTTAAGATGTTTTGCTGTCACTTTTTTACCTTTTTTTATAGTGCATTTAGCACACTTTATATATCCAAACTCCATGCATATGTCTTCTGTGAAATTTTTTACCGTTTCTATCGGAGGGACAAGTTGTTTTTCTGATTCTGCATAGAGTTTGAGGTCGTTCATAAAGAGAAGATGGTTCACTTTTTTATTTTCATCTTTCTTTCTTCCTTTACTGAGGTTGTATCCAGCTTTGCAGCATTTAAGGACTTTGCTAAGTAGATCCATAGGGAGACATTAAAAAAGAAGTGATAGGCTCTCTCTCTCTCTCTCTCTCTCTCTCTCTCTCTGGAAAACACCTCACTGAATCTTAATGTTTGGAGTCTGTATTTTTCCGACCAAGTGATGTAATATTATTATTGTTTGCCATCTGGCCATCTTATGTCTTCATGGACATCGTACAGTTCCAAACATCGAAGTGCGGCACACTGTCATATACCTTTCTATAGTCTATACAGGCCATTTATAGATTTCCCTGTCTCTTCCTGCAGTATTTCATGATGGTGTTATTCATGAGGTGTGGGTCCTTTGTGCCATTTTTTTCTGGTGTGGGTTTGCATGTGCCTTTTCAAACTACCCTTCTCTGAAAATACTGATCCACACACTTCACAATGAAATGGTTTCTCTCCTGTGTGTGTTCGTATGTGGTGTTTCAATACTTGCTTTCGGGAAAATGCTGACCCGCACACTTCACAAGAAAATGGCTTCTCTCCTGTGTGTATCCGTATGTGGTCTTTCAATGTTTCCTTTGGGAAAATGCTGATCCACATACTTCACAAGAAAATGGTTTCTCTCCTGTGTGTGTTTTTTAAGTGGATTTTCAAGCCCCCAATTAGTGAAAAATGTAGATCCACACACTTCACAAGAAAAAGGTTTCTCCCCAGTGTGTGTTCGCATGTGGTTTTTCAATAAACTCTTTCGTGAAAATGCTGATCCACACATTTCACAAGAAAATGGCTTTATACCTGTATGTGTTCGCATGTGTCTTTGTAGATCAGCATTCACAGAAAATGCTGATCCACACACTTCACATGGAAATGGTTTCTCCCCAGTGTGTCTTCGTATATGTACTTTCAAATGTGAATTAACTGAAAATGCTGATCCACACACTTCACAAGTAAATGGCTTCTCTCCAGTGTGTGTTCGCATGTGTCTTTTCAAATCAGAATTAATTGAAAATGCTGATCCACACACTTTACAAGGAAATGGTTTCTCTCCAGTGTGTTTTCGCATGTGTATTTTCAAATTAGAATTCATTGAAAAAGCTGTTCCACACACTGCACAAGGAAATAATTTTTTCTTCTCATGTGTTTGCCGGTGCTTTCTCAATGTTCCCTTTCGAGAAAATGTTGATCCACATATTTCACAAGAAAATAATTTCTCTCTTACGTGTGTCCGCATGTGCTTTTTGAAAGTAGTCTTTGCTGTAAATACTGATCCACACACTTCACAAGAAAATGGTTGCTCTCCAGTGTGCGTTTGCATGTGTATCTTAAAACCTAACTTGCATGTAAATGCTGATCCACACGACTGACAAACAAAAGGTTTCTCTCCAGTGTGTGTTTGTATGTGGCTTTTCAATACGTCCCTTCGTGAAAATGCTGATCCACACCCTTCACAGGAAAATGGTTTCTCTCCTGTGTGTATTTGAATGTGTCTTTTCAAAACTCCTTTTTTGGAAAATGCCGAACCACACACTTCACAGGAAAATGGTTTGTCTACTATGTGTGTTTCCATGTTGTTTTTCAAAGTTCAATTCACTGAAAATACTGATCTACACACTTCAAAAATAATATTGTGTCTCTCCAATTTGTTTTGAAAATTGGAACTTTCTGAAAAATGCCGATTCTCATAATGTATCAAAATAAAGTTTTTTCTGCATTATATATAATAATAATAATAATAATAATAATAATAATAATGGTCTTTCTCCAATTAGTTTTGCCAATTGGAACTTTCTTATAATGTGTCAAAAGAAAGTTTTTTTCTACATTGTGTATATATATATGTATATAAAAGTCATTGGGGGTAGCCTAAAATCAGTATCAGACAGACAGCGAGGGAATCTATCCCCTTTTCACTAGCGCTAGAGTAAGGAGATTGTTTTTGCATCTGAGGTGGAGCAGCACATATACCATCAGCTCCTTACTTAACCGCACAGATCCCTGTGCTACTCATACGCTGAGTTGGCGAGGGCCGGTATCGAACCAGGAACCTTGTGGTTCCTAGTTGGAAACTCTACCGACTGAGATATATATATATATATATGTATATATATTAACTATACACAATAAGAATTAATAGTAATAATTCTATTTGTTTTCTTGGGTTTTTCTGTGTGTTTGTATGTGTTTTTTTAATTATGCAAAATAAATGATTTGTTAACTTAATGAGGGGAGAGTTTCTCTTGTCTGTGAAATGTTACTTTAATAAAAATGATCATCTATGTTTTGTCACAAGTAAGGATAAATGAAGAACAGGTATTATTAAAAAGAAAACAGGGGACTCATGTTTTATTTAGTGAGAAAATTAGAATAAATTACTTTGTGTTTCAATTAAGTGGCATATTGATTATGAATAAACAAATTTAATATAAACTCAATATAAACTCTGTTAATATGCAGATCCACACACCTTGCAAGAAAAGGTTTTCTCTCCAGTCTTGTCCTTCTCTGCATTTGATATCTGTAAATGAAAAGCAAAAACTGGAATTATTAAAGAAAACAGGAGACTCATGATTTATTCTTAGTGATAAGATTAGAATAACTTACTTTTTGTTTCAATTAATAGTGATGTATTATGCCATTCATGAATAAAAATAATTTGGTTATAATCATTCAAGTTAAATGAAATATAATTTACATGCAGAAAGTTTTACTTGGATGTGAGATTTATTTATTAATCAGAAATACAGAGACACTCCATTATTAAATGACTTTTACTATAAAAATATATTGGAAAGGATTTTTACTATAAAAATGTATTGGACAATGATTTTTACTATAAAAATGCATTGGACAATGATTTTTACTATAAAAATGCATTGGAAATGATTTTTACTATAAAAATGAATTGGACATGGTTTTAATTTGAAAATGCATTGACCAAACGAGAGACAGCAAGAGTGGTAAAATTCGGACGACTACTGTGATTGTTGCGAGAGAAGGAAGGTCAGAGGAAAGAGATTACCACATGGCGGAAAACAGACTGTTGCAGGAAAGTGATTACTGTTGTTGATTGAAAAGACTCAAGTTCAAAAAAGTTTCTATACGTGATTTTTTTAGTATAAAAACAATGAATTCTGCTAAAAAAAAATGTAATAATATAATTCTTTTTCAAACTTTTACTTTCTTTTTTAATTGAATTGCCAAGAACAATTCTTTTTTCTAAGAAATCTTTTGATATAATTATTTAGACTCTTATCTTTATAAAAATTAAAAAAAGGAAAAATCGTTTTATTGGTTCATTTTTTCAGATTTCATAAAATAAAAAAGGGGTAAGAGTGACCTCGTAATAAAATATTTCCCCTAAATATATTTTAGGAAAAAACATATTCTAAACATAATATCATCAACAAGTGAATGATTACCGAAATTTTTGTGAAAATTTGACTCTTAATTGATTTTTCATAGAATTTTTTAAAAAGGCCTCTCGTTGTAAATTGTTTTTGGCTACGTTAAATTTAAATTGATTTAATGGTGCAAAAATGTAAACATTGTTTTCGTTCATAATTTTCATTATTTCCGTAAGCTAAAAATTAAAAAAAAAATAATCGGGAGTTTTTTTTAATGTTTTTTCTTTTGAATGGTGCAAAAATTTTGGCGATAATATTAACCTTTATGCAAGTTTCATTGTGTTAAATATAGGGGGGGGGTGTAAATTTGACACGGTAGATTGGACATCACTGTAGTACTTGGATTATTTTTCGTCGTGTAAGAAAATTCAACAAATTCGTTTCTTTTTATGCTTCCATACTCTAAAATAACGGGCGTTAGATTTTGACATGAGACTGACGAAGAAGCTTAAAATGGGCATAAAGTCAGAGCGCAGTTTGTCATTATACTTATATTGTAAACTGAACCCTCACTTTAGAGCCAAACGACTCTAAACCTTTCTCAAATTTAAAAAAAAAAAAGAAATAAAAAAACACATTCATTCAATTTCACATCAAAATACAAAAAAAAAAAATTTTCTAACAAACATTCATTACGGGACTGCATAAATATGGCCATAAAATGAGGGTTCAGTTACTTACATTATAAATCAAAACCTCATTTTAGAACCAACCTTCCTCACAAAATGATTTTTTTTTTTCAGAAGAAAATATACATTAAAATGAATATCAAGGTATATGAATATATTTTCAAACAAACATTCATTTCGGGACTAAATCAAATTTTAAACAGAGTAATAAAAATAAGTATTTCTCTAGAAAACAAACAAAAAATATTTGTAAAGAAAAGACAGAAATCAAATTTTGATACTTACTTCTTTCGATATTAATTCGTCTGATTTCTTTTTCTTTACAAAAATGCAACCTTAATGAAAAGGGATAAAAATGTAAAGTTTTAAATAAACGAAATTTTATCTGGCTGAATTAAAATTTAAATATCGACGTCATTTATAATTGATGGGAAATATTTTCTAAAAAGCCAAATTCAAGGGAGATAATTAATAAATAATGAATTACATTGTTAGGGATTAGGGTTAGGGTTAGGGGTTAGTTTTATAATTAAAAAAAAAACTCTAAAAATCGTCTGTTAATAAACAACCGGATGTTGACGGTGTAAATGAAAAAATGTACTTATGAATCAGCAAAGCAAAAGGGGTGCCTAAATGTCATATGGACCCAATAATGAATAAATAAATACTAACAAGGACCTGTGGATATACCACAGCATGACATAATTAATTTATTACAATATTTGATATGTTTACTTAAGAGCTATTGTTAAATAGTTCAATATGTAAAAAGTAGAATAATCTTGATTTAACTCTCTTTCACTTTTTCTTTCTTTCTTTCCTTCTTTTCATCTTTTCATTGTTCGATAGAGAAAAAAATAGCGTTATCACTTCCGTGCGCCCACACCTCCCTCTCTATCTTTCCCCGAATCTCTTTCTTTCCTTCTTTATATATTTTTTCTGTGAAGTATGTCCTTCCTTTCTTTATAATAAAAACGGAATGGTCCATTATTTAGCTGAGGTAACGACACTCTCAAGAAATAAGAATTTGGCGATTAAGCAACACCAGCAAATAAGGATTTATATTTTTTAATTTCATCCGGGACAATTTGGATGGCATCATTTCTAACCAGAGGGTACAGCAAGAGGGTAACAGTCGAAAGATTAAGGAACAAGAGTATCAATATATAGAATTGATATGACATAATATCAATAAGTACAATAAAATTTGATATAGCAGAAGTATGTGCAAAAATATTAAAGGGAGGTAATGAAAAAATGTTTAAATTTTTCTAATTCTAGAACAGTTACCAAAAATCATGGAATTGTACAATTTTAATGAAATTTTCAGCTAGGTCCTTTAACGGCCGGTTTAGCTCAGTCGATAGAGCGTCGGACTAGGAACCACAAGGTTCGATACCGGTATGCGTCAAATCCGCGTATGAGTAGCACAGGGATCTGTGCAGTAAAGTAAGGAGCTAATGATAGGTGTGGCACTCCGCTTCAGACATCAAAAAACAATATCCTCATTCTACTTACCTACTTGAAATTTTTCACATGTTGGTCTTTGTAGATTTTGGCCTAGTGTAAGCATTTTCTCCAGACAAAAAAAGATGTATCTCCCTCAAACCGTTTAGGAATATCTATTTAAAATCATTGTCCAAT
The DNA here is from genome assembly GCA_023376005.1 of Doryteuthis pealeii. Classification (NCBI taxonomy): domain Eukaryota; kingdom Metazoa; phylum Mollusca; class Cephalopoda; order Myopsida; family Loliginidae; genus Doryteuthis; species Doryteuthis pealeii. Next base: position 47,943,007 of record CM042177.1, read on the forward strand.
ACATTTTTATAGTAAAAATTATTTCCAATGCATTTTTATAGTAAAAATCATTTCCAATGCATTTTTATAGTAAAAATCATTGTCCAATGCATTTTCATAGTAAAAATCATTGTCCAATGCATTTTTATTGTAAAAATCATTGTCCAATGCATTTTCATAGTAAAAATCATTGTCCAATTTTTTATAGTAAAATCATTGTAAAAATCATTTCTAATACATTTTTATAGTAAAAATCATTTCATATGCATTTTTATAGTAAAAATTATTTCCAATGCATTTTATAATAAAAATCATTTCCAAGGCATTTTTATTGTAAAAATCATCATTCAATGCATTTTTATAGTAAAAATCATGTCCTATGTATTTTCATTGTAAAAATCATTTCCAATACATTTTTATAGTCGAAATCATTTCCAATGCATTTTCATAGTAAAAATCATTTCATATGCATTTTTATAGTAAATATCACTTCCAATGCATTTTATAGTAAAAATGATTTTCCAATGCATTTTTATAGTAAAAATCATTTTCAATGCATTTTTATAATAAAAATCATTACCAATGCATTTTTATAGTAAAAATCATTTCCAATGCATTTTTATAGTAAAAATCACTTCCAATGCATTTTTATAGTAAAAATCATTTACAATGAATTTTTGTAATAAAAATCATGGTGATATGAAATTTGTGTTGTTTGGGCTTTTCCTGAAATATTCCTCCACAAATTTCAGAAGAAAATAATTCATATCCACTGCGTGTTTGCATGTTGTGTTTTCAAAACGAAAATGTGGCTTTGATCTCCTAAAAGAAATCATGATATTTGACTATAATATTGGGCATATGAATGAACGATCAAAGGTGAAATTGGGAGACCTAGAAGCCCAGACCTGATCTAAGAGTTATTTGCGGGACTCTTATAATTTACCAGTAGTAAGCAAGTAATTTCGGATGAAAGAAGACGAGAACAACAATTGAAGATAAAGAAACATATATTCAAGGTGTTACGTATTACGAGTAACTCGAAATTGATTATAGAACGAAACTCGAAAGTTAAAAGGGAACACCTCAGAACATTCTTGAAACTCTGTGATGTCAGAGCTGAGGTACGTGTCCCACTAAATGACCCCAATCTGGAGCAGAATTTCTTTGACCAGTTATTGTCATGTAGGCCGGTCTCTGGAGAAAAGGAAGGTAAAGAGATGAACAGAAATACGCATCACTACCTTTTTGGGAGAAAGGGAAGGCAAAGCAATAGACAGAAACATACACCACCACCTCTTTTTTTTGGGGGGGAAGGGAAGAGATCTCTATCACTAGCTTAGTTTTCACTCCGGACCCTTTTGGCGAACACAGTTGGGCTCCTCACCTCGTTGAGGATAGGCGATGACAGTCTTCATGCAACCTAAAGAATAATTTTACTACTATGGCCAGTGGGAATCCCAATATCACCCTAGAAGCAATTAGACCCAGAGTGGCCATCCACACAGATGTGAGCCGAATGGAAGCGAAGCTTACCGATGCAAGTCCATGGATGAATCAACAAAATTAAGATAAGTGCCACATTCTGTCAGGAATTCTTATAGACATTACTATCTCATATTTCCCTTCAATTTACATGTATATATGTGGGTTCGAATTGTCCCGATGAATATTCCCATTGCGGATATATATAAATGCATACATGCTTATGAACTTTCCACCTTTTTCTCTCCTCTCAACTCTCGATTTCCTGAATAAAACCATGTGTTAAAATTAATATATTATGTCTTATTGTTCTTTGCCAATTTTTGCATGTGCACCTTTCACTTTTCTTTGGTCTCTGATGGAACAGCGTGTAAACGTTTGAAAGCGATAGGTGAACGTAACAAAGGGGTACTAAAATGTTGCAAACCTTGTGGCGTTTGCAGCCAGACTTATCTTGCTGAGGTTGAAGAAGGCAAAGGTGACTGCTCACTTTTCTTTGGTTTCTCAGATGGAACAGCGTGTAAACGTTTGAAAGCGATAGGCGAATGTAACAAAGGGGTACAAAAATGTTGCAAACCTTGTGGCGTTTGCAGCCAGACTTATCTTGCTGAGGTTGAAGAAGGCAAAGGTGACTGCTCACTTTTCTTTGGTTTCTCAGATGGAACAGCCTGTAAACGTTTGAAAGCGATAGGCGAATGTAACAAAGGGGTACAAAAATGTTGCAAATCTTGTGGCGTTTTCAGCCAGACTTATCTTGCTGAGGTTGAAGAAGGTAAAGGTGACTGCTGGATTATACCACTCGCTGATTCACTGCTTAACTCAATAAGTGCTGAGGGTGAAGAAGGTAAAGGGAATGCTTGAAAAACGCGACTCGCCTGGTTGACAGCCCCATGATAACTGACTTTCGTCATGGATTTTAATTTAGGCGCCAATACAGTATATTTGCAATTCGCCCTCTGGTGCCAGGGGCAGATAATTTAACTATAATTTAAATAATATACAGAGATAACCAAGAGAAAAAGGAGCATGTGTGTCGATATAGCATTTCATGATTTTTTCATGCTCGGCTCTATTGAGGCCATACTTATTTGGAACAGTTACATCAATAATGAGTGTCGTCTTTTCATGTTTATTCCAGATGACAATATCTAGTTTAATGGCTTTGTCTTTTATGTATCTGCCTGTCTGTCTTCCTGTCTCTCCAGTATGTGTCCTCATGTGTTTGATGAGACCTATATTGTATAAAGAAAAGGGCACTAGCGGCAATACTCCGAGGTTTGTAATGGAGTTAACCACGAGTCTGGCAGACAGGTTGAGAGTTAAAGAAATAACCAAACTATTAAGGCACAAGTGGCAGTACTCCGAGGTTTGTAATGGAGTTAACCACGAGTGTGGCAGACAGGTTGAGAGTTAAAGAAGTAAAACGAACAACTAGAAATATGAATAAAAGACTGTATTACAGAATAACAATAAGTTGCAAATTTTAGTTTCGTTTGCGCAAATAATAATATTTGTCACTTAACTGGTGTATCCTGAGATATGGGGTATTAACGGAGCCCTTTGCTATGGCCTTCTGATAAGTTCGGATATGATGGACTTCTGCTTGCGTCCGACTCCGATTCTGGTTGTCTATTGAAGTATAGGAGCGACCCTTTATTAGGTCTGTCTCTGGTGAGGGTTGAATCAGAAGAGGTGACATGAGTTTGCTTATTCGGCTTTGCCGCCAAAGTATGCTGGCTCATGATTGGTTGGTTTGAAACAGAGGCTCACAGACAAAGGACGATAACCCCCATACCCCAGAATTCTTAATAATTGTTTGTGGATGTTGAGTCACATTTTTCACACTGGAACAGTTTGGAAAGTCGGACCAAGTAACCAATAAGCACCCCAAATCATCAACTTAAAGAAAGGTTCATATTTAAACTCATCACCGGTAATTTCAAATTTAAAATATTTGAAAATAAACGAACAGATGATTTTTTAAAACTTATATTGTATCTGACAAAAATAAATTTTACAAATTTTGTGATATTATTTCTGAACAACATCCTTTTATTTAGATAAACATAAAAAAATGTTTTGCAAATAAAAACTGTATTTTTATTTAAATAAACATAATTGCATTTCTCTTCTGATTAAGTAAAAACTATTTTAGTATAAAAACATCTTTCGTCTTTTTAAAAATTTATTGTGAGTGTTGAAAAATATTCATAAAATTCTGATTAAAAAAAAGTGTTTATTTAAAAAGAGATTTTGCTATTGAAATAGATCACTAATTAGGACAGAGCCTATTCTAGTTGTGACCACCCCAAGTGGAGTTTAACAGGTTTGAATTTAGAGTTTTCCTTCTCCTAGACTGGTTCCCTAACAAAGGTTAAAGAGCCCAGTCTTCCCTGCTATTTACCCATAGCTGGAGGGAGAGTAGTTAGATTCATACCTTTCCAAGGGTATTAGCGCTATGTGAACTGTAGTTGCGTCCAGGATTTGAAGTCGGGTCGACAAGTCCATTTCCTACAACTCTAACCATTACATCACGGCTTCCAACTGCTATTGCAAATATTTCACTTCCTTTTTTTAAACAATATTTAGAATATTGTTGTAGGTGACTCACCTATGACACGAACATGGACTTACCCAAAGTGTATATATTTAACAGAGTAAAGCTACTCAAACGGGTAGTACCAGATAGTTCTTCGTGTAAGCTGAAACAAGGAAACCCTTCCATTGTACGTTGATATATATTGCTGAATACAATCTGTTCCCTACATTTTATACCCGTGTTGAATTATTATTTATTGACCCTTAAACAGGTCATAACAAATATATACTTTCATAATAACATAGCAGTATCTACATATACTACTTAAAGAAGAGGGAAACAATGAAAACTATGTTATAACTAGAACTTTTATTGAAAGAAGTGATATGAAATAAAACAAAACAGGAATCCATTCACGGCCAAATATATATTTATTTATTTACATAATTTATAACATATTACAAATCATTTTTTATATTACATATTGCTATTATATCATATTGTATGAAATGGATACAGATCACTAAAAAAATCACAGATATATACATGTGCCAAATGTGTACTAACACCTAACACAGTCAATTTACCATTACCATGGACTAGTTCAAAGTAAAAAACACCCTCCGGGCGATGTAAAAATACATTTTTGAAACATATTGCCTGAGGGGTGGGAGTAAAAAAATTCAATGTCAGTGAGTTTGTACTCTAAGTAAGTAAAATCATCAAATTCATTAAAGGATTAAAAAATAAAATGATTTGAAATGTAAACTTTAAATATGTATCAAAATAAAACAAACTATATATAGATATATAATACCAGTCATGTATTTATTAAAACTTGTTTTAAAAAACAATGAGGACTGTCTAATGTTGCATGTTCAAATTTTGAGTGTATTGATGATTTTGCATAAGCAGTGACGTAATTTTTGTTACAGACAAAAACTGGAAGCGAATCTCCATTATTAATAGATATGTTGATATTATATTATATTGAGAGTGATGTCGTACATTATTAACCCACTGTGTGTACCAGCAATATTTTCAAAACTGATGCAATAAAGGAAATGTGGCAACATTAAAGAGATGGCTATTTGAGCAAATGTAAGGCAACATGTTAAGAGGATGTGTTTAACAGTGAGCGATACTTTGCATATTGAACATTGTGGTGAAAAGTGATTCTAGCACTCGAAAACCCATAAAGGAAAAAGGCCCAGCTTCGTTTTGCAGGGCTGGGTCTGTGTTTTCGTAGATCCCTTTTGCGTTGATATCGCACACGCGCTCAGAAAGCGGAAGTGAGGCAGCAGAAAGGTAAACAAGCAGCAGCGACAGAGAACGTAAAAGGTGAGTCTGAACGAGTGAACGGAAACGAAGTGAATAAGAGTGAAGGAGCGATAAAAGAGAAAACTGAAAAGGATAACGAAGAGAAGAAGGAGACAAACGAACGAGAGAAAGAACAAATACAGAAGCACAGAAGAAGGAAAACAAGGATAAAAGAGACAGACGCAGGTTGTAACGAATTCTTTGTTTTACTGTATTTTAACTTGTCATTTGCTGTTTTATTTTTGGCAAAATAAATCAGTGACTCTCAGTAACTGTTAAGTTTTTTGTTCAGGCTAACTTCAAGGCACAAACATATTGTTTAAATCTGAATTAAGTGAAACTGATGATCCACACACTTCACAAGAAAATGGTTTCTCTCCTGTGTGTTCTCTGGTTTGGTGTTTTTGAAAAGGTCCTTTAAGTTGCTTGGTAGTATTTGGAATGAGTGTCTGAAAATGTCTCAATTTTACACGTTGACTAATTGAATATTGAATATATTGTTTAAATCTGAATTAATTGAAACTGATGATCCACACACTTCACAAGAAAATGGTTTCTCTCCTGTGTGTTCTCTGGTTTGGTGTTTTGAAAAGGTCCTTTAAGTTGCTTGGTAGTATTTGGAATGAGTTTTTCTGAAAATGTCTCAATTTTACACATTGACTACATTGAATATATTGTTTAAATCTGAATTAATTGAAACTGATGATCCACACTTCACAAGAAAATGGTTTTCTCCTGTGTGTTCTCTCCTGTGTGTTCTCTGGTTTGGTGTTTTTGAAAAGGTCCTTTAAGTTGCTTGGTAGTATTTGGAATGAGTTTTTCTGAAAATGTCTCAATTTTACACGTTGACTACATATATGTATCAATATTTATATTACTGATGTATGTACTGATACATATATGTACCATTACAAATATTTCACTTCCTTTTCATAAAACAATATTCATAAAACAAGATTATGCTTTCATAATAACATAGCAGTATCTACATATACTACTTAACAAATTGACTACATATTGGTACACATGTCATTCATCATCATTGGCATTTCAGTCTCGGAAGACTATGATAAAGTTTTTATGTGCCCCTGAAGTTGCAGCGCCTCCTGTGACTGTGAAGTCCGATGTTTGAGAAACATTCTTGACCACAGATTTTGCATTTGAAGGCTGTCCCTGAAGATGTTGATGTTCCAGTGCTTTGTTGCCAATGCTTTCTTCTAGACCTCTTCATGGTATTGCATCATGGTATACATATATATGCTCATACACACACATCATCATCATTGGCAATTCAGTCTCGAAAGACTATGATAAAGTTTTTGTGTGCCCCTGAAGTTGCAGCACCTACTGTGACTGTGAAGTCCGATGTTTGAAAAACATTCTCGACCATAGATTTTGCATTTGAAGGTTGTCCCTGTAGATGATGATGTCCGATGCTTTGTTGCCGTTGCTTTCTTATGGACCTCTTAGCTTCATGATGTTGTATCAGGGTGACTTCTGACATGTACAGTCCTCCATGGAGATTCTGCCGCCACCGAGGGCGGTCTTGAGCCAAATTTTCCCAGCTGGAAGGGACAATGCCAAAGCACCTGAGATCATTTTTGTAGCTGGGGGCGAGCGATCTGTCTTTTACCAGACGTTAGCTCTCCATAGAGGATGTCTTTCAGCATTCGTCCATCATCCATCCGACGTACATGACCCAACCATCGGAGACGACGTTGTCTCAGTAGAGAGTACAGGCTGGGGAGATGAGCTCTCTCTAGGACTGCTGAGTTAGTGATCCTAACACAGCAGGATCACTAATACACATATGTACCACTATGTATATTACTGATGTATGTAGTGGTACATATATTTACCATTGCAAATATTTCTCTTCCTTTTTATAAAACAATATTTAGATTTGTATGAAACTCTCTGAAAATGCTGATCCACACACTTCAGAAGACAAGGATTTCTCTCCACTATGTTTTTCCATGTTCAAAGTTGAATTAAGTAAATCTGCTGATAGCAATACTTCACAAGAGAATGTTTTTTCTCCAGTGTGTTCCTGTATATGATCTTTGAATTGTGACCTCTGTGAAAACACTGACCCACACACTGCATAAGAAAATGGTTTCTTGCCCATGTGTGTTTTCGTGTGTCTTTTCAAATAAGAAATCATTGAAAACAAAAATCCACAAAGTTTACAAGAAAATTTTCTCTCTCTTTTTTAAATTTTCCTTTAACAATTTCTAGAAGCCTGTGTGTTTCAGTATGTGGTTTTTCAATATATCCCTTCGTGAAAATGCTGATCCGCATACTTCACAAGAAAATGGTTTCTCTCCTGTGTGCGTTTGAACGTGTCTTTTCAAATGCCCTAATTGTGAAAATGCCGATCCACACACTTCACAAGAATATGGTCTTTCTCCAGTGTGTGTTCGCATGTGGTTTTTCAAAGTTCCCTTTTCTGAAAATACTGATTGGCACACTTCACAAGAGTATGGTTTCTCACCTGTGTGTTTTCCAATGTGGATTTTTAAATAGGAATTACATGAAAATGCAGATCCACACACTTCACAAGCAAACGGTTTCTCTCCTGTATGTGTTTGCATGTGCTTTTTCAAACTACCCTTCTCTGAAAATGCTGATCCACACACTTCACAAGAAAATGGTTTCTCTCCAGTGTGTCGGCGTATGTGTATTTTCAATTGTGAATTCATCGAAAAGGCTGATCCACACAATTTACAAAGAAAAGGTTTCTCTCCAGTGTGTATTCGAATGTGATTTTTCAATACTTCTTTTCGTGTAAATGCAGATCCACAAACTTCACAAGGAAATGGTTTCTCTCCTGTATGCGTTTGCATATGGTTTTTCAAATGCCCCATTTGTGAAAAATCTGAGCCACACACTTCACAAGAAAAAGGTCTTTCACCAGTGTGTGTTCCCATGTGGGTCTTCAAATATGATTTAGTTGAAAATGCTGATCCGCACACTTCACAAGAAAATGGTTTCTCACCTGTGTGTGTTAGCAAGTGTCTTTTCAAACGTGAATTCATTGAAAATGCTGATCCACATACTTCACAACGAAAAGGTTTCTCTCCTGTGTGGGTTCGTATATGGTTTTTCAATAGTTCCCTTCGTGAGAATGCTGATCCACAGACCTCACAAGAAAATGGTTTCTGCTGTAAATGTGTTTGCATGTGTCTTTTCAGATATCGCATTTGGGAAAATGCTGACTCACACACTTCACAAGAAAATGTTTTTTCTCCTGTGTGTGTTTCCATATTGTTTTTCAAAGTTCAATTTTTCACAAAAATTAAGTCTCATTGATGCGTACTCACAAATTGGAACATTCTAAAATATTAAAAAAAACACCAATTCATACACAGTGTCTAACCCTAACCCTAACCCAGTCTCATCAGCAAATCATCATTGGCATCCCACTTAGCATGCTGACTTAGGCTAAAGAGCCGGCCAGAAAGGCCTATAAGCACCTGCACTATAAGCACCTAGAACCTTTACTTAGGCTTGATAGCCAGAGCATGCAGCTAAGCAGCATTGGCACTCCACTTAGAATGCTTACTTAGGCAACACGGACAGTCAGAGCTGTCCATCAGCACTTGCACGCCACTGAGATCACTTACATTATTCCATTGACGAGGAAGTGAAATATGTAGTGCTTGAGGGCAGGTCCATGTCGCACATAATCACTGTCACTCCACTTAGAATGCTTACTTATGGTCTCTCTTCAAGTTGCATTCACTCACCGTACCCAAAGAAGGTTTTTCCCCAGAATGTGTTTTCTTTTAAATAAATAATTTGCTCATTTGACAAGAATAAGGATTCTCTTCTTTGTATTCTTAGATTCCACAAGTGAATTATAAACTCTGTTTTATATGCAGATCCACACACCTTGCAAGAAAAGGTTTTCTCTCCAGCCTTGTCCTTCTTTGCATTTGATACCTGTAAAGAAAAAGAAAAAACTGGAATTATTAAAGAAAACAGATTTATGATTTATGATTATGTTACAATCTTATGGGTCATCCTGTAGGCCTTAAGCAAGAGCACGTGTCCAGTGGAATTGGATCCTTGTAAAGAGTCCTGTGTATTGGTAATTGTCTGGTAATCCTGAGTATTGTAAGTCAATCCTCAATGAGTGCAATTAGAATTATGGCCTGTATCAGTGTTTAAGTAGTGTATCAGTCTGGTTGGTGATTGGCAAAGTAATAAACCATGTGACTTAGGCTAGTCTATAAATTCAGGTGGGGAATTTGAGCACACCTTATATCCACAAATATTCCAACAATTTGCAGTGAGAAAATTAGAATAAATCATTTTGTGTTTCAATTAAGTTATGTCTCATGTCATTTATAAATTTACAAAATCAATATAACTCAATAGTTAAAAGGAAAGCCATAGTCTTTACTTACCAGTCTTTTCAAATCTTAAAATTATTGTCCTCCACTGCATTTGATATCTGTAAATGAAAAACAGGTATTATTAAAGAAAACAGGAGATTAATTTGCAGAGAGAAAATGAGAATAAATCACTTTGTGTTTCAATTAAGTTATGTCTCATGCCATTTATAAATTTACAAAATCAATATAATTCTTCAAGAAAACTAGTTAAGTGAACTATAATTCAAGTGCAGGAAGTTTTATTTGGGTGTAAGATTTACTTAGATTGTAATGGCAATGATGGAGAAATGGCAAGTAAATAAGAACCAAAACCCATTATTTCTCTCTTTCACCCTTTCTTTCTTTCTTTTTTCCTTCATTTTATTCCATTCCATTGAAACAGAATAGCTTTATCGCTTCCGCGCTATCACCCTCCTATCTCTTTTTTCCCCATCATGCTCTTTCTTTCTTTCTTTCTTATATTTTTCTGATGTGTATATACCAACGCCTTTTCGTATTTCTCATCTGAAGAATGAGTAATTGTAATATAGTTCCATAATTTTAGGTTTTAAACCTTCTCTTCGATTGTAGCATTGAACATTTTCCCTTGCAAATACTTTTTCTATTTGCTGTCCTTCATTACATCGTATCATTTACATGGTGGTGCAAAAAGAACACAAGTCTGTATTCAATTACCGGGAAGTGTAAAAAAAACTGAAATAAGAAAGGAAAACAAATTGACAGTCACAGCAAACAAAGAAAGGAGAATGATGGGAGATACAGTTAAAGGAGAAGATGGTAGAATAACTAACGAGCCAGGGGTAAGAATATACCAGTTAAACAAAATACAAGGAAGTTTTGTCTTAACAGTAAAATAAAAGACGAAAGGGATAAAAGTAAGTGAAGAGTTAATAGGTTTCAAGTAAGAAGCAAAATAATTTTTTTAAAGTAGCAGGCACGTTGAAAATAATACTAACATGTCATTTATAAATTTACAAAATCAATATAACTTAATAGTTAATTAAAAGTCATAGTCTTTACTTACCAGTCTTTTCAAATCTCAAAATTCTTGTTCTCCACTGCATTTGATATCTGTAAATGAAGAAAGGGTATTATTAAAGAAAATTGGAGATTATGATTTCTTTGAAGTGAGAAAATTAGAATAAATCACTTTGTGTTTTAATTCTTAGATTCCACAAGTGAATTATAAACTCTGTTAATATGTTTCAATTAAATGACATTCTTTGTTGTCTTGGATTTCACGACTTAAAAATATAAACTCTAATAATATGCAGATCCACACACCTTGCAATAAAAGGTTTTCTCTACAGCCTTTTCAGATCTCAAAATTATTGTTCTCCACTGCATTTGATATCTGTAAATGAAAAACTGGAATTATTAAAGAAAACAGGAGATTAATTTGCAGAGAAAAAATGAGAATAAATCACTTTGTGTTTTAATTCTTAGATTCCACAAGTGAATTATAAACTCTGTTAATATGTGTCAATTAAATGACATTCTTTGTTGTCTTGGATTTCACGACTTAAAAACATAAACTCTAATAATATGCAGATCCACACACCTTGCAATAAAAGGTTTTCTCTACAGCCTTTTCAGATCTCAAAATTATTGTTCTCCACTGCATTTGATATCTGTAAATGAAAAACTGGAATTATTAAAGAAAACAGGAGATTAATTTGCAGAGAAAAAATGAGAATAAATCACTTTGTGTTTCAATTAAGTTACGTCTCATGTCATTCATAAATCTAAAAAATCAATTCTTCAAGAAACATAGTTAAATGAAATATAATTTAAGTGCAGGAAGTTTTATTTGTGTTAAAATTTATTTCTCAGAAAGAAAAGGAGACTCCATTATTGATATGTTGTATGAGGTGGTTTAAAAGGAGTAAAAACAAATAGTGAGATGTTATCATTTACTGCTTTCCTTTCTTCCTTCTTTCTTTTCTTTCTTCCTTCCTTCCATTCAATCAATGGGGTTGCTTTACACTTTATCAAAGAATGATGATAATTGAATTTTCTATTGACTCATGTGACCATTTTCACTACCCACAACCCCTTGTTTTCTCTCCATTGTTTATAATACTAGGATGGGGGGAAGAACTAGAACACAATGATTTTTACATCAGAAAGTATATCTACTATAAAAATACAGTGGAAATAATGTTTACTATAAAATTGCACTGGAAATGATGTTTCAAATATGTTTCAAAATGTTTCAAAATAATTTTTTAAAAGTAGCAGGCACGTTGAAAATAATACTATCTAACAGGGTAGAAAAATTAAGAAATAAACGAATCAGAGAAGAAAAAAGTATCACACGAGGTGAAGAAAATACGAAGTTACTGACGGGGAGAAGTAATGGAAATTAAATAATTTACACAATATATTTAAGTGTAATAACGTAGGTAAAGAACATAACTTAGTACAGTAAGAATGGAGGTGAGAATGAAAGACAATGTTGTAGAGATCAGGGTTGCGTGTTTTTATTTTGGGAGAATGGTTAGTTTTAAAGAGGGGATTCGTTTTTACACTTCAACTTTTACTTGTAAATTCCTACCATAAAATGCCCAAGCCTAATTTTATGGTAGGAATTTACAAGTAAAAAGTTAGATATTACCTTTTGTAGTTGTTATTTCTTTTCTTTTTGGCTTTGGTACTCTAAAATAAAAACGTCACATTTTAATCATCGTCGACGAAAAAACAAAATTACGGTCATAAAAGGAGGATCCAATTTATGCCTAAATTGTAAAAAGGGGCCCCACTTTAAAACTAAACATTTTCACAAAATAAAAACTTTTAGAATATACACATTGAAGTGAATATTAAAATAAATAAATAAAATATATTTAGTATTGTAAAATAACGGGTGCAAGAAAAATAAAACATTTATTGCAAAAACACGGACATAAAATGAGGGTTCAGTTTATTTTATGGTAGGAATAAACGAGAAAACTGTTCTTCATTACCCTTTAATAAAGGTTAATATTTCATCAAAATGTTTAACTCTTGATTGAATTTTCATAGAATTTTTTAAAAGTGTATGCAGTAGTGACTTGTATTTGGCTACGTTAAAATTCAATTGATTTAATTGTGCGAAGATTAGGTACCACCAATTTTACCGGTGAAATTTACCCCCCCACCCTACATTTAACACAATGAAACTTGCAGAAAAATTAATATTTTCTTGAAATTTTTTTTCCATTCAAAAGAAAAAACATTAAACAAACTCCTGATGATTTTTAAAATTTTTTATCAGCTTACGAAAATAATGAAAATTATGATTGCAAAACAATGTTTTCATTTTTGCACTGTTAAATCAACTGAAATTTAAAAACAAGTTACGATAAGAGGTTTTTTTAAAAATTCTATGAAAAATCAATTAAGGGTCTGATTTTCACGAAAATTTCCATAAATGTTTACCATTAGATGTAAATACATCTGAAATAGTTTTTTTCTAAAATATATTGGGGAAATATTTTTTTACGAGATCTATCACCCCCCCCCCACACACACACACACTATTTCATTTTATGAGATAAAAAAATGATGCGGAAAAAAATTTGTACTTTTTTCTAATAAAGATAAGAGGCTGAATAACTATATCAATGAAATTGTATAACGTACTGAGCTATAGTTTTTTTTAGGAAAAATTAATGAAATCAGAAATAAAAAGTGCAAAAAAATGTCATAATATTTATATTTGAAAACTTTTTTTGCTTTTGTAATTGGTATGTACTATATTCTATTAAATTGTCCAAAAAAAAAAAAAATTTTTTTTTTTAAGAAATTAATTTTTAAGAGATTTTCAATCTTTTGTATGATTAAATATTTTTATTTTCTGCGTGAAATAAATTAAATTTTTTTTTTCTGCGGAAAAAAATCGAATTTTTCACGGATATTTAAAAATATGATTTTTAGAATTCAGGTGAACTAAAAGTTGGTCCGATCCGAGTTCGATTAATATTTTTAAAAGAATTTGTAATTTTTATTGTTGAATAGTAATGTATGGTTCTTAGAATATACGGAAGAGCAAAACTGACATATTTGTTTTACAAAGAGACGAGACGCTTCTGAGTAACCAAAGTTTTTTTTTTTTTTTTTGGTCAAAAAAGTTAAATAAAAAAATTTTTACGCTATTAGAATAAAATGTAAGTATATGGGATTATTTTATCAGTTTTTCTCTTTGAAAAATATTCAAATTTTCATTTCATTTCATTTTCGATTTTAAATATTAATACCAAAACCGAAGACATTTTTTTAACGTTAATTTTACGGTGACATTTTAATATTAAATTTTTTCAAGTTTTTATTCATTTTAATAATAAATTGTAATATTAAAGTTTTTAAAGATTTTATTCATTTTAATAGAAAAATTTTGGCTAAAAAATTTGTCCGTTACAACCATCCGTACTTAGATGCATAACCGTAAGAGAGTAATAATATGTATTTTTTCTGTCTAAATTACGACCTTAAAATTACCATTTCGCATGTAATACGGATAGGTTTGCTTATTTAAGATAACGATGTAATTTTTCCCAATCGGATAATTTGATCTTTGAATTAACTATTTTTCTTTGTAACAATCATGTACGATCTTTAATTGTTTTTTACGAGATTTTTGATAAACAAAGGTCGGAAATATTTATTTCTGTTTTATTTTTGGCAAATTGCCAGAAGACTTGGTTGAGTACACCAATAAAGACCTCCTGGTCGGGTTAGAATAGGGAAAAAGCTTGCAACAAACCTTGTTGCGACCTTGCAAGTGGGTAAAAAAAGGAACTGACACTTTAGGTCTCGTATAAATAGTCCAGAAAAAAAAGGTCCTGAAGAAAGGTGCCTTCGTGAGTGGTGACGGGGTATTTATCTACCCATTCGACCAATCAAATAATAGTTGACACCAACCACAAGTATAAATTCCTACGCATTTTTCATTCCTGCTTTCTTCCCTCAGAAGATTGCAGGTGAGTAGTTTTCATTTTTCCCCGACATATTCAAGATGACCTAAACTGGTCAATTGGTGGTCCCTAGCGAAGATGTAAACATTGTTTATGTTAATAATTTTCATTATTTCCGTGAGCTGAATTTTTTTTTAAATCATCAGGAATTTTTTTTAATGTTTCTTCTTTCCAATGGACGAAAAATTTTCAAGATGATATTAACCTTTATGCAAGTTTCATTGTGTTAAATATTGGGGAGGGGGTAAATTTCACCGGTAAAATTGGTGGTACCTAAAAATCTATAACAGAACGACAGAAGTTATTTAGCTAAGCGAAACTCAGGTACGAAACTAAGTTGGATACAATACCTTTCAAAAATTAATTTTTATACCGCCCGGAGGGCGTTTTTGTTGCTAGTAATTATGATTGAGAGTTCTATAATTTGCTTGAAGCACTGTGTGTATATCAGTTTGGTGGTTGGTTTTGAAGGCTATCACAATGCAAGTGTAAAGAAAAAAAAATGAGGTAACAAGGATGTTGTTCATTTACCTTTGATTTATTTTCTTAATATTTTGTGCTGAAAATCCCTTCATCAGATTTCTGACAGCTTGGAGTATTCTAGAGATGCTGATTGCTACCTGAATCAAGCTATTTTGTTATAATTCGTAATTATGAGTGCATGTTTGTTTAACAAGGTCTTATTCTCCGTATTTCTTTTTTTGTGTGTAGGTTTGTTTAGTGTTTAGTATCATTACAAATTCTTTGTCTTTCCCATGTGGGCTTTAAGTCACCTCTTTGTGGTGGTCAGGGCACTGTCTTGACTCATACCTGGAGGTGGGGTGGATCCCCCAATCATTTGTATTATTGATTAGAAATTAATCAAATTTCAGTAAAAGGTGTTATGTTGTTAAGAAAAGCAAACTATGATAGTGTGTAAATATGAAACTAACAAAAATACTTTCAAACTAGATTGAACTAAAAATCCATTGAAATAAGCTGGTTATTCTTGGCTGGGTTAGCTGTCGGTAGAGCATTCAGCTAGAAACCACAAGGTTCCTAGTTTGATACCGGCCCTTGCCAAATCAGCGTATGAGTAGCACAGTCACATTCATTTAATCTAAAATTAAGATAAATACGGATATTTTCAAACTAACATAGTATGACCTACTAAACATTACTCAAAATACCTATACAAGGGGACATAAATTAAAACTCCTTAAAAAATCTTGTAAAGCAAACGCAAGACAAAATTATTTTAGCTACAGAGTGGTGAATACATGAAATAAACTACCTTCATCAGTAGTGAATGCCCCATCTCTAAACTCCTTCAAGGCAAGGTTGGATAATCTGTGGAATGACATTAAATATTCAGTGGATTTAAAATGAATATTTGCAAGGAACAGCTGACAGGTCTCAGACCTAATATACTAGCTGAAAAGATATTATTATTATTATTATTATTATTATTATATTTATTATGATATTAAATATTTTGTGGATTTAAAATATTTATAAGGAACAGCTGACAGGTCTCAGACCTAATATACTAGCTGAAAAGATATTATTATAACATTCACTACGGGACTAAATCAAATTTCAAACAGTGTAAATAAATATAAGTCTTTCACTACAAATACAAATAAATACGTATTTTTATATGTAAAGAAAAGACAGAAATCAAATTTTGATACTTACTTCTTTCGATATTAATTCGTCTGATTTCTTTTTTCTTTACAGAAATGCAACCTTAGTGAAAAGTGATAAAAAATGTAAAGTTTTAAATAAACTAAATTTTATCGGGTTGAATTAAAATTTAAATATCGCTGTCGTTTATAATTGATGGAAATGTTTTCTAAAAACAGCGAAATTCAAGGGAGATAATTAACAAATAATTGATAAAAATATGAAATTTTATTTTAACGTCATGGAGTGACGTCATCGTCGTCTGCGACGGACTACTAAGAAAAGAGGGGGGGGGTATTTAATATCTACTAATTTTTTAATATCTATTAATAATGGAGATTCACTTCTGGTTTTTGTCTGTAACAAAAATTACGTCACTGCTTACGTCTCATTACCCAAAATCGTCATAACATAGATTAAATACACTCAAAATTTGAACATGCAACATTAGACAGTCCTCATTGTTTTTTTAAACAAGTTTTAATAAATACATGACTGGTATTATATATCTATATATAGTTTGTTTTATTTAATATATATTTAAAGTTTACATTTCAAATTTGAATGTAACAATATAAATAATAGATTTAAATGATAAACGAATATATAAGTATATAATATATAAACATGATAAAAATATTTAATATTTATAAGTATAAAATATTTAATATATACATGTTTAATATTTGATATATATAATATATATTATATAATATATTATATATAAGTATGTATAAGTTTAATATATATAAGTATAAGTATATGTGTTAAAAATGAATGGTAAAATGAATGAATGGATGAAATAAAAATGTATGAAATGAGGGGAATGAATGAAAAATCCTTTCCAATGGACCCTTCTCAAAAGTATTAAAACACTTTTTGAGAGTGGCGTTCCTGATAGAAAGTTTTTCTCATCTATTATTAGACTCCTTTGAAGCATCAAGTTAATATAATTAATAATGATATAAGTATATATAATATATTTAAAGAATGTTGTTCTGGTTCCAACGGGAGAAAATTCAATATTTTATAAAAAAAACGTCTGCAAAATGTATTATGTTTTCAGAAAATTTTTTTAAAATTCTTTTTATCTTACATATGCGACACGTGTTTCTGATCTGTTGTCTTCTTCAGGCATTGAGTTATTATTTTGGCAGAATATGTCCGATATTTGATAGGTTGTGTGTTTATATATATATATAATATATAATATATATTATATATATAATCCTATGCCAGGACTACAAATAAGATTTCATATTCCATAAATTTTTCAGTTCTCTGGCAAGGTCTAGATATTTGTCCATTTTTTCATTTTCCTTTAGCTTTATCCTGTGATCTGCTGGCACTGCAAAATCCACCAGTTGACAAGTTCTTTCTTTTTTGTTTATCAACACTAGGTCTGGTCTTCTTGCTGGGATAAGGTGATCCGTTTTTATTTCAAAGTCCCAGAGAATTTTATGCGTTTCGTTCTCAAGAACAGATTCTGGTTTATGCATATACCATTTTGTTGTGTGGTCAAAATTAGTTATTATTTTGGCAGAATATGTCCGATATATGATAGGTTGTGTGTGTTTTTGTAACTTTTTTATTATAATAAAAAGAAACACGTGTCGCATATATGAGATAAAAAGAATAAAAAAACTTTTTTTCTGAAAACATAATACATTTTGCGGACCTTCTTTTTTATATAATATATTTAATATATATTTAAGTATATATAATATATATATTATATCATATATAATATATATCAGTGTATATTTAAGTATATATATAAAAGTATATCGTTTCGATTTCTCCCAACGTGGATTCGGTTTTTTTAATAAGGGAGATTACTCAGTATTTGGTATGCTCGGAATGGTAACGATTACCAAAATAAATATTTAAAAAAAATGTTATTGTGAAGGTGAATTGATCAAATTCATAATTTTATTGAATAATTAGAAAATGAAATAAAAAAATAGATTAAGATTTTTTTCATCATTTCTTTCGATTAACTCCCTTGAATTTCGCTTTTTCGTAAACAATTCTTTAAATTAAATAACGGTTATTTTTAATTTAATTCCATTGTTTACATTTTTATTATAACTTTTCACTAAGGTTGCATTTCTGTAAAGAAAAAAAGAAATCAGACGAATTAATATTGAAAGAAGTAAGTATCACCGTTTAATTTCTTTCCTTCTTTACAAATAAAAATTCGTATTTATTTGTATTTCTAAAGAAAGGAAGACATATTTTAATTCACTCTGTTTAAAATCCGATTTAATCCCGTAGTGAATATTTGTCAGAAAATATATTTAGTAAAGATAGGGACCACCAATTGATCAGTTTAGGCCATCTTGAATAAAACGGAAATAAATATTTCCGAACTTTGTTTATCGAAAATCTCGTAAAAAACAATTAAAGATCCTTAGGTACCACCAATTTTACCCGGTGAAATTTACTCCCCGCCCCTACATTTAGCACAATGAAACTTGCAGAAAAATTAATATTTTCTTGAAAAATTTTTTCCATTCGAAAGAAAAGACATTAAATAAACTCCTGATAATTTTTTTAATTTTTTATCAGCTTACGAAAATAATGAAAATTATGATTTAAAAACAATGTTTTCATTTTTTCACTGTTAAATCAACTGAAATTTAACGTAGCTAAAAACAAGTTACGATAAGAGGTTTTTTAAAGATTCTATGAAAAATCAATTAATGGTCCGATTTTCACGAAAATTTCCATAAATGTTTACCATTGGATATAAATATATCTGAAATAGTTTTTTTTCTAAAATATATTAGGGGAAATATTTTTTACGAGGTCTATTACCCCCCCACCCCGCCATTTTATTTTATGAGATTAAAAAAATGACGCGGAAAAAAAATTTTGTACTTTTTTTTCTATAAAGATAAGAGTCTGAATAACTATATCAATGAAATTCTATAACATACTGAGCTGTAGTTTTTTTAGGAAAAATTAATGAAATCGGAAATAAAAAGTGCTAAAAAATGTCATAATATTAATATTTGAAACCTTTTTTTTGGTTTGTAATTGGTATGTACTATTAAATTGTAAAAACAAAAAAAAATTTTTTAAGAAATTAATTTTTTAAGAGATTTTCAATCTTTTGTGTGATTAAATATTTTCATTATCTGCGTGAAAAATCGAATTTTTCACGGATATTTAAAAATATGATTTTTAGAATTCAGGTCCAATCCAACCTCGATTAATATTTTTAAAAGAATTTGTAATTATTATTGTTGAATAGTAATGTATGGTTCTTAGAATATACGGAAGAGCAAAACTGACATATTTGTTTTACAAAGAGACGAGACGCTTCTGAGTAACCGAAGTTTGTTTTTTTTTGGTCAAAAATAAAATAATTTTTTACGCTATTAAAATAAAAAGTAAGTATATATGATTATTTTATCAGTTTTTCTCTTAGAAAAAATATTCAAATTTTCATTTCATTTCATTTTCGATCTTAAAAATTAATACTAAAACCGAAGACATTTTTTTTTTAATTCAATTGTAATATATTTTACCTTTATTAGTATAATTTTGATTTTCCGAACTGTTGTCTCATCTGTATTGTGGTGCGTGTTATAAACAAAATACAACGTTTCGGCACAGGTATCCCTCGGTCTTCTCCAGGTGTTCCCTCTGTATCCAAGGATAGTAATGTCACAACCTGGGAAATCATTTTGATTTTTTTTTTTCTTTGTCCAATGCATTTTCATAGTAAAAATTATTGTCCAATGCATTTTCATAGTAAAAATCATTGTCCAATGCATTTTCATTGTAAAAATCATTGTCCAATGCATTTTCATAATAAAAATCATTGTCCAATGCATTTTTATAGTAAAAATCATTGCCAATGCATTTTTATAGTAAAAATCATTTCCAATGCATTTTTATGGTAAAAATCATTGTCCAATGCATTTTTATAGTAAAAATCATTGTCCAATGCATATTTATGGTCAAAATCATTGTCCAATGCATTTTTATAGTAAAAATCATTGTCCAATGCATTTTTATAGTAAAAATCACTTCCAATGCATTTTTATAGTAAAAATCATTGTCCAATGCATTTTTATAGTAAAAATCATTTTTTTATAGTAAAAATCATTGTCCAATGCATTTTTATAGTAAAAATCATTTCCAATGCATTTTTATAGTAAAGATCATTGTCCAATGCATTTTTATATTAAAAATCATTGTCCAATGCATTTTCATAGTAAAAATCATTGTCCAATGCATTTTCATAGTAAAAATCATTGTCCAATGCATTTTTATAGTAAAAATCATTTCCTATGCATTTTCATAGTAACATTATTATAAGAAAGAAGAATCAATATAAAAAACATTTGCATTTGAAATTTGTTAGTTTTAAGTGATGATCGAACGCAATCGCTACAATCAGTTTCTTAAACCGCTAAAAGTCCCCTCTTGCAGTATTTTGCCGGCAACACCTACAGTAGTCCTTGCTCAATCCGTCAAAATTTCACTCACTCAAACGTATGTCTCACTTCACTTTAAGAAGATCAAAACACAACCCACTGTTGTGTGTGAAGGTAGGACTTAAATAATAAGTAAATACCCTCCCCACGATCTTACATCCAGGTGAATCACATGCTGCTGAACCTGTGTGGAATTTGCATATTCAACAGGGGTGACAGTAGTCTGTCTACAAGCTTTTTTTTATTGTAAAAAATCACTGTCCAATGCATTTTAATAGTAAAACTCATTTCCAATGCATTTTTATAGTAAAAACTCATTTCCAATGCATTTTTATAGTAAAAATCATTTATAGTAAAAAATCATTTTTTATTAAAAGAAAATCCAATGCAGTTTTATAGTAAAAATCATTGTCCAATGCATTTTTATTGTAAAAATCATTTTCAATGCATTTTTATAGCAAGGAAGTAAGAAAAGCAAGCAGTAAATGGTAGCATTTGCAAATGTGAGCATTACAGAATTGCCAGAAAGTGACGTTGGACAGAGTGTGTTGAGCTGAGAGAGAATGTGGTTGAATTTGACAATCCAGGTCGATTGAACTACAATCTTAGTATTTGTTTTTACCCCTTTTAAACCCAATCATACAATATATTAATAATGGAGTGTCTTTTTCTGCAACCTGTGTAATTGAGTCAGACACATGGCTGTACACATACACAAGTCACGTGAACACTTGGTCCCTTTGCCGTGTCTTTGGAACAATTGAAAATATCTTCAACAGCCATCACACAGAAAAGACGTATCTCAGATCTCTGCAGAACTGAACACTTTTTTTACCCACTCTTCTTTATGGTCTGTTAAGAACTTTGAACTTTTTCTCTTTGTATCATTTTATAAACTTGTTTGTGTTCATCAATATATATATTTATCGTTCTTGTTCATTCCATAGTCTTCAGTTTTTCTTTCATTGTTGCCCTATTTAATCATTTGTTTTCTTAGACTGTCTTGGTTAAGCTATCTGTTAAGTTACACAGTCTAACAATACAGAATAGTTACTGTTGTTTGAAACATCTATTCTAAGCTATCTGTTAAGTTACACAGTCTAACAATACAGAATAGTTATGTTGTTTGAAACATCTATTCTAAGCTATCTGTTTACACAGTCTAACAATACAGAATAGTTATTGTTGTTTGAAACATCTATTCTAAGCTATCTGTTAAGTTACACAGTCTAACAATACAGAATAGTTACTGTTGTTTGAAACATCTATTCTAAGCTATCTGTTAAGTTACACAGTCTAACAATACAGAATAGTTACTGTTGTTTGAAACATCTATTCTAAGCTATCTGTTAGTTACAGTGTATCTAAGTTACACAGTCTAACAATACAGAATAGTTACTGTTGTTTGAAACATCTATTCTAAGCTATCTGTTAAGTTACACAGTCTAACAATACAGAATAGTTACTGTTGTTTGAAACATCTATTCTAAGCTATCTGTTAAGTTACACAGTCTAACAATACAGAATAGTTACTGTTGTTTGAAACATCTATTCTAAGCTATCTGTTAAGTTACACAGTCTAACAATACAGAATAGTTACTGTTGTTTGAAAATCTATTCTAAGCTATCTGTTAAGTTACACAGTCTAACAATACAGAATAGTTATTGTTTGTTTGAAACATCTATTCTAAGCTATCTGTTAAGTTACACAGTCTAACATACAGAATAGTTACTGTTGTTTGAAACATCTATTCTAAGCTATCTGTTAAGTTACACAGTCTAACAATACAGAATAGTTACTGTTGTTTTGAAACATCTATTCTAAGCTATCTGTTAAGTTACACAGTCTAACAATACAGAATAGTTACTGTTGTTTGAAACATCTATTCTAAGCTATCTGTTAAGTTACACAGTCTAACAATACAGAATAGTTACTGTTGTTTGAAACATCTATTCTAAGCTATCTGTTAAGTTACACAGTCTAACAATACAGAATAGTTACTGTTGTTTGAAACATGCTATCTAACACAGTCTATCATCTATTCTAAGCTATCTGTTAAGTTACACAAAATACAGAATAGTTACTGTTGTTTGAAACATCTATTCTAAGCTATCTGTTAAGTTACACAGTCTAACAATACAGAATAGTTATTGTTGTTTGAAACATCTATTCTAAGCTATCTGTTAAGTTACACAGTCTAACAATACAGAATAGTTACTGTTGTTTGAAACATCTATTCTAAGCTATCTGTTAAGTTACACAGTCTAACAATACAAATAGTTACTGTTGTTTGAAACATCTATTCTAAGCTATCTGTTAAGTTACACAGTCTAACAATACAGAATAGTTACTGTTGTTTGAAACATCTATTCTAAGCTATCTGTTAAGTTACACAGTCTAACAATACAGAATAGTTATTGTTGTTTGAAACATCTATTCTAAGCTATCTGTTAAGTTACACAGTCTAACAATACAGAATAGTTACTGTTGTTTGAAACATCTATTCTAAGCTATCTGTTAAGTTACACAGTCTAACAATACAAAATAGTTACTGTTGTTTGAAACATCTATTCTAAGCTATCTGTTAAGTTACACAGTCTAACAATACAGAATAGTTACTGTTGTTTGAAACATCTATTCTAAGCTATCTGTTAAGTTACACAGTCTAACAATACAGAATAGTTACTGTTGTTTGAAACATCTATTCTAAGCTATCTGTTAAGTTACACAGTCTAACAATACAAAATAGTTACTGTTGTTTGAAACATCTATTCTAAGCTATCTGTTAAGTTACACAGTCTAACAATACAGAATAGTTACTGTTGTTTGAAACATCTATTCTAAGCTATCTGTTAAGTTACACAGTCTAACAATACAGAATAGTTACTGTTGTTTGAAACATCTATTCTAAGCTATCTGTTAAGTTACACAGTCTAACAATACAGAATAGTTACTGTTGTTTGAAACATCTATTCTAAGCTATCTGTTAAGTTACACAGTCTAACAATACAGAATAGTTACTGTTGTTTGAAACATCTATTCTAAGCTATCTGTTAAGTTACACAGTCTAACAATACAGAATAGTTACTGTTGTTTGAAACATCTATTCTAAGCTATCTGTTAAGTTACACAGTCTAACAATACAGAATAGTTACTGTTGTTTGAAACATCTATTCTAAGCTATCTGTTAAGTTACACAGTCTAACAATAGTTATTGTTGTTTGAAACATCTATTCTAAGCTATCTGTTAAGTTACACAGTCTAACAATACAGAATAGTTACTGTTGTTTGAAACATCTATTCTAAGCTATCTGTTAAGTTACACAGTCTAACAATACAGAATAGTTACTGTTGTTTGAAACATCTATTCTAAGCTATCTGTTAAGTTACACAGTCTAACAATACAGAATAGTTACTGTTGTTTGAAACATCTATTCTAAGCTATCTGTTAAGTTACACAGTCTAACAATACAGAATAGTTACTGTTGTTTGAAACATCTATTCTAAGCTATCTGTTAAGTTACACAGTCTAACAATACAGAATAGTTACTGTTGTTTGAAACATCTATTCTAAGCTATCTGTTAAGTTACACAGTCTAACAATACAGAATAGTTACTGTTGTTTGAAACATCTATTCTAAGCTATCTGTTAAGTTACACAGTCTAACAATACAGAATAGTTACTGTTGTTTGAAACATCTATTCTAAGCTATCTGTTAAGTTACACAGTCTAACAATACAGAATAGTTACTGTTGTTTGAAAACATCTATTCTAAGCTATCTGTTAAGTTACACAGTCTAACAATACAGAATAGTTACTGTTGTTTGAAACATCTATTCTAAGCTATCTGTTAAGTTACACAGTCTAACAATACAGAATAGTTACTGTTGTTTTGAAACATCTATTCTAAGCTATCTGTTAAGTTACACAGTCTAACAATACAGAATAGTTACTGTTGTTTGAAACATCTATTCTAAGCTATCTGTTAAGTTACACAGTCTAACAATACAAATAGTTACTGTTGTTTGAAACATCTATTCTAAGCTATCTGTTAAGTACACAGTCTAACAATACAGAATAGTTACTGTTGTTTGAAACATCTATTCTAAGCTATCTGTTAAGTTACACAGTCTAACAATACAGAATAGTTACTGTTTGTTTGAAACATCTATTCTAAGCTATCTGTTAAGTTACACAGTCTAACAATACAGAATAGTTACTGTTGTTTGAAACATCTATTCTAAGCTATCTGTTAAGTTACACAGTCTAACAATACAGAATAGTTACTGTTGTTTGAAACATCTATTCTAAGCTATCTGTTAAGTTACACAGTCTAACAATACAGAATAGTTACTGTTGTTTGAAACATCTATTCTAAGCTATCTGTTAAGTTACACAGTCTAACAATACAGAATAGTTACTGTTGTTTGAAACATCTATTCTAAGCTATCTGTTAAGTTACACAGTCTAACAATACAGAATAGTTACTGTTGTTTGAAACATCTATTCTAAGCTATCTGTTAAGTTACACAGTCTAACAATACAGAATAGTTACTGTTGTTTGAAACATCTATTCTAAGCTATCTGTTAAGTTACACAGTCTAACAATACGAATAGTTACTGTTGTTTGAAACATCTATTCTAAGCTATCTGTTAAGTTACACAGTCTAACAATACAGAATAGTTATGTTGTTTGAAACATCTATTCTAAGCTATCTGTTAAGTTACACAGTCTAACATACAGAATAGTTACTGTTGTTTGAACATCTATTCTAAGCTATCTGTTAAGTTACACAGTCTAACAATACAGAATAGTTACTGTTGTTTGAAACATCTATTCTAAGCTATCTGTTAAGTTACACAGTCTAACAATACAGAATAGTTACTGTTGTTTGAAACATCTATTCTAAGCTATCTGTTAAGTTACACAGTCTAACAATACAGAATAGTTACTGTTGTTTGAAACATCTATTCTAAGCTATCTGTTAAGTTACACAGTCTAACAATACAGAATAGTTACTGTTGTTTGAAACATCTATTCTAAGCTATCTGTTAAGTTACACAGTCTAACAATACAGAATAGTTACTGTTGTTTCAAACACGTAACTATTCTGTATTGTTAGACTGTGTAACTTAACAGATAGCTTAGAATAGATGTTTCAAAACAACAGTAACTATTCTGTTATTGTTAGACTGTGTAACTTAACAGATAGCTTAGAATAGATGTTTCAAACAACAGTAACTATTCTGTATTGTTAGACTGTGTAACTTAACAGATAGCTTAGAATAGATGTTTTCAAACAACAGTAACTATTCTGTATTGTTAGACTGTGTAACTTAACAGATAGCTTAGAATAGATGTTTCAACCAACAGTAAACTATTCTGTATTGTTAGACTGTGTAACTTACCGAATAGCTTAGAATAGATGTTTCAAACAACAGTAACTATTCTGTATTGTTAGACTGTGTAACTTAACAGATAGCTTAGAATAGATTGTTTCAAAACACCCCAGTAACTATTCTGATTGTTAGATGTGTAACTTAACAGAAGTTAGAATAGATGTTTCAAACAACAGTAACTATTCTGTATTGTTAGACTGTGTAACTTAACAGATAGCTTAGAATAGATGTTTCAAACAACAGTAACTATTCTGTATTGTTAGACTGTGTAACTTAACAGATAGCTTAGAATAGATGTTTCAAACAACAGTAACATATTCTGTATTGTTCGACTGTGTAACTTAACAGATAGCTTAGAATAGATGTTTCAAACAACAGTACTATTCTGTATTGTTAGACTGTGTAACTTAAGATAGCTTGAATAGATGTTTTCAACAACAGTAATATTTTGTATTGTTAGACTGTGTAACTTAACAGATAGCTTAGAATAGATGTTTCAAACAACAGTAACTATTTTGTATTGTTAGACTGTGTAACTTAACAGATAGCTTAGAATTGATGTTTCAAACAACAGTAACTATTCTGTATTGTTAGACTGTGTAACTTAACAGATAGCTTAGAATAGATGTTTCAAACAACAGTAACTATTTTGTATTGTTTAGACTGTGTAACTTAACAGATAGCTTAGAATAAGATGTTTCAAACAACAGTAACTATTCTGTATTGTTAGACTGGTGTAACTTAACAGATAGCTTAGATAGATGTTTCAAACAACAATAACTATTCTGTATTGTTAGACTGTGTAACTTAACAGATAGCTTAGAATAGATGTTTCAAACAACAGTAACTATTCTGTTATTGTTAGACTGTGTAACTTAACAGATAGCTTAGAATAGATGTTTCAAACAACAGTAACTATTCTGTATTGTTAGACTGTGTAACTTAACAGATAGCTTAGAATAGATGTTTCAACAACAGTAAACTATTCTGTTATTGTTAGACTGTGTAACTTAACAGATAGCTTAGAATAGATGTTTCAAACAACAGTAACTATTCTGTATTGTTAGACTGTGTAACTTAACAGATAGCTTAGAATAGATGTTTCAAACAACAGTAACTATTCTGTATTGTTAGACTGTGTAACTTAACAGATAGCTTAGAATAGATGTTTCAAACACAGTAACTATTCTGTATTGTTAGACTGTGTAACTAAACAGATAGCTAGAATAGATGTTTTTCAACAACAGTAACTATTCTGTATTGTTAGATGTGTAACTTAACAGATAGCTTAGAATAGATGTTTTCAAAACAACAGTAACTATTCTGTATTGTTAGCTGTGTAACTTAAGCGATAGCTTAGAATAGATGTTTCAAACAACAGTAACTATTCTGTATTGTTAGACTGTGTAACTTAACAGATAGCTAGAATAGATGTTTCAAACAACAGTAACTATTCTGTATTGTTAGACTGTGTAACTTAACAGATAGCTTAGAATAGATGTTTCAAACAACAGTAACTATTCTGTATTGTTAGACTGTGTAACTTAACAGATAGCTTAGAATAGATGTTTCAAACACAATAACTATTCTGTATTGTTAGACTGTGTAACTTAACAGATAGCTTAGAATAGATGTTTCAACAACAGTAATATTCTGTATTGTTAGACTGTGTAACTTAACAGATAGCTTAGAATAGATGTTTCAAACAACAGTAACTATTCTGTATTGTTAGACTGTGTAACTTAACAGATAGCTTAGAATAGATGTTTCAAACAACAGTAACTATTCTGTATTGTTAGACTGTGTAACTTAACAGATAGCTTAGATAGATGTTTCAAACAACAGTAACTATTTCTGTATTGTTAGACTGTGTAACTTAACAGATAGCTTAGAATAGATGTTTCAAACAACAGTAACTATTCTGTATTGTTAGACTGTGTAATTAACAGATAGCTTAGACTAGATGTTTTTCAAAAACAGTACTATTCTGATAGGCTTAGAATAGAATGTTTCAAACACAGTAACTATTCTGTATTGTTAGACTGTGTAACTTAACAGATAGCTTAGAATAGATGTTTCAAACACAGTAACTATTTTGTATTGTTAGACTGTGTAACTTAACAGATAGCTTAGAATAGATGTTTCAAACAACAGTACTATTTTGATTGTTAGACTGTGTAACTTAACAGATAGCTTAGAATAGATGTTTCAAACAACAGTAACTATTCTGTTTGTTAGACTGTGTAACTTAACAAGATAGCTTTAGAATAGATGTTTCAAACAACAGTAACTATTTCTGTATTGTTAGACTGTGTAACTTAACAGATAGCTTAGAATAGATGTTTAAACAACAGTAACTATTCTGTATTGTTAGACTGTGTAACTTAACAGATAGCTTAGAATAGATGTTTCAAAACACAATAACTATCTGTATTGTTGTACTGTGTAACTTACAGATGCTTTAGAATAGATGTTTCAAACAACAGTCACTATTATGTATTGTTAGACTTGTGTAATTAAACAGATAGCTTAGAATAGATGTTTCAAACAAATCAGTAAACTATTCTGTTTGTTAGACTGTGTAACTTAACAGATACTAGAATAAGATGGTTTCAACAACGTCACTATTATCGTATTGTAGACGTGTAACTTAAGATAGCTTAAGACAATAGATGTTTTCAAACAACAATAACTTTCTTGTAATTGGTTAGACTTGTGTAACTTTATAGATAGCTTTAGAATAGATGTTTCAACAACAGTAACTATTCTGATTGTTAGACTGTGTAAATTAACAGATAGCTTTAGTAATAGATGTTTCAAACACGTAACTATTCACTTTGTTTTAAATTGGGTTTAAGACCCTGTGGGGGT